>JAZGLO010006654.1:4009193-4531693 GCA_036873155.1 Biomphalaria sudanica | reverse complement strand
ATCGCATAAATAGACGTAAGTTTAATTTTTTTTCTGTTAGATAAAGTCATATGGCACATTTTTGTTTATATCCTAATTCTAAAAAGGAATAATAATAGAACTGAGTTTGTGTTTTTGCAGATGTACACAAGCTACACTATGAGTCAGTCCATCTCTTCTAATCGTTTAGTAATGAGTGTAAAAATGTAGGCTTCGATATTTTTAGCCTGAATTTAAGAAGTTTCAAACTTCAAACAACTAATATATTCCATATAACTTTGTACTTAAAAAATAAATTTATCCAATGCTCGAAATTCTGCTTGTATACTTAGGCCCTATTTAAATCGATCCGGAATCAATGTATTAAGTAGCAATAACCACGCAAAAAAAATAAATGAAAGAAGATTGAGATATAGGCCTACATATATTTTTGTGACGGTACGCACCGGTACGGGGTACCGGCACCTTTTTTCAATGTCGGGAAAAATTATTACTTTTCTTGTAATTCAACGTTAATTGTTAATTTATTATTAGTTGAAAGTTAGGCAATCTATCACTGAGTAACGGAGCCTCTTGTTTATTTTTACAAAAAAATGCACTTTATATACTTTCAGCCGACATGCCGTATTATTAAAAACACCTCTATGTGAACTTCTTATCTAGAGTCATAGACAGTCATTATTTTAGACTAGATTTAAATAGAGTCTAGACCTAGATTTAGTAGACCTATTATTATTTTAAAAAATAATAATCAGTCATTATAGACATCATTCGCAATTTATTATTAGGTCTAGGCATTGAAAAGTAAATCTATTAATAAACTATAATAGATCTAAGTCTAAGTACTAACTTATTAAATAAGTCATTATAAGTAGAAGTATTATAATGAATATTGTATAGATCTAGATTATAGATAGATCTATAGATAGATCTCTAGTTTAGTAGATTAAGTATAGAGTATAGTAAACGTATTACAGTATTATTAGATCTATGTCTTATGTCTATATCTAATAATCTAATAAGTAAAAAACTTCAGTCTTTATTAATATCTAGACTTTTTTCTAATAAAAACTGACTATAGGCTTATCATAGCCTAGACTCGGCAATCTAGTCTCAAGATAGAATCTATACTATTACTAGATCTATTCGATTTTTATATATAGATCTAGACTAGAATTAGATTATAGATCTAAATAATACTAATGGAGAGATGATATGAGGTGTTAGCTAATAGCGTTGCACAAGAAACAAACATGGGTTTTTCTAAACTCTAATACTTGGTATGTAATAGTAAAACAGCACCTACCTAAATAAATCGTAACTAGCAATTTGACTAGAGTAACACTTTTAGTAAAATCACTAAATTTAGAAAGCCTTCAGGACAGAAGACTCAAAAGTAAAGTAGCAATTATACATAAAACACTGAACCATAATCTTCAAATACAAAAACAAAATTTAATTAAATACTCTGAAAGACACAAAGATAAAGGCACATTTCTCGTCCCATATGCTAGGACAAATTTGTACAAATACTCCTTCTTCCCTAGTGCTATTAGAGCATGGAATGGGTTGCCTGAGCTAGCCAGGAAAACCAGTGACTTGGCAGAATTTAAATCATTGGTTAATATGCATGACTAAATGCATGAAGCGTCGGACGTAATCATCTTCTTTTTTGAAGTATCGTCTGTATTATATAAGATAAGATCTAAATCTAGACTTAGAGTGTATATTTTGATTTCCATATGTCTAGAATCTATTTTGCAATTTTATAATATACTAAAACTAATCTACTATTTTTAAATTTTATGTTTTATTCAGTCTATCGATAGATTAGCAAGGCTTTTTTTTTTACGTAAATTTTATCTAAATTACATCCAAATTATTCAAAATTTAGATTTTAGATCTAGTATATATATAATTTATATATATATATATATATATATATATATATATTATATATTCACCACAAATATAAAGCTAGGGGTCTATAGAGCCGTCATCTTCCCTACATTGCTCTATGCCTCAGAAACATGGACAGTGAACCACTTCCAAATGACATGTCTGAGAAAAATACTGAATGTTAAATGACAAGACAAAATACCAGATACCGAAGTCCTTCGAAGAGCGTGTCTGCAAAGCATCCACACAATCCTGATGCAGTCCCAGCTGCGATGGGCAGGTCACGTCTACAGAATGGAAGACCACCGCATCAATAAACGACTCTTGTATGGCCAACTAAGCGAAGTAAAGCGCTCGCAAGGTGGTCAAAGAAAGCGCTTCAGGGACACCCTCAAAGCTTCTCTGGAGGCCTTCAGCATAGACCCAGGCACCTGGGAGACAGAGGCACATGACAGAGCATCTTTGCGACGCGCTGTAAAAAATGGCGCCCATGTTGCTGAGGGCTGAGGAAAAAAGTACCACGCTAGCAGAAGAAAAACGCCAGAGAAGAAAAGCAAAGCGAATGAACCGAAACCAATCCTTATAGTAGGCTTCAACACTGACCTGCAACGTCGCAACCTTTAAGCAGTGGAGACCAATAGCTCACTGCCACAGTGTTATAGACTATTTTTAGATGGGAAATGTGTTGTGTCTGTTACATGTTCAGCTTCTGTGTCATCTAACTAGAGCCGTGTGATCTCAAACATACCATCGTCTAGCACAGAGGTCAGCAACCTTTTGAGTCTGAAGAGCCAAAAATTAAGATTTACAAAATTTTAAAGTTTTTAAAGAGCCACACATTTTCTTTTCTTGCCAACAATAAATAGTACACACACAATTTATTTAATGAAAAAAAAAATTAAAAATCTATTTATTCATATATATGTAGAGTTCTTCACAACAATATATATATATTCATTACCTCAACTATTTCGGTCGGTGTGACAGGTTGGCGAATGAGACTTGTGTTTGGCGTGTTTAATGTCTAGGGAAAGATTATTTTTGAAACTGACTCACAGCAACCCGTTAGCATATAAATCGGGAGCAGGCACGCAACGAGACAAGCAAAGACAGAAAGATACAAAGTTAAAAATGAAGCATATTTATTTACATAAATATTTACATAAAAGAATAAAAAGTGGGAGGGTTTGCATCTATCTCTTAATCAATACTATATTTAATCATCACTCTTGCACTTAAGAGAGTATGTCACTTTGTCTTCTGAACTTAGCTGGTTGTCCTGCAATGTAAAGTAGCAATATAATAATAATAATCATAATAATAATAATCGTTATTGTCCGTATTGTTTTACAATTTGTGCATGAAACGAAACAAAACATTGTAACTGTAATAAAAAACAAAATGTAAATTCACACGAGGCTCACTCATAATTTACATGTGAAAATTTTATATCAGATAGTTTCTATTTAATGACTTGATTGCCAGGGTAACAAAAGAGTTTGTGTTTGTCTTTGCTATCGGTGTCTTTTATCTCTTTTGGGATGGTCAAATCACAAAATCTTTATCCAAAGGGTGATTCTTTATTTCTATAATCTTTTTAGCTTTTTTTTTTGGATGTTTGTCTCAAAAAGCTGCCCACATGGGCGTAGCCAGTTGGGAGGGTTAGGGTTCAACCCCCCCCCACCGAAATGAAATCCCCCCGCAGGGGGTGGATCGGAATTTAGTGATTATTTTTTGCTTAGGTTTTGTTTATTTTATGTTAGATTTTAATACTAAACCATTAATTGCCCCAGCGCAGCCAAAGGGGTTTGAGTTTATAACCCCCTACCAGGGGGTTTTTGCAGTTAAATCCCCCTCTTCTATAAAAATAATTAATGCAAACGGCAATCCCCATAATCCGAGAGCATAGCTAAGGAAGATTTTGATTTTAAAATACCCTTCCTAAATTAACGATAAAACACGCTCTTCAATATATGACTATCCATTCATCAGTCACCAGATTCTATTAGCGTAGCCAAGAGGTTTTTTTTGTGTTTAAAAACCCTGAGCGGGGTTTGAAGCAAAAAAACAACAACAACCTCTTCAATACAAAAAAAAGCAGGGGTTTGAAGAAAAAAAAATGACTTCAACAATATAAAAGAAAGCAAATTACTCCAAATTCTATGAGTGTAGCAGAATGGGTATTGAGTTTAAATAATATGGTCATATATTTTAAGCTTGCGTTTTTTTTACTATAGGTCATGGGGTCCGATCGCCGCAGTAACCCTCTCAAATCTCTTGGTTTGTGATGCGGTCATTGAATGTGATGCCTATGATCCTTCTGTAGCATCTCAATTCCATTGCTAGGATCCTTCTCTCTAGTCTTGCTTGGTGCCCCAATGGTCCAACAGGCTAAGAGATAGGTCAAGATAAAGTAAAGGTAAAGGTGAATAGTCATCTGCCGAAACTGAAAAAAACTAAATGTGGCTCAACAAGGATGGCTAAGACATATTTTAGGAGTCAGTTATAGAGATGGGGTCTAAATCAAATAAATCCTATGCCGAACTGGGAGTCGAACTCTTAGTAAGGTTCTGAAATAGCGTCGCATGAAGTTTGCAGGACATGTTTACCGACAAAATGAATTACGCATAATAAGAGTTGCGATGACATCCTAGTACACTTGGCGCCACACTTTCACGGAGGTCCTTAGAGCAGGTGGGAAGAGGCTTCAGACATTGCCAGTGACAGATTTTTGTGGAAACAGCTTGACGGCAAATGCGCCGAACGGCGCGGGAGAATCTAAGTCAGTAAGAAATGCACATTAGGTTTTTGAAAAAAAACTTTTTAATAGCAGGATAATGCACAGTAGATACCTCAGAATATGCTCCCCCAGACCCCCTAGCTGTCAAGAGCGGGGGAGTCTACAATTTTTCCACTAACTCCAGGAAGAACCTATTCTAGGGCACAATAAACGTCTTCCGAAAGAATGAAGGTCAGAATGTAAAAAAGATTAATCATGTACACACACACATACATACATACATACATATATATTTTTCTTTAACCCGAAAAAAAATCCTGGCTACGCCCATGGCTGCCCTAATTCGGTTTACTTTTTACCAATGACTTTACCAGCAGCATTTAGGATTTTACGGATTTTATTTTTATATTTAATGCTCAGATTTCCATACCAGACAGTGATATTAAAACTTAAAATATTGCAGATGTGAGAGTGATAAAAGATAGCCAAGGCCTTTTCACTAACAATAGTAACATTGAACGAGGACAGTCTTCTCAGTAATCGAAATCTGTTGCCCTTTTTTGCTGATATAATCAGCATTTGCAGTAAAATTTAGTTTATTGTTTAGGGTAGTACCAACGTAATTTAAAGTTTGCACTATTTCAATAGTCTCTCCAGCTACAGAAACAATATCATGTTCCTTTCAATAGTCTCTCCAGCTACAGAAACAATATCATGTTCCTTCTTGTCCTTACACAAATTTATTATCATTTCTTTGTTGTTGTTTTTTTTGACATTTAATACTAAAAAGTATTTGTCAATGTGTTCTATTTCTATACAATACTAATTTACGTCTGAGCTCTCTGAGAGCAGGGCAAGAAGAGGCGCATCATTAGCGAATTTTGTGAGGGGTCGAAATGGCTTTCGGATTGAAATTCATTGGTGTACAAAATGAACTACAATGGCGATGTCATCTTTGACACTTTTACCCTTTAGGTAAGCAAATTGTCAAGGGTCTAATTTACTACAAAGATCATTCAGAAGAAACATTTTAGCCAGATTTTTCTAAACATTTAGACACAATAGAAGTAAGCGAAACAGGTCTATAAAGTCATTCATTTCCTTTGGTTTGGAAACCTAATTATCTTTTCTTTTTAAGGATTGATATGATAATCTCTATCCTTTATTAAATTGTCAGCAATGTCTGTCCCAATACAGTCTTAGCTTATAAAATACATAATAAATAAAACAGTTTGTATGGTTCTATAGAATGTCCCCTGATAATGCACATCATTATGTGGTTAGGGTTAGAATATACGTTTTGTTGTTGGTTATCGTCAAAAAATATTTTAGTTAAAAAAAATAATTCATAAGAACGATTCTAGTTTAACAGCCTTATAATAGCCTTATAACAGCCTTATAACAGCTTTTAACAGCCTTATAACAGCCTTATAACAGCCTTTTAGCAGCCTTATTATAACAGCCTTATAACAGCCTTATTACAGCCTTATAACAGCCTTATAACATCCTTTAAAACCCTTGATATTTACTATTGACAAATACTAATGTTAATCGTTTCATTCCAGAGTTGTTTCTTCCTTAAGCCAACACTAAACTTATAACCAACATTTACACTCTGAGCTTGAGAAAGAAATGTTCCACAGAACAGAGAGATCTAAGGCACTCCTAAGCAACACAAATATCAACACAAAACAAACAAACAAAAAATCGTGAACTTTATTTGAGGTAGCAACAAGAAACTTAGAAACGATTTAAAAACTATAAGCAGAAACTCTATATGACTTTAAATACAGACAAATAAAACATTTCTAAAAGAAACAAAACAAAATAAATGTTTCATTGATGGCCACTTTTTCCTTTTGTGTGCGTCTTTTCTTCTGATATCTCCTGGTGGTCAACAGAGGGGGGTTAGCAAGTTAAGTTCAAGATGGGTACATGTAACAATACACAGCCAAAATTGTATCAATGTTACTTATAAACTTATTATTTTGTTGCTTTTCAACACTGTAATGTTGGATAACTGTTCCCACCAAAAACATAGGTCTACTTGACCTCTCAACAAAAGTATTCATTGTCTTATTGGTTTTTCAACACTTTCATGGTTGACACATTTTTTTAATCAAGGACATTCATATTTCTTTTATTCTCATATTACTTTTATCATTGGCTGCACTTTGAGGCTATAATTTATCAAAGTCATTTTTTTTCTTAGTGTGTAATGGAAAAATACATATGAGGTTGTCAGCAAGATAGACACCACAATTATTTCTTAGTTTTTATTTTTCATCTTAATTACAAACCTTTTACAACCAGATTTTTATTTCTAGATTTTTTTTCAATCAGATATTTTTCAGAGATACTCAGATATTTTAGAAAGATTTACAGTAACTGGGTAAAACTAGATTTCAATACTTCGCTTTCTTGTCAAACTGCCCTTGAATCTTTTCCTTTTCCTTGTTAAAGATATCTGGGTTTTTTTTTCTTTCTCATGATAATTGGTTAGTGTGCACATTTAGCATTTGATGTTTTGGAAATACAAGTTGAGAACCTTTTTTTATTCAAAAGCTAAAATGGTTTGATATTTCAAAAATAGTAGACAAAAAACAAAAAAAAAACAACAGCTTTTACTAAATTAAAAACCACAATTATTGTTAGAAATATTTTAATATAGTTGTCTTTCTTCCTGCTACAGTTATAGGACAAGGCGTTACATACACTTCATAGAAAGGTAGACATTAAATAAATGCAACATAGAGAAAATGAGCAAAGAGGTTTACAACAAAATACAATTTCGAAAAGAACTTTAGAAACGATTAATAATATAATTTCATTGTATTGGATATTGCTAATGAAAAGCGTGAAATTTCATGTTCTAAAATAAATAAAAAACTATAGCTTAATAGTGTTCTGAAATAATAAATAACCTCCACACTATAGGCTTACTGTGTTCTGAAATAAGAAATAACATCCACACTATAGGCTGATTGTGCTCTGAAATAAGAAATAACATCCACACTATAGGCTGATTGTGTTCTGAACTGAGAAAACAGGATGTCTCTAATGCAGTAAACAAAGAACGCAGACTGTTTCTAATGCAGTAAACAAAGAACGCAGTCTGTCTCTAAAGAGACAAAAGTGCATCACGTTATTGATGCATAGTATCATTACCAAGTCTTTCTAGATACTTATCTAATACTGGTATATAATACCCCTACAACTATACAACAAGTGAAACAGTACAATATTGTAATTGATATAGAGGAAATTATACTTATACAATATATATGTACATACACATTTGAACATATATGTATATATATGTATATAGGGACATTCGTATATATAATAAATAAAATAAATATAAAACAAAGGTTTAATGAAAATGATTTTTGTTTTGACATTTGAACATATCATATAAACATGCACAGATTTAGAATTGTATATACTTTACAGTCTGCAATAATCTACATAGACTTTGATCATTACAAATAAATTAACAAGCGGCTGATGGTCTACTTTCCTTTCTGGAGAAGCCGGAGAGAAACGCCCTTGAAAAGAATATATCATAAAAAAATAATACAGGTCACGTGACCAAGTGTCTAGTAACACTGACATTGGTAGGCATACCTAGAAAGTGGACATTGCGATCGAGTTAGGCGACAGCTGCCCCCATTCTTGCCCAACATACGGCACTTGCCTTCACATGTGAGCCAGACTCGACCTGTATACTGCCGGCTCCACCTAAGAATGGATATACAACAATCATAGATGACACAACATTTGAAAGAAAATCTCAAGACATGAAATTTCGAGATTCTAACACTCGGATACTAGATAAAACAATTGTTACCGATAGTCCAATGTGGTAATTTTAATTAAAATAATAATTTGATTTATATAGAGCAGTTAACAAATAACAAAAATAATAATTACGACGCGATATTTCAAATTAAAAAGTAATGTAAATAGTAAGTCTCACTCTTCTTGACTGTAGTGACACATGGAGTTTGTCTGTAGTGACACATGGAGTTTGACTGTAGTGACACATGGAGTTTGTCTGTAGTGACACATGGAGTTTGTCTGTAGTGACACATGGAGTTTGTCTGTAGTGACACATGGAGTTTGTCTGCAGTGACACATGGAGTTTGTCTGCAGTGACACATGGAGTTTGTCTGCAGTGACACATGGAGTTTGACTGCAGTGACACATTGAGTTTGTCTGTAGTGACACATGGAGTTTGACTGTAGTGACACATGGAGTTTGTCTGCAGTGACACATGGAGTTTGACTGCAGTGACACATTGAGTTTGTCTGTAGTGACACATGGAGTTTGACTGTAGTGACACATGTAGTTTGTCTGCAGTGACACATGGAGTTTGACTGCAGTGACACATGGAGTTTGTCTGTAGTGACACATGGAGTTTGACTGTAGTGACACATATAGTTTGTCTGTAGTGACACATGGAGTTTGTCTGTAGTGACACATGGAGTTTGACTGTAGTGACACATGTAGTTTGTCTGCAGTGACACATGGAGTTTGACTGCAGTGACACATTGAGTTTGTCTGTAGTGACACATGGAGTTTGACTGTAGTGACACATGTAGTTTGTCTGTAGTGACACATGGAGTTTGTCTGTAGTGACACATGGAGTTTTTCTGTAGTGACACATGGAGTTTGTCTGTAGTGACACATGGAGTTTGTCTGCAGTGACACATGGAGTTTGTCTGCAGTGACACATGGAGTTTGTCTGCAGTGACACATGGAGTTTGACTGCAGTGACACATTGAGTTTGTCTGTAGTGACACATGGAGTTTGACTGTAGTGACACATGTAGTTTGTCTGCAGTTACACATGGAGTTTGTCTGCAGTGACACATGGAGTTTGACTGTAGTGACACATGGAGTTTGTCTGTAGTGACACATGGAGTTTGTCTGTAGTGACACATGGAGTTTGTCTGTAGTGACACATGGAGTTTGTCTGTAGTGACACATGGAGTTTGTCTGTAGTGACACATGGAGTTTGTCTGTAGTGACACATGGAGTTTGTCTGTAGTGACACATGGAGTTTGTCTGTAGTGACACATGGAGTTTGTCTGCAGTGACACTTGGAGTTTGACTGCAGTGACACATTGAGTTTGTCTGTAGTGACACATGGAGTTTGACTGTAGTGACACATGTAGTTTGTCTGTAGTGACACATGGAGTTTGTCTGCAGTGACACATGGAGTTTGACTGTAGTGACACATGGAGTTTGTCTGTAGTGACACATGGAGTTTGTCTGTAGTGACACATGGAGTTTGTCTGCAGTGACACATGGAGTTTGTCTGTAGTGACACATGGAGTTTGTCTGTAGTGACACATGGAGTTTGTCTGCAGTGACACATGGAGTTTGTCTGCAGTGACACATGGAGTTTGTCTGTAGTGACACATGGAGTTTGTCTGTTGTGACACATGGAGTTTGTCTGTAGTGACACATGGAGTTTGTCTGTAGTGACACATGGAGTTTGTCTGTTGTGACACATGGAGTTTGTCTGTAGTGACACATGGAGTTTGTCTGTAGTGACATATGGAGTTTGTCTGTAGTGACACATGGAGTTTGTCTGTAGTGACACATGGAGTTTGTCTGCAGTGACACATGAAGTTTGACTGCAGTGACACATTGAGTTTGTCTGTAGTGACACATGGAGTTTGACTGTAGTGACACATGTAGTTTGTCTGTAGTGACACATGGAGTTTGTCTGCAGTGACACATAGAGTTTGACTGTAGTGACACATGGAGTTTGTCTGTAGTGACACATGGAGTTTGTCTGTAGTGACACATGGAGTTTGTCTGCAGTGACACATGGAGTTTGTCTGTAGTGACACATGGAGTTTGTCTGTAGTGACACATTGAGTTTGTCTGTAGTGACACATGGAGTTTGACTGTAGTGACACATGTAGTTTGTCTGTAGTGACACATGGAGTTTGTCTGCAGTGACACATAGAGTTTGACTGTAGTGACACATGGAGTTTGTCTGTAGTGACACATGGAGTTTGTCTGCAGTGACACATGGAGTTTGTCTGTAGTGACACATGGAGTTTGTCTGTTGTGACACATGGAGTTTGTCTGTAGTGACACATGGAGTTTGTCTGTAGTGACACATGGAGTTTGTCTGTTGTGACACATGGAGTTTGTCTGTTGTGACACATGGAGTTTGTCTGTAGTGACACATGGATTTTGTCTGTAGTGACACATGGAGTTTGTCTGTAGTGACACATGGAGTTTGTCTGCAGTGACACATGGAGTTTGACTGCAGTGACACATTGAGTTTGTCTGTAGTGACACATGGAGTTTGACTGTAGTGACACATGTAGTTTGTCTGTAGTGACACATGGAGTTTGTCTGCAGTGACACATGGAGATTGACTGTAGTGACACATGGAGTTTGTCTGTAGTGACACATGGAGTTTGTCTGTAGTGACACATGGAGTTTGTCTGCAGTGACACATGGAGTTTGTCTGCAGTGACACATGGAGTTTGTCTGCAGTGACACATGGAGTTTGACTGCAGTGACACATTGAGTTTGTCTGTAGTGACACATGGAGTTTGTCTGTAGTGACACATGGAGTTTGTCTGTAGTGACACATGGAGTTTGTCTGTAGTGACACATGGAGTTTGTCTGTAGTTACACATGGAGTTTGTCTGTAGTGACACATGGAGTTTGTCTGTAGTGACACATGGAGTTTGTCTGTAGTGACACATGGAGTTTGTCTGCAGTGACACATGGAGTTTGACTGCAGTGACACATTGAGTTTGTCTGTAGTGACACATGGAGTTTGACTGTAGTGACACATGTAGTTTGTCTGTAGTGACACATGGAGTTTGTCTGCAGTGACACATGGAGTTTGACTGTAGTGACACATGGAGTTTGTCTGTAGTGACACATGGAGTTTGTCTGTAGTGACACATGGAGTTTGTCTGCAGTGACACATGGAGTTTGTCTGTAGTGACACATGGAGTTTGTCTGTAGTGACACATGGAGTTTGTCTGTAGTGACACATGGAGTTTGTCTGCAGTGACACATGGAGTTTGTCTGTAGTGACACATGGAGTTTGTCTGTAGTGACACATGGAGTTTGTCTGTTGTGACACATGGAGTTTGTCTGTAGTGACACATGGAGTTTGTCTGTAGTGACACATGGAGTTTGTCTGTTGTGACACATGGAGTTTGTCTGTAGTGACACATGGAGTTTGTCTGTAGTGACACATGGAGTTTGTCTGTAGTGACACATGGAGTTTGTCTGTAGTGACACATGGAGTTTGTCTGCAGTGACACATGGAGTTTGACTGCAGTGACACATTGAGTTTGTCTGTAGTGACACATGGAGTTTGACTGTAGTGACACATGTAGTTTGTCTGTAGTGACACATGGAGTTTGTCTGCAGTGACACATGGAGTTTGACTGTAGTGACACATGGAGTTTGTCTGTAGTGACACATGGAGTTTGTCTGTAGTGACACATGGAGTTTGTCTGCAGTGACACATGGAGTTTGTCTGTAGTGACACATGGAGTTTGTCTGTAGTGACACATGGAGTTTGTCTGTAGTGACACATGGAGTTTGTCTGCAGTGACACATGGAGTTTGTCTGCAGTGACACATGGAGTTTGACTGCAGTGACACATTGAGTTTGTCTGTAGTGACACATGGAGTTTGACTGTAGTGACACATGTAGTTTGTCTGCAGTGACACATGGAGTTTGACTGCAGTGACACATTGAGTTTGTCTGTAGTGACACATGGAGTTTGTCTGTAGTGACACATGGAGTTTGTCTGTAGTGACACATGGAGTTTGTCTGTAGTGACACATGGAGTTTGTCTGTAGTGACACATGGAGTTTTTCTGTAGTGACACATGGAGTTTGTCTGTAGTGACACATGGAGTTTGTCTGCAGTGACACATGGAGTTTGTCTGCAGTGACACATGGAGTTTGTCTGCAGTGACACATGGAGTTTGACTGCAGTGACACATTGAGTTTGTCTGTAGTGACACATGGAGTTTGACTGTAGTGACACATGTAGTTTGTCTGCAGTGACACATGGAGTTTGTCTGCAGTGACACATGGAGTTTGACTGTAGTGACACATGGAGTTTGTCTGTAGTGACACATGGAGTTTGTCTGTAGTGACACATGGAGTTTGTCTGTAGTGACACATGGAGTTTGTCTGTAGTGACACATGGAGTTTGTCTGTAGTGACACATGGAGTTTGTCTGTAGTGACACATGGAGTTTGTCTGTAGTGACACATGGAGTTTGTCTGTAGTGACACATGGAGTTTGTCTGCAGTGACACTTGGAGTTTGACTGCAGTGACACATTGAGTTTGTCTGTAGTGACACATGGAGTTTGACTGTAGTGACACATGTAGTTTGTCTGTAGTGACACATGGAGTTTGTCTGCAGTGACACATGGAGTTTGACTGTAGTGACACATGGAGTTTGTCTGTAGTGACACATGGAGTTTGTCTGTAGTGACACATGGAGTTTGTCTGCAGTGACACATGGAGTTTGTCTGTAGTGACACATGGAGTTTGTCTGTAGTGACACATGGAGTTTGTCTGCAGTGACACATGGAGTTTGTCTGCAGTGACACATGGAGTTTGTCTGTAGTGACACATGGAGTTTGTCTGTTGTGACACATGGAGTTTGTCTGTAGTGACACATGGAGTTTGTCTGTAGTGACACATTGAGTTTGTCTGTTGTGACACATGGAGTTTGTCTGTAGTGACACATGGATTTTGTCTGTAGTGACACATGGATTTTGTCTGTAGTGACACATGGAGTTTGTCTGTAGTGACACATGGAGTTTGTCTGCAGTGACACATGGAGTTTGACTGCAGTGACACATTGAGTTTGTCTGTAGTGACACATGGAGTTTGACTGTAGTGACACATGTAGTTTGTTTGTAGTGACACATGGAGTTTGTCTGTAGTGACACATGGAGATTGACTGTAGTGACACATGGAGTTTGTCTGTAGTGACACATGGAGTTTGTCTGTAGTGACACATGGAGTTTGTCTGCAGTGACACATGGAGTTTGTCTGCAGTGACACATGGAGTTTGTCTGCAGTGACACATGGAGTTTGACTGCAGTGACACATTGAGTTTGTCTGTAGTGACACATGGAGTTTGACTGTAGTGACACATGTAGTTTGTCTGCATTGACACATGGAGTTTGTCTGCAGTGACACATGGAGTTTGACTGTAGTGACACATGGAGTTTGTCTGTAGTGACACATGGAGTTTGTCTGTAGTGACACATGGAGTTTGTCTGTAGTGACACATGGAGTTTGTCTGTAGTGACACATGGAGTTTGTCTGTAGTGACACATGGAGTTTGTCTGTAGTGACACATGGAGTTTGTCTGTAGTGACACATGGAGTTTGTCTGCAGTGACACATGGAGTTTGTCTGCAGTGACACATGGAGTTTGACTGCAGTGACACATTGAGTTTGTCTGTACTGACACATGGAGTTTGACTGTAGTGACACATGTAGTTTGTCTGTAGTGACACATGTAGTTTGTCTGCAGTGACACATGGAGTTTGACTGTAGTGACACATGGAGTTTGTCTGTAGTGACACATGGAGTTTGTCTGTAGTGACACATGGAGTTTTTCTGTAGTGACACATGGAGTTTGTCTGTAGTGACACATGGAGTTTGTCTGTAGTGACACATGGAGTTTGTCTGTAGTTACACATGGAGTTTGTCTGTAGTGACACATGGAGTTTGTCTGTAGTGACACATGGAGTTTGTCTGTAGTGACACATGGAGTTTGTCTGCAGTGACACATGGAGTTTGACTGCAGTGACACATTGAGTTTGTCTGTAGTGACACATGGAGTTTGACTGTAGTGACACATGTAGTTTGTCTGTAGTGACACATGGAGTTTGTCTGCAGTGACACATGGAGTTTGACTGTAGTGACACATGGAGTTTGTCTGTAGTGACACATGGAGTTTGTCTGTAGTGACACATGGAGTTTGTCTGCAGTGACACATGGAGTTTGTCTGTAGTGACACATGGAGTTTGTCTGTAGTGACACATGGAGTTTGTCTGTAGTGACACATGGAGTTTGTCTGCAGTGACACATGGAGTTTGTCTGTAGTGACACATGGAGTTTGTCTGTAGTGACACATGGAGTTTGTCTGTTGTGACACATGGAGTTTGTCTGTAGTGACACATGGAGTTTGTCTGTAGTGACACATGGAGTTTGTCTGTTGTGACACATGGAGTTTGTCTGTAGTGACACATGGAGTTTGTCTGTAGTGACACATGGAGTTTGTCTGTAGTGACACATGGAGTTTGTCTGTAGTGACACATGGAGTTTGTCTGCAGTGACACATGGAGTTTGACTGCAGTGACACATTGAGTTTGTCTGTAGTGACACATGGAGTTTGACTGTAGTGACACATGTAGTTTGTCTGTAGTGACACATGGAGTTTGTCTGCAGTGACACATGGAGTTTGACTGTAGTGACACATGGAGTTTGTCTGTAGTGACACATGGAGTTTGTCTGTAGTGACACATGGAGTTTGTCTGCAGTGACACATGGAGTTTGTCTGTAGTGACACATGGAGTTTGTCTGTAGTGACACATGGAGTTTGTCTGTAGTGACACATGGAGTTTGTCTGCAGTGACACATGGAGTTTGTCTGTAGTGACACATGGAGTTTGTCTGCAGTGACACATGGAGTTTGTCTGTTGTGACACATGGAGTTTGTCTGTAGTGACACATGGAGTTTGTCTGTTGTGACACATGGAGTTTGTCTGTAGTGACACATGGAGTTTGTCTGTAGTGACACATGGAGTTTGTCTGTTGTGACACATGGAGTTTGTCTGTAGTGACACATGGAGTTTGTCTGTAGTGACACATGGAGTTTGTCTGTAGTGACACATGGAGTTTGACTGCAGTGACACATTGAGTTTGTCTGTAGTGACACATGGAGTTTGACTGTAGTGACACATGTAGTTTGTCTGTAGTGACACATGGAGTTTGTCTGCAGTGACACATGGAGTTTGACTGTAGTGACACATGGAGTTTGTCTGTAGTGACACATGGAGTTTGTCTGTAGTGACACATGTAGTTTGTCTGCAGTGACACATGGAGTTTGTCTGTAGTGACACATGTAGTTTGTCTGTAGTGACACATGGAGTTTGTCTGCAGTGACACATGGAGTTTGTCTGCAGTGACACATGGAGTTTGTCTGTAGTGACACATGGAGTTTGTCTGTAGTGACACATGGAGTTTGTCTGTTGTGACACATGGAGTTTGTCTGTAGTGACACATGGAGTTTGTCTGTAGTGACACATGGAGTTTGTCTGTTGTGACACATGGAGTTTGTCTGTAGTGACACATGGAGTTTGTCTGTTGTGACACATGGAGTTTGTCTGTAGTGACACATGGAGTTTGTCTGTAGTGACACATGGAGTTTGGACATTAATGTGGAGGGGGCTCGACATTTTCATTCCATGTATGAAAAATACTTTTGAGAGAAAAACGCGACAACTAGCAGCGTGGAGAATTGGGCTCTCCAAGGAACACGTCCCCAGTCATCAGTAGATATATATACTCAATTCTTCAAACGGAATTAGACTTTTTTTTTCACTAGAAAAAAAATAATTAAACAATTTTGTAAAAAAAAAAAAAGAAAGCGTATAAACAGTAAAGAACCCCACAATTATTGCCACATCTCATTGTGCACAAGTTTTCTGTCAGTTAGTTCATGAGAGTTGACGTGAATTATCGTTAGTTAATAAGAGTAGACGTAAGTTGACGTGAGTTAATGAGAGTATATAAGAGTTGATGTAAGTTGACGTGAGTTAATGAGAGTAAATAAGAGTTGATGTAAGTTGACGTGAGTTAATGAGAGTAAATAAGAGTAGACGTAAGTGGACGTGAGTTAATGAGAGTAAATAAGAGTTGATGTAAGTTGACGTGAGTTAATGAGAGTAAATAAGAGTTGATGTAAGTTGACGTGAGTTAATGAGAGTAAATAAGAGTTGATGTAAGTTGACGTGAGTTAATGAGAGTAAATAAGAGTTGATGTAAGTTGATGAGAATTGATGTGGAGAAGTAAAGTTGACAAGATTTGTACCAGACAGATAGAGAGTTGATTAGAGTTGACCTGAGTAAATAAGAGTTGAGGAGAGATGATGCGAGTTAATGAGTGTGTGTATGTGAGTTTATGTGAGTAGACGTGAATTGATGTGAGTTGCCATGAGTTGACTTGAGTTAAGGTGTGTTGATAAGAGTTGATGTGATTTGATGAGAGTTGATGTGAGTTGCTGAATGTTTACGTAAGTTGAGAAAAGTTGACTTGAGTTAATAAAAATTGACGTGATGTGTGTTTATGTGAGTTGACGTGAGATGACGTGAGTTGACGTGAGTTGACGTGAGATGGCGTGAGTTGACGTGAGATGGCGTGAGCTGACGTGAGATGACGTGAGTTGACGTGAGATGACGTGAGTTGACGTGAGATGACGTGAGTTGACGTGCGTTGACGTGAGCTGACGTGAAATGACGTGAGATGACGTGAGTTGACGTGCGTTGACGTGAGTTGACGTGAGATGACGTGAGTTGACGTGAGCTGACGTGAGTTGACTAGAGTTGATGTGAGTTGATGAGAGTTGACTAGAGTTGATGTGAGTTAATGTGAGTTGATGCGAGTTGATGTGAGTTGATGTGAGCTTTGTTATACGAACTCTTTCTATGCTTAAAAAAGATAATTTAAAACCATTTTCCTTATTGTCAAAGATTTGATCTAATAAAGCCTTGACAAAGGAAAGTTTTCGTAGGGTCGATTTCATGTCCATAACTTTAAAAAAGAGAGACTTGGGACATTTCTATCAACACAGACTTGTTGTGACCAAAGACCAAACATTAGTAGTCAACCGTAAAAATTAACTCATTGTTCGCTATATCGTTTGTCACATAACAATAGTTATTATTGAAGTAAATTATATATCACATAAAGACCATAATTAGTAATCATCTTAGTATTTCCGTTTACGTAGGGATTATCGAATGTTAAAATAGTAAAAACAAAATAGTCCAGTAACTTCATACCATGCTGATATTTTTTCACGCAACTCAAAGCTAGTGTTAGATGTTGGGTTAAAATCTCATATAATAGTCGATAAAGTAACCTTTTCTACATTCTTGAACAGCGAACGGAATTCGATGAACACTATCATAATTAGTAATAGAATATAAATCTATACTTTACCTTGAACATCGACTCCAGGTTTCATAACACTTGCCAATAAAATCTCCATAGGTAGGTGTCATCAACAGACCAACGCACACTAACAGGAGACTACACACTAACAGTGACTTCATGGTAACTCTATAATATTAGCATATTCTGAAATGAAAAGCATTAGTCCTTGTTTATATGTAGATGTCGATACACTCTGATGATATGGACTATGGTATAGTGTTTTCGGAATGTACTTTTACAAAGTTTGTTTATTTCCTGGTCTGCAAATTGGACCCAATTGTAAGTAAAGGGAAATAATCCAATAGTTTAGTTGAACAAAATACAGACGACCGCTTTTTGTTTTTAGGTCACCGTATATTCTGTTCTAAAAGGATGTCAACAAGATGTTTCAAAACATGAAAATGTAAACAAATAGAGGATTGGTTTGTTTAAAGTGACCCTTGCAAATTTTCCATTGAAATGAAAGTGCTTTCAATTTCATTGGAGGGAAGAGTTTTAACCTCAAAAACCTCATTGGCTACTATAGTGACTGTAGTTTCTTATTGGAGGGGGTCTTTAACTCAACCTCCCACCTACCATTAGCTATGCTCATGGAAATAGGTCTCTGTAGTTTTGCTTAGCCTTGTTTATAGTTTTGGTAGGGGGGAACGTCTTTTCTTGGTTACTATAATGGGAATTTGGTGACTGTAGTTTAATTTTTTTTATTGCATTATTAAACCTCAAAACCCTCGGCCACTCTCATGGAATTTGAGATCATAGTTTTGATTTATGTTTTTAATAACCCAAGCTATAGTCACCAAATTACCTTTCTTCGCATCCCATGGTTCAAATTAATTGGCATACTTACAAAATTGAACTGCATAGAGAGAACGTGACATCAAGAGGAGATAAAACATGTAGTATTAAAATGTAAACATTTCATTTTCCTTTAAAATAAAGTAATAGTTGATTTTTGAATGAGCCAATTGCAACGTGTACAAAGACAATAGTCTGTTATATAATCGTAAAAGCAATGCAGTCTGGATGGTAGTCAAAACATTTAGTCAATAATTCCATAGTCGAAAAGTATTCGAATACATAATTTAATTCTAATTGATCTAAAATACTAGCCACTGTTCAATTTGTATTCAATTTGATTACTTACATGGTCCTGCGATTGATTAAGAAAATTCATCACAAGCTGAAAAATAAATTTATTTAAAAGATTGTTTTTTTCTTGTTGTAAATTCAACATTTATTTAAGAACATCTGGATTATTGTTATGGGCGGTCGTTGACTTGTATTTTTAAACTGCTGGTAGACAACTAAATCTCTGTAGGAGTATTATATTGTCACGATCATCAATGTTGTTGGATGTCACGTTGAAGATTATCTTGATCTAAACAGCACAATCAATGATCGTGTTCACCGAGGATCTAGAAATCGTCAGTTGATAAGATGATCATTTAGAAGTTGCTAGTTGATAAGATGATCATCTAAAAGTTGCCAGTTGATAAGATGATCATCTAAAAGTTGCCAGTTGATAAGAGGATCTAAGTATATTATTATTATATTCAATGAAGAAACTTCTCTTCGTCAAATACAAATACTTTAATTCAAAACTTGGAAAAGCTATTCACAATAATTACAATGGTTAAATGTACTTGAATAAAACAAAATATGATCTACACATAATAATAATTATGTCATCTTCCTTTGAGTTCCAACACGAGACTGGCGGTAATATCTAGAATCTTTTTAGACCTTTGGGCGGTATCACGTGACTAATCTCTTCTTGTCACTTGGTTATTCCATTGACCAATAATATACAGATTTTGTTACATCCCTACCACGTCTCTCGACCGTACGTGTGGTAGCCCACTGAGAGCTATGTGTGCTACCGTACTTGGCCTATCCGACTCCCTTGGCGGACGTTTCCACAGGAGGGCCACACTGAGGCGACGGGAGTATTCCTCCTGACAACTTGCTCTAACCATTTAGGCCTATTATTAATTATGTTTAGTTTATGCTCATTTGTAATTATGTTTTATGTTTGCCTTTGGCAGGTCTTTAGTGTATAATAAAGAAATTGAAATCGGCCTTCGAGTTGCCTTTGTCATGTCATTCAGTTTGTTCTGTGCCAAACCCACCACATATATTTCTATGTGATGATAATGGAAAAGGAGGGATGTGGCGCCAATAAAGAACTTTGCTCACTACGCCTTTGTAGTACCCCCTTTTCACAAGCCAAGCGCTTTACCACTCAGCCACCGCACCTATGTTTTGTTTATTAATTATTAATAATTTCTCTTTAATAACAATAATGATAATAGAAAAAATTAAATTCATAACAAGCTGTTAACAAACATGATGTAGGCTTAAGGAGCTATGATAAAAACAAAATGACAAACTAATCTACAAAGGTTTAAAACAGATATGTGAGGATGTTTTTCTTGAATGTTGTGTAGCATGTTGTTAGTCTGAGATCAACAGGGAGGGAGCCCTAGACCTTGGTCCATGCCGTGAAAAGCCTGCAAACGTAGCGAGGGAGGGAGAAACGGCAGAATTAGAAGTGTTGCGTCAGAGGACTGCCATGGAGCGCATGTCTCTCGGATGGACATATGAAATGATCAGTCCATTAAGTTACTAGAATATTTTTTGTTGCAGATACACTGATGACAAAGTGTGGCCACCTCGAAGTTAATTCTTGCATTCACTGGAAGCCAGTGGAGTGTGCGCAAGAGAGTAGCAGCAGAATCTCGTCTTCTATGACATAGTACTACTCGTGCGTCGTCGTTCTGAATTCGATTTAGCTTGGCGATTTTGTCATCCGGTATGCCTTCTATCACTGCACTGCAGTAGTCAAGGCGGAGGGGTATTAATACCACAACTAGTTTATTTGTTGACTCCGTTGTTCAATAGGTTCGGCTCTGGCATAATCAGCAGCAGAAAGAGACATTTGATAATTGACATATTGTGTGGCTCAAAAGACAAAGTTGAGTCCAAGAAAAGGTCGAGAATGTGAAGTACATAGACAAAAGGAATCTGGCAGCTCGTCATGAGTTTCAGATGAAACCTGTCCTTCTTTATTTTATTGTTTGTGTTCATTTAAATTAATGTAGTGGAGTGGATACCTTTTCAGAAAACACCGGCCACCCTGATAGCCACGTGACCCTTGCCTCTAGATGGCACCTTGTGTCCGCGCATAACAAGGCAGACCAACGTGGGCACTGTCCATTCGACAGGCATCTCTTGTCGCTGTAGTGTCCGTATGTTACTGGATCTACGTCTCCTCCACTCCGTGTTTGTGCCTGGTTCTACACCATGTGTTTACGTATGGCTGCAGGTAATTACATTTTATTTATTTGTATTAGATAGTAATTTTAATTAGTAGTTTATATAGAATATCCCTACCGCGTTTTTTTTGTTCATGTTGGACTATTCTTATTTTTAGAGGCCAGCATGTAGATGAATTCATTTATTGAAATGCGTACCTGTAGTATTCTCTATAGAATGTTAACTGTCCATCTTGTAAATGTATTTTTACAACAAGTGTTTAGATACTGGCTTTTAAGAAACAGTATATTTGTGAGTGTATAGATTTGTTATATTTAATTATAGTTTTTTTTGTAAGGAAAGGAAAGAGCGAAACTCTTCAAACAATGTATGTTAGTGTTATGTAGAACAACTAATTGATTTATTTTTAGAGAACTACGTTGTCATTTGTTTGTATACTGTTTGTTGGTGTGTCCATATCTCTCTTGTGTTTGTCAAAGAGATGATTGGTTCACACCATAAGATGTTCTTTTCGTTTTTCGTTAGATCTAGTATTTAGGCCTATTAATTATGTTTAGTTTATGTTCATTTGTAATTATGTTTTATGTTTGCCTTTGGCAGGTCTTTAGTATATAATAAACAGTTTGGAACCGTCCTACGAGTTACCTTTGTCATGTCATTTAGTTTGTTCTGTGCCAAACCCACCACAGAAACTTGGTAGCACGAGTGGGGTCAGGAAGAGAGACTACACCGTGGAATCAAAAGACGTCTCAGAATCTGCTTCCTGACAACCGAAACTAAGAAAGTGACAACCAGACGTAGATGTCCACAAGTAACAGTTAGTTTTCTCCTGTTTGTGTACATTTAAATATTTTCTATATTTTGTTTTCTTCTGTTTGTTTCAGGGTAGTTAGATTTAGTTTTAGTTAGTTTTTAAGATAATTTGCTTATATTTTCTTAATTGTGATTTTACTTAGCTTGAAAATTGTTTCTGTTGAGATAGAATTAGTTATTAGGTTACTATTATTGTTAGAGTTTCTTAAGACTTGCAGCCAGATGGAGAGAAATATGGTGGAACCTAGTTCAGTGAAGGGGAGAGATGTGAGTCCCACGTGCAGTGTAGGAGAGCCGGAGGGAATGGAACGTGTCACTAAGGGGATGTTGACTCGACTACAAGCTGAACTTGAGGCATTGAGGCTGGCCTGTCAGCGCCCTCACTGCATTATAGAACCTGCTAGAAAAATGAGACAGTTCAGCGGGGATGGCAGAAATGTTGAGGTTTCAATTGAAGATTTCGTCAGAGAAATAAGAGATCTATGGGAACTTCGGCCTTACCTCTCGCCTCAAGAGAAGACAGCAACCATCATTGCGAACATAAGTGGTCCAGCTAGAGTAGAGATAGATCTTCAGCCACCTCATATCAGAAGAGATCCAGAAGCTCTGCTTGATGCACTTACATCTGCTTTTGAAGTAATTATACCGGTGCGCGAAGCAGAAATTGCGTTTCTGATGTCGCAGCAAAGAAGAAGTGAGTCACTGATTGAATTCTCTCACCGACTATTTAAAGAGTTCACAACGGCCATCAGGCAAGAACAAAGAGAAGGAATAGATTGCTTCAAGGAAAAAAGATTGAGGAACCAATATGTCTATGGAGTCAGAGATCCAGAACTTCGCAGAGAGCTGTTTAGGTTCATAGCGCAACATCCCCAGATAAGTTTTCAAAGTCTACGAAACTATGCATTCAAGTTGGAGAACCAGAACAAAGATGCAGCTCGAGCTCAAGAGCAGTGGTCTGAAGTTCTGTTAGCGAAATTGGCCAAGTTAGAGAAGCAACTTGAAGAGATAAAGGGGTCGGGCTATAACAGTCTGCCAAGTTCAACTAACCCACTCTCTAGTCAACCACATAGTCAACGCAGACCAACACAAAGACACACGAAACATAGCAACCAAAACAGAAATCGACCAACAGCACCACCGGGTCTTGTGTTTGAACAAGGACAAAGAGAGGATTCTTCCCATACACTGATAATGGATCACCAGTCTGCACCAACTGCTGGGAGGCTGGACACGTAGGGCGTCAATGTCAGCCATCACCACAACTCACGGCTGAGGTTCAATCTGTGGGCAAAAGTGAACCCATTGTTTCACAGCCAACCCACCAAGTAGAACAACGAACCAGTGAGCAACAAGGTGATGCAATGTACAATACAAATGCAAGTCACTCAATTCAAACATACCCCGCATCGAGGAATAGAAACTTTAAGGCTGGTCAGCCTAACCAGACCAGACATGACAGAGTCCGGAAGACACATAGACAAAAAAGAAACTACAAGCATTCGAACCAGCCACAAAGACGATTTCGCTCACTATTCCCTGTCACACTTTCTACAGCTTCCCAGACAATACGGATCGAGAAAGATTTTAGTGTCAAAGAGAAACCAGACAGACCACTCTGTATGACCGATGGAACCAGCACGTTACAAGCTGGAAAGATGTTTGTCGTCCCGGAAGACACTGACAAGAAACAGTTGTTTCAGTTTTCAGAAACCTACTAGGCTGAACGCCCCGTACGGGTCGTTTCAAGCTAGAACTCTGTAGTGGAGTGGATACCTTTTCAGAAAACACCGGCCACCTCGATAGCCACGTGACCCTTGCCCCTAGATGGCACCTTGTGTCCGCGCATAACAAGGCAGAAAAACGTGGGCACTGTCCATTCGACCGGCATCTCTTGTCGCTGTAGTGTCTGTACGTTACTGGATCTACGTCGCCTCCATTCCCTGTTTGTGCCTGGTTCTACACCATGTGTTTACGTATGGCTGCAGGTAATTACATTTTATTTATTTATGTTAGATTGTAATTTTAATTAGTAGTTTATATAGAATATCCCTACCGCGGTTTTTTGTTCATGTTGGACTATTCTTATTTTTAGAGGCCAGCATGTAGATGAATTCAGTTATTGAAATGCGTAACTGTAGTATTCTATATAGAATGTTAACTGTCCATTTTGTAAATGTATTTTTACAAGTGTTTAGATACTGGCGGCTTTTAAGAAACAGTATATTTGTGAGTGTACAGATGTTATATTTAATTATAGTTTTTTGTAAGGAAAGGAAAGAGCGAAACTCTTCAAACAATGTATGCTAGTTTTATGTAGAACAACTAATTGATTTATTTTTAGAGAACTACGTTGTCATTTATTTTTATACTATTTGTTGGTGTGTCCATATCTCTCTCTTGTGTTTGTCAAAGAGATGATTGGTTCACACCATAAGATGTTCTTTTCGTTTTTCGTTAGAACTAGTATTTAGGCCCTATTAATTATGTTTAGTTTATGTTCATTTGTAATTATGTTTTATGTTTGCCTTTGGCAGGTCTTTAATGTATAATAAACAGTTTGGAACCGTCCTACGAGTTGCCTTTGTCATGTCACTTAGTTTGTTCTGTGCCAAACCCACCACATTCAAGATTTTATCTTTCTCTTATATCGCTCTTTAAAGATTTAAAAGAGTCTTATTACTTTTAACTTTAGGAGAACTCAACAATTTCTATCAAATGTATGTATCACTATTTCTCAGGACTGCGAGAGTTGTTGTGTCTAAATGTCTATGAGTCAGTAATTGAGAACAAATGTTGAATTTTACTTGGTTAAAAAAAACTTAGATGAACTTTTTTACCGAAGCCGACACATACCCACAGACAAACACTCACAAACAAAGATGAGTTACTAATGAAAAGTTGTTTAATGACCTTGTCAGCTAAGGTCAACGGTGTCAGAAAAAAACAAACACTTTACTTTTATAAATACAATCATTGAAAATGATGAGATGGACAAATATTGACACTTGCAAGGATTACGAACATTGACACTGATAAGCTTCTCGAGCTAGTGGGCAGGCGGTAGGAGTCAAAACGCACCTGCCCCTGGATTTGCCCATTCTTCTGCACTTGTCGTAACATGTCAGCCATAGTTTTCCAGTAAACCAACTGCTCCACCTGAGAATTCAGGATTAAAATTATTATATTATAATAAGTATTATTATTATTAAAATTAGTATATTTTGTTGTTATTCTATAAAATAGTATTAATATGTTGGTACTGTATACACATTCTTTGTCACAATATGTAATTTTGTTAGTAAGATCTATACGTAGTGATGCTGACATAGTGTGTGGTAACAGGCTCCAATAAAATGTTTTGAATTTGTTTTTAAAATCTTATGCACAAAAAAAGTTTTATTTGAAAGTGCTAATAAGTGCAAAGCACTTTAATGTGTAGATCTCTAAACTAGATTTACAGACGCACTGCTAACATTGTTGGACTGTCAATAATACAATGAAACAGGAAATCAGTCTATACTGTTAATGGAAATTAATCTAAACTGTTAATGGAAATTAGTGTTACTTGTTAAGAATCAGTATCAACTACTATAAGAGCCAGGCGTTAAACAGCACAATAACAGCACACTAGCAATACTAAAGAAAATATATACTTTAAAAAATCTTATATAAGAGACAGCACTGCATATTTACAAAAAATATCTCTCAACATTGTAAGATGCATGACGCGTAGGACGTAATCATCTTCTTTTTGAAGTAACGTCTATATTATATAAGATAAGATTTGTTTCCCTCTGCACATCAAATAAAATTAATTAATTACCACTAACATATGAACTATTGGTTAATCTTTTGATTAATTCCTGTTTTGTTAGTGACAATGACTAATTGTGCAAAGTTTCAACTCAATCCAAGAATGGAAAGTGCCAGAACTAACGAGACTGACAGACGGAGCTTGGGTACAAAATGTTGAGGATGACACCAGTCAAATACCCAACCAAAGCTAAAAGTTTACTTACACATGAAAGAAAAACGTATAGACACACACATATGTTTAATTTAATAAAACTTCAATATACGACCTTGAACATCGACTCCATGCTTTCCAGCACGCTGTGATAACATTGGCTTCACTGGGTGCACTGAGTAACCCAACACACAGCAAAGTGATGGCAGACCTCACAATATGGTTCATCTTTACCTTTTCTATTAAAACGTTTAAAAAAATTGTATTGTGACTACTCTGAAGCATTTACAACAGTCACTTATATAATCGTGTTAAATCACGTGATAGCATTGTATTTATAGCACGGAAATAGATATAGATGCACCCTTGTAAATGTAATGACTTTAAAGGACAGATATAATTTAGAGTCGACGTAGACTTAGTAACTATACTCAGGCTGACATTTAAACGTTTTAAAACGGTTTCTGTGATACTATCACTAGATTGTTAAGATTTACCATATAGTGGAAATACTTTGGAAAGCAAACAGACATGTATATAAAGTTAATAATAAAATCTGGCCCCTTTTAAATTGAAGTAAAAGTGACAATTAAAATTTTTTAAATTTTGTTTTTAGTTTACAATTTTTATCTTTGCTTAGAGAAAATTATAATTCTTCGAAGAGAATATTCAAACTCTCGACCTTATAAAAGTCCTATATATCACTCAGTGGCGTAGCTAGGGTGTTTGATGCCCAGTGCGGCATCTCCTCATGATGCCCCATCCCCCCGATATAAAACAAGGAAAATAATTTATTATACTATAACAAAATATACTACAAATAAATAGTACGAGCTTTCTTTGTCAGAGAACTTTCAAGAATTTTATCAAAATCTGTTTTCCACCAATACCCTAGTTAGTGAAACGCATCACTGATTGGTATTAATTCTTGATCAACTTATTTAAGTCGGAAAACCTTCGTGCGCATAAAGCCACACTTACCGCATTGTCAGAAATATGTACAAATCTGATAATAATACCTGAAGAGAATCTTGGACATCATTCTTTTTCTCTCAAAGCAGAATTGGACATTCAATTTAGAATGATTCAATATAGAAGATTTAGACAATATTTAGTACTGAATTGTCTAGGGGCATTCGAGCTGATATCTTTCTATTTCATTTTGTTAATTCAAGATTTCAAACAGTTGAAAAGTTCAAAGGCTTCAGAACAAAACATTCGACAAACTGTTGACGCCTTGACGTGTTTTTGTTAATGTCGCTATGAGGATTCAATTGTTGGGATAGCAAAAAAAAATCATATTTACCTGCCAATATGATAATATTAGGGGATTATTTCTTTAACTATCAGGTCCAAGGAAGAATAAGTCTCAATCCGAAGTTCGATCTTATGTAGCCTATAGTTACAGAAACTTCACCTTTTTGGCTTGGCTTCTTTTTATCGTGGTCAATACGTCTTTGATGTTCTGCACTAATCCTCAGATCAGAGTACAAACTTTTGCTGAAAGTAATAATGGCTTCAGCGTTGTCCTTCCGACTATTAGTTATCGATATTTTAATGTCTTACATTTAAGTGTGCAATCTCAAATTGACTATCATTATTAAGTTAGATCTACCCGTCCTTTATTTCAGTTCATTTAGGGACCATACATCGAAAAAAGGTGAGAAAATTAGAATTAAAACTGCATAGCAACTATCAATCCGCCTACTTTAAGAGATTTTGACTTATCAATTCTTCTTCAACTCGTTCGTGATGCCCAGGGAGGGCCAGATTCTGCTTTGAGAGAAAGGACTGATAGCCAAGATTCTTTTCGTTATCAGATTTGTACCTTTAAGACCCTTTGATCCCTGCCCCTCAACCATTTTAATTAGAGAAGACTACTTCTCCGTATGAGCGCCAGCTAGACTTATCAATCTTGAGCAACGCCCATAATATTAACATAATGGCCAAATAATTAAAATTTTTAATCAAAAATTACTTAATGTTTATACATGTATGAACAAAAAGTGCAGTTTTTATTGAAAAATGTTGTCATCAGTTTGAAGCCCCTCATCACTTGATGCCCAGTGCGGCCCGCACCACCCGCACATGGCTAGCTACGCCGCAGATGTCACTATTTTCTTTTTATTCCACAATTATCAAAAAAAGAGATATGAACTATTAGGGTATACTTCAATAGTAGCAGTAACAAGATCATTCAATAGGCAGTTCTTTTTTTTTCAAATGTCTTTTAAAAGCGGTAAATACTTTTTGAGAGTCTCTTCAACACATCTTTACGAACGTCTCATAGGATTAAAGATCATTTCGATTACTTGCTGATGCTATTATTGTTGCTGTTATTAACAACCATTTTGATGACACAACGTAACACATCATAGTACAAATATTGCAGTTATAAAACGAAAGCCTATCCAGACTGTAGCGAGGGGACACAGTAGAATAGATAAAACGGGTGCACCAGCGGTCCAAAACAGACTGAATGCCTTATGAGTGACTAATTGAAAGTATTAATATATTTGTTTGTCTTCCTGGGACTCTGTAATTCTAGAATATAATTGGAATGTTCTCTCAATGTGTATTTGATATTTGTTCGTGTATTGATGAAGGAGATGTCTGGCAGAATCCAATCACTTTGAAAGTGTATTAGAAGACTAAGTATTTTGTTATGTACACAACAATAGCCAAGTCAATAGTACAGTCTGCACGTTTCCCTATACACCAGTTAGCTGGAGTATCCACTTGAGGGGAGTGTTTTGTAGTTTACAAGACTTGACCTTGACCTACTTTGTAGGATTATGTTAAGTATTCAGTTAACTATCTGATTGGTCAATGTTTACAAGTCTGGTGAAAATCTCATATAATCATTTCATTGATTGTTGTTTGGACTTGAAGCTAGAATGTAGATTACGCTCAGTTTCTAGGCTTACATGTTTGAAAGTGTTTCTTGCCTTAATTTCTAGAGATATATTAGGAAAGGAAATGAGAGCGAGAGAGTTATGTAACATAGAATAAAAGTGAACAAAAACTCTTAGCTGAATCTCTATAACATGTTTGTAGAGTTATAACTAAGAAAGTAAAAAAAGTTGTATTCACGCAGTAAAATCAAGTAATACTTGGCACTGTGTGATGTTATGATTCATGCATCTCTTTGTTTTAATCATCCATGAAACTATGTGGGACATTTTTAAAATTCTATTGTTCATGTCAAAGAAATAAGATTTAGATTTAGCTGAAAACATTTCCCAAAGCAGACACCAAAATAAAAGTAATGAATGTAATATTTTTTTTGCACAGTTATTAAAAAAAAATAATTAAAGGATGACCCTAACCCTAACCCTGACCCTAACCCTAACATTTGTCATTTCTCAATGAATGACGTCGTCATTCCTAACTTGTATCGAGAGCCCCTTAATAAAACGCTCTTTATTTGCTTAGGTATTTACATGCAAATTTTGTTTAACTTTAATAGCTCAGTAATGCACTTATCATTAGAGTAAGTGTTAAAGGCCCCGATTACGCATGAAGAGTTACCTCCTCTATTACTGTCAACACAAACACATTTGTTATTTTTAGTTGGCCTAATTTCAGCCACTTATAATTGTTTTTGTCGTCACTGTTTATTTTCCATAAATATTCCACAGAAGATCTAGAACTGTGACTTCCTAGAAGCTAGTCAACAATCAATGTTTAGGTAAGATCTAGAACTGTGACTTCCTAGAAGCTAGTCAACAATCAATGTTTAGGTAAGATCTAGAACTGTGACTTCCTAGAAGCTAGTCAACAATCAATGTTTAGGTAAGATCTAGAACTGTGACTTCCTAGAAGCTAGTCAACAATCAATGTTTAGGTAAGATCTAGAACTGTGACTTCCTAGAAGCTAGTCAACAATCAATGTTTAGGTAAGATCTAGAACTGTGACTTCCTAGAAGCTAGTCAACAATCAATGTTTAGGTAAGATCTAGAACTGTGACTTCCTAGAAGCTAGTCAACAATCAATGTTTAGGTAAGATCTAGAACTGTGACTTCCTAGAAGCTAGTCAACAATCAATGTTTAGGTAAGATCTAGAACTGTGACTTCCTAGAAGCTAGTCAACAATCAATGTTTAGGTAAGATCTAGAACTGTGACTTCCTAGAAGCTAGTCAACAATCAATGTTTAGGTAAGATCTAGAACTGTGACTTCCTAGAAGCTTGTCAACAATCAATGTTTAGGTAAGATCTAGAACTGTGACTTCCTAGAAACTAGTCAACAATCAATGTTTAGGTAAGATCTAGAACTGTGACTTCCTAGAAGCTAGTCAACAATCAATGTTTAGGTAAGATCTAGAACTGTGACTTCCTAGAAGCTAGTCAACAATCAATGTTTAGGTAAGATCTAGAACTGTGACTTCCTAGAAGCTAGTCAACAATCAATGTTTAGGTAAGATCTAGAACTGTGACTTCCTAGAAGCTAGTCAACAATCAATGTTTAGGTAAGATCTAGAACTGTGACTTCCTAGAAGCTAGTCAACAATCAATGTTTAGGTAAGATCTAGAACTGTGACTTCCTAGAAGCTAGTCAACAATCAATGTTTAGGTAAGATCTAGAACTGTGACTTCCTAGAAGCTAGTCAACAATCAATGTTTAGGTAAGGTCTAGAACTGTGACTTCCTAGAAGCTAGTCAACAATCAATGTTTAGGTAAGATCTAGAACTGTGACTTCCTAGAAGCTAGTCAACAATCAATGTTTAGGTAAGATCTAGAACTGTGACTTCCTAGAAGCTAGTCAACAATCAATGTTTAGGTAAGATCTAGAACTGTGACTTCCTAGAAGCTAGTCAACAATCAATGTTTAGGTAAGATCTAGAACTGTGACTTCCTAGAAGCTAGTCAACAATCAATGTTTAGGTAAGGTCTAGAACTGTGACTTCCTAGAAGCTAGTCAACAATCAATGTTTAGTTAAGGTCTAGAACTGTGACTTCCTAGAAGCTAGTCAACAATCAATGTTTAGGTAAGATCTAGAACTGTGACTTCCTAGAAGCTAGTCAACAATCAATGTTTAGGTAAGATCTAGAACTGTGACTTCCTAGAAGCTAGTCAACAATCAATATTTAGGTAAGGTCTAGAACTGTGACTTCCTAGAAGCTAGTCAACAATCAATGTTTAGGTAAGGTCTAGAACTGTGACTTCCTAGAAGCTAGTCAACAATCAATGTTAAGGTAAAGTTTAGGATTGACAGAATCTGGAATGGTACTTCTGTTGTTTGTTTGTTTTCAATGGAGATTCCTCAGAATAACAAACCAACTTATACAAATGCTTCAAAAAGAGATGTACAAGATTATTAAAACTTCCTTTATCAAAATAAAAGAGATCTAGATCTAGTCTGCAGTAAGAATATATGTCGTCTTATATCAGTTTACTACCAAACTTCGAAAAACTTCGAACTGGGATCTCATCCATAACAGTCCAGTAAGTTTCTGTTCAAACCAACTTTTTGGATCCAATTTATAAAATATTAAATAAAAATCAACAACTATATCCTACTGCTTCTAACAGAATACCCTGATAATGTACTCTGTCAGTTCTGAAAGATAAGTCACTTTGGAGGAATATTATTTTAGATTTAGAGTTAAAAAATTGCTCAACGTATTTTGAATAAACGAATACTTATAATGTGACTATAACATTCTGACTATTGACATCCGCGTACACACTACACGTCTAATTCCAAACTTGTTAGTGTTCTCCTTCAAGTAAATCTTTCTAACTAAATTTACTGTCTCACTGACATACATCTTGTGAAAGAAAGTAACACAGTACACTCAGACCTCGTGAAATCACTACAAGTAGCCAGAACATTAAACGAAAAGCAGGTATTTATTTTATACTGCAGCAGGAAGATTAACTGATAACTTTATAGTGTATAACGTGTTTGTTTTAAGTTATACAATGCTTTTCAATACATTAACTCTGTAAGTATTCTGTAGGGATACTAAGGCCTCCTATAACTTCTAGGCGGGGTGATTGTAGTGTAACCGAGTTCTGCGTGCGTCCAGCCTGACAGAAGGTCATGTACAGAGTGTGTATGTTTCATCTCCAGTGTGTGTTCAAAGTAAATTATCAGTGTTTGGTGAGACGTGCTCGTTTCATTCACTGTAGTCTGATTTTGTCGAATAAAGCCATGTTATTGGTATACTAGTATGCATGGGCGTAGCCAGGGGGGTTTTGGGGATTCAAACCCCCCTCCCTCGAAATGAAATCTCCCCCCCCTCGCAGGGGGGATGTCGGAGTTTAGTGACTGATCTTTTGCTTTAATTATGTTTATTTTAGGTGAAATTTTAATATTAAACCATCACTTGCCCTAGTACAGCCAAGGGGGATTTTAAGTTTCAAACCCCCTACCAAGGTGTTTTGAGTTTGAAACCCCATACCAGGGGGTTTTGAGTTTGAAAACCCTTTACCAGGGGGTTTGCATTTAAATCCCCCTCTTCAATAAAACAAAAAAATGCAAACGACAATCCCAAAATTCCAAGAGCACATCTAAGGAAGATTTTGATTTTAAACCCCTCTCCAAAATTTACGATAAACCCCTCTTCAATATAAAAAGCAACTTACACATTCAAAATTGTATGAGCGTAGCCAAAGGGGTTTTGAGTTTAAACCCCTCTTCAGTTGGGTTTGAAGCTAAAAATACCTCTTCAAAAAAAGAAAATTACGCACTCAAAATGCTATGAGCATAGCCAAAGGGTTTTTTAGTTTAAACCCCTGCCAGCGGGGTTTGAAGCTAAAAAATAAATCTTCAAAATTAAAAAAAAAAGAATTTTTGCAATCAAAATGCTATGAGCGTAGCCAAGCCTATTTGGGTGTTTTGAGTTTAAATTTCCCTTCAGAGGGGTTTGATGCTAAAAAATACCTCTTCAATATAAAAAAAAGCAAATTACACATTAAAATTCTTTGAGCGTAGCCAAGCCAATGGGGGGTTTTGAGTTTCATCCCTCTCCTCCAGATGGCTTTTTTTAAAGTTAAAAACCCCCTCAAGATATTTTAGAGTTTAAAATCCCCCTACTGAGCGTTTTAAGGTTGAAAGCCTCTCTCTTCAATATTATTTCTAAAGCAAACTACATTCTATGAACGTAGCTAAATGTGGTTTTGAATTTAAGAAAAAACAACAACTTCAGATATATTTTAGTTTAACCCCCCCCCCCCCAACAGATGATTTTGACGATAAAACTTCCCTTTTTGATACAACATCTAAAGCAAAATAGACATAATAGAGATAACTAGATTAAAATGACTGACAGGCACATTAGAAAAAAAATGGACTTACATAAAGACATAATAGAGATAACTAGATTTAAAATGACTGACACACACATTAATAAAAAAAATTACTTACAGATAGACGTAATAGAGATAACTAGATTAAAATGACTGACACACATTAGAAAAAATTGGACTTACATAAAGACATAATAGAGATAACTAGATTTTAAATGTCTGACATACATATTAGAAAAATAATGGACTTAAAGATAGACGTAACTGAGATAACTAGATTAAAATGACTGACAAACACATTATAAAAAAATGGACTTACAGATAGACATAATAGAGATAACTAGACAAAAAATGACTGACAGACTCATTAGAAAAAAATTTGACTTACAGATAGACAATATAGAGATAACTAGATTTTAAATGACTGACACACACATTAGAAAAAAAAAAGAACTTACAGATAGACATAATAGAGATAACTAGACAAAAAATGACTGACAGACTCATTAGAAAAAAAAATTGACTTACAGATAGACATAATAGAGATAACTAGATTTTAAATGACTGACACACACATTAGAAAAATAATGGACTTACAGATAGACATAATAGAGATAACTAAATTAAAAAGACTGACACACACATTAGAAAAAAATGGACTTACAGATAGACATAATAGAGATAACTAGATTAAAATGACTGACACACACATTATTAAAAAAAAATGGACTAACAGATAGACATAATAGAGATTAGACCGACACACAGATTAGATGACAAAAGACAGACACACGACATAATAGATAGGGTGATAGACAGACAAATCATGCTTATCATTATCATACCACTAGGTTGCAACTCACTAGCTGCCCTTGATATTTACAATATGTGATATTTACAATACTAGCAAACACCCTACAAGGCACTGGCATTTTTATTTTTTGTTAACAAAGAAAGACAATATTTTTTTGTATTTTAGGTATTGCTAAGTGAAATCTATATCATAAAGTAGAATGTAAGATGTATGTATGTATGTGACTTATAGACGTCAAAACCGCTTGACCAATCTTGATAAACTTGGCAGGAATGTTTCTTGGGTACCAACTTAGACCGTAGTGTATGCATTGTAGCCCTAAAACAAACTTAAAAACCCTAAAAAAAAAATAAAGCTGTCCGACTCTATTACAGTTATAGTATTTTATAGATCTAGGCCATGTCTACAATGTTGACATGAGAAAAGATCGAAAGGATTTAGATCTAGATCTAATTTTAAGAAATACACTTTGCGCAGATAGTTTTTTACTTTGACACATGAAAATACAAAAGAAGGTCCATTGATTTCATTGTAAAATAAAATTAACCTTCAAATTTGTGTTTTAAAACCATTTTTTACATAAATTAGTTCCTTATATCTGTGACTACAGATTTCCTGGCGAACATTCTTTCATTAGAATCCGTACTAAAAATTAATTCATTTAATTGTTTACTTTATAATCCCATCCCTAGATCTAAAACTCTAATTCAACTCTAAGATGATAGAACTTCTCTTCGCACAGATAGTTTTATACTTAAACACATGAACATACTAATTATAGTCCATTCATTTCATATTTTGATCAAATAAACATTCAAATTTTGTTTTCTAAAGCATTTTTAAGAGACTACATTCGTTTACGAAAGCTGCGAAGCCGAGTTGAGATAGGCCTAGATCTATATTCATTCATGAATCGCGTACTAAACATTATTTCGTTGAATTGTTCACTTTATAATCCCATTCATTTAACAAAGCTATCGCTCTTTTCGTTTTTAATAGATATGAATGTACAGTAGAACGTCGTTTATCCGAACGTTTATTATCCGGAGCGTCAAATATCCGGACCAGTTTTTTTTTTTTTTTATCAACCACATGTACTGTAATGCACATATACTGTATGAATACGAAAAATAAGTGATTATTTTCCACAATAAAGGTAAAATTGCGACATTTGTCACCTATTTTGCTCGTTCTTCACGCACGTGTCCCGCATGTGATGATTTTCAATATTCGTATAGTGTCCGGTTGCATATACTGCATGGATCGCTTCGGTTTTCGGTTATCCGAACAATCGCGTATCCGAACGGTGTCCGGTCCCAATTGAGTCGGATAAACGACGTTCTACTGTATTGGCTTCGGGTAAACCCATTTTCGCAAACCTAATTTTATTTTCGTAGCGAAACAGAAAAAACTTGAAAGGATCATTAGCTAAGTTTAACATACATCTAAATCCAATCCACTAGATGTATAAACACAAACGTAGACCAGCAGGCCGCGTGTAATGTCAGGCTAGTATATTTATAAAATGTACAAGAAATGTTCAAAACAAATTTTAAAATTGACTTTCTATGCAGCGACTTTTGTGCACTAGCGTGTCAAGTAGCGACAAGACAGAGTACTAATCAGTTCCCTCAAAATTTTTAAAATAATCAGATTTCATTTTTTTTTTTGTTTAGTGCCCCCATCAGAATAAAAGACGCTTATTTTTGAGCGTTTTGTCTGTTTTTCGGTCTGTCCGTCACGCTTAGATTTTTTAAAAAATATAGCAACACTAAATGCTATTGACAATCGGATTTAACCTTTAATGTTCCTTCAGAAATATTTCAATAGTTTTAAGTATCTATAATCGATTGTTCCGGTTGTCTTGTGGAAAAACAAATCAATGCCAACAAATGTTTGTTTGCTTATCTAACTTAGATTAAATTTAATTTCCATGCTTAAACGTTGCAAAAAAAAAAACAACAACATGATCTTTTAAAAGTTGTGCCGGTTTTTCAATGTAAATAGCAAATAAATACTAATTGAAAATCTCTATACAGAATTATATTTCATTAACTATAATGTTGTTCCGGATATGTTTTATTATAAATAATTAAAGTCAAATTATTGTTTACAATCGCATAATAGATTAATATTACACTTATATTGCTGGACGATAACCCTAACCCATATACATTTAATTGTATTGCTGAGACATCACATAAGACTTTCTATAGCAAAGAATGTTCCTGTTTTTATTTTGAAAATCAAATCGACCTACATTAGTTTAATTTTTCTTACAAATAGTCGCCAAATTGTTCCTAAGTTTTTTTTAATGAAAACTCTACTAACGCCAAAAAACTGTTTGAAATCCTTTTTCTAATAATTTTCTTGGTAACACGTCGAAAAAACTCATTTATGTAAATTGGTTGTTCCAGAGTTTTTATTTTTAAAAAAATTAATTCTATTTAAAAAACGCTCGTATATGTTACATTGGACTATGGATTTCAAGCTAGAACGTTACTAAATGTATTTTATCTATAATGTTGTTGTAACTCTAAGGCAGGCAACTCAACGAACAGATAGGAGGCAATAATAAGCGATATATACATTATAAGCATCAACAAATAGTTAGACTTCCGCTATCAAGTCACAGGGAATAATGTCTTAAATTCTGAGAGTCCAACTTCATACCAGAACACAGAACAGACCACCGACACACTTCCCAGTGTCGCTCCAGGTCTCCCAAACAGTTGTCTAGTATCACGCAGGACAGCACTAAGCCCCACACTGTTCAGACTCCCATGACGTTAGCCAGATCTACCACAGTTCGTCTTCCTCTATCTTATCTCAACATGTATTCTCATGTGTTCAAGGGTGCTCTCATGCACACACACACACACCATCAGTGTGGCGAGGGAGTGGAGTTACAACATTGCCCCCTTCGTAGCTCTGTTCGTCGCAATCATTGTCTCTCCATCCTGACGATTGCTGCTGGCGATAGCCACCTGACACGTAGAGCGGAGGTGACAACTCTTGTTCATGCAATAGATCCAGAACGTCACTTCAACAGAATTTCTCGGTGAGGGCTTCTCTCGCTGGTTATGGCCTCTGGACAGGCGCCTGTTGGGTCCAGACACTGTTGATAGTGTCACGTAGTTTGGACAAGTGTCTCGCAACTCTGTTTAGCTTTTGTCCCTCTCCTCCTAGTACTTGTACGGGGCGAGACTGTCTTGTAGTTTTGTTTGGAATTGTTCTTGCTACGTCACAAAGTCCGGTGTTGGTCATTCTTTGTCATGAAGTTGGTTGAAACGGACGGTGTGTTGGTCCGTAACCGTAAAAGATTATTAGTCTGTACTAGTTCCTTGGACTTAATATTCAGTAGGATTTTTGGACACCTGTTTAGGCTGAGTTACTTCGTGTGTGATTTCTCTTAGTGTGCGTTGTATGAGGTTGTCACTATTTCTAGTTTGAGAGTAGAACTTGAGTTTTGTGTTTTTTTTTGGTTTATAGGGTGCCAGTGTTGGAGTTGTAGGTACTGAGCTCGATCCTATGCCAGTGTGGGCGTTGCTTGTCGTCTTAGAAATATATATATATATATATATATATATATACTACAGTCTTGAGTGTTATTGTCAGATCGGCGATCATTGACGGCGTTGAGTGTCAGGCCGTTACGCATCATTGTTATCAGTTGGGATCATCTGAGGTATAACTTTATTATTGCCGATGTTGGCAGTATTTTGACGTCAGTTGCTACCAGTAGCAAGGTGCTTAAGTGAATTATTGATTAATATCTATCTATCTATATATTTTGTTATATATATATCTATTATCTATTCTTTATTTTATCATTCTCATTGTACATATACATATATAAGTATCATAACATTAAATTCATTTTTTTTTGTTATTTAAACTATCCACATAGTTGGTTACTCTATGTACGACTGTGTGTGAGTGATGTTCATGTCAGGTTGAACCTCGGGACCTTAATTGTGTACAGCTAAATAACAACACAAATAACTCCTAAACCTGACAGATGGGTATCTTGACATTTGCATTCTCTTCGAGAAGCAACGCAAGTCTAGTTCTTGTTTAACTCCTGGTAGCAGTTATCAAGCTTCGAAGTCTCTTCATAGACACTGGACGATAGACAGAGGCCTTTAAGATCCAAAGCGACAGGCTTGGACACAGGCCCAAAGTTGTCTTGATCTGTCTAGGTCGTTGTGGTACTCAAAGCTGGTACAGCAAAAGTTTCAGTCGCAAAACAAACTTCGTCTATTGCTTCTACTGTCTCTTTCTGTTCATCTGTGTTCTTCTTGTTAAGATCGACGCATTCTTTGTAACTATCAGTACAGCCACTGTTATGAATTGTTGTTGAATGATGTTGGACTCCTCTCTCTTAAACGATTGAACTGGCCTTGCACTTTAGGTATCAGTTTGTTCATAGAATGATGCATTTCTTCACGCATCGAGTCGTACATGTCTTTTAGTGAGTCTTTCATGGTTTTCAGAAGCTCTCCGATATCTGATTCTACCTTTCTACCTTTCGGGATCCTCCTCTTCATCAACCAGGTTCTGTCGAAGACTGGCTCTCATTTTTTCTTTGGCGCAGAAGATCATCAGCTCCCTGGCTCGGAGCTCCTCTTTCAACTGTTTACAGCTAAGTTCATCTAGCTTCCTAACGCGTTGTTATTCTTTCCTTCGTTGAGCTGCCCAAATCCCACTTTGACACCAATTGTTGTAACTCTAAGGTAGGCACTCAATGAAAGGCAAGAGGTAACACTAAACTAGGTATTTATTTACACTACAAACAGGCATGGACTTCAGCCATCAAGTCCCAGAGTGTCCTATCTCAAGTGACACCAGTCCTTTAATACCTACATACCACTACAGACCACCGACACACTTCCCAGTGCCGCCCCAGGTCCTCAACACAGTTGATAGATAGCACAAAGGACGTTCTCTCGAGTCAAGACAGCTTAGACTTCTTTAACTTTAGCCGGATACATAACAGTCCTCCTTCCTCGTATAAACATGTCTTCTACTGCTTGTGTTGAATGGCGCTCTGATGCGCACCATCAGTGTGTCTCTGGAGAGGAGTTACAACACTATTATGTTATTTATTTATTAACACTTTCATGTTTGACATATTTTCGTATGAAAGACATTCATATTTCTTTTTTTTTAAATCAATTTTCTTATTGGCTACACTTTCAGGCAGTAAATTATTACATTTAATTACTCCATTCTTCTTTTGAGAATAGTGGAGAACTAAAGTCTTTCTTGTCAGCTATATACATAGGTGCAGACATGAGTAAACCCAGATATTTTTTATTTAGAAGTTTTCTACTCAAATATTTCTCAGATATATTTAGATATTATATCGATAGTTACAATAACTGGGTGAAGCCACTGGCGGATCGGGGAGGTTGGGGGAACCAGCAGGGGCGATTGACCCCCCCCCACTCGGCAGACCCCCCCCCCCCTCCACGACGGGAGAGCGAGTGTGAAGCTAGATCTATGTAGTACACTTTGTTGCAGGAATGCTATTAAATCCTTCATAGATGATATTGTCGGATTTTTTAATTTTTTTATTTTGCTCCATAATAATTGGTTATATGGATTCATTAAGCTTCCTATTTATTGCAGTAACAGTATTAAACCTTTTTTCTTTTCACTACACCAAAAAAAATTAAATTCATTTAAAACTAGCAGCTCTAAGAGGTGACAAAGAAACAACGACAGATACAATGAACAAAACGTCTTTTACTATTCTTTTGCTTATTATATGGAACGTTTAATTAAATAATGTTAGAAAAATATACATAACAGACATAATGTGACATCTAGTGCAGCATATTGGCGCTTTACATAGAAGCTCGATGAATACATTCCAATGCATATTTATCTCAAGATAATTTTTAGTTCTATTAGACAATACTGAAGAAACAGTAGGCCTACGTTGGTTGATGACTCCGATCAATGAAATACTGTTACAAAATGTGTTACTACAGCCTTGACCTCTTTGACCACAGGATAAAATATTCTCTACTACCGAAAGTCTAAGGGGGGGGGGGTCAGAAAACGAGTTCTTTAAAAATAAGCAAAAAGAATATCAAGTTTTTTAAAGCCTATCTCCATTGTGTCTAAAAGCTATTCTTATATTGGTTAGTAATATACATTAAGAATGTTACATATACAATATAAAAAATACATACAATTCAAACTCAAAGATTAATGAAAATATATTAATTTCAACATTCCATTATATATAAACAATCATCCAAAGATTTAGTAGTGTATAAACTTTGTAAGATTAAAATGTAAAAAAACAAATCTGTAGTGTCTTTGGTCAATAGAAATGAGGTGTCATGCGTTTCTCCTTTCTGTATAGCTATTAGAGAAAAGTCACGTGAGTGCAGGTCATGTGTAACACTGACATTGGAAGGCTTCCCTTGACAGAGGGCAAGTAGATGGAGTCGTGACACAGTTGCCACCTCTCTTGCCCAGTTCTCGGCACTTTCCGTCACACGTGAGCCAGACTCGACCTGTAAACCACCTGCTCCACCTAAATGTCAATAGAAAGATGGACACAATTTATACATGTCCTCACATTTGAACATTTGAAAGGAAAGTCATTCAATTGGTAACTAACCACACAAGGGAGGAAGAGAGAGGGAGGGAGGGAGAGAGGGAGGGAGGGAGAAAGAGAGGGAGGGAGGGAGAAAGAGAGGGAGAGAGAAAGAGAGGGAGGGAGGGAGTGAGAGGGAGAGAGGAAGAGGGAGGGAGAGGGAGGGAGGGAGAGAGGGAGGGAGAGGCTCGCGCAATGAACGTAATTACGTTGTTACCCGAGTTTATCATCAATGACGTGTGGTTTTTGCTCTGGACTGTCGTCTCGAGGGTCTCCGGTTCGAACCCTGCCCGCTGCCATCCTGCAAGGAAGACGGGGTTGGGGAGGTTTGTCGGATGTTATAGTCATTAATTGTAAAAAAAAAACAACAACAACAACATCCGACATCAATAAAAAGAAAGAAAAACAAAAACGTGTAAACCTTATGTCGAAACTGTTTTTGTTCTTCAAGAGATATGTGAAACTATTTCTTCTGGGATCTGTTTTAAAGATGAACTTCTAAATTTCGACCAACAAAATATAACACTGTTCTATGAGAAATGACATGGAGAGGAAAGACTGAATGGAGAGATGTGTTGAGGCAGACTAAAGCTCTCCATGGGCTTTAGCGCCTCTGAAATGGATAAATGCTATGATAAATTAAACTTAGATGCTTAGAATATCCTTAAGATTGTATTCAAAGATTACATTTCCTTGATTTCCTACTCAATTATAGCGTATATAAAATAAATTAAACAAAAGGAGTTTGTGTAACAAACTCGTAGGCGAGCCATAAGGGTAAGTCACACTGACACATTTAGTGACACGTACATTTATACCGGAATCACATTCGTTACAAATACTTCAACAAAAAATTTTTGTTTACAAATATTCTAATTCTTTTCGAATTCCTTGGTGTGTAATCCATGAGCCTGTTACTGGTATATACAAAACAGCTGAAAATAAAAGGAAGTCCTAAGGATTAATATCATGTTCATTACAGCTTTGAGAACTTGAACTTGAGATTTCTAAAATTGCATGTTTCTCTTATAAACCCACAAGGATTGACCCCCTATCAAAACACTTATCATTGGTCATATATCAAAACACTTATAACCTAACATACACATCCATAACATTAAAGAAGATTACCCATCACAAATGGAAATTCTCAATCAGACACAGTAGAAAAATAAATACATATCACTGTTAATATTAATAGCAGGAGATGTAGAGTCAAATCCAGGGCCTAGATCTAAAGATAGATGCAACATCTGCAAAAAAGTATGCACCATGAAACAGAAAGCCATTCAAATGTGACACCTGTGATGAATGGTACCATGCATCATGTCTCCATATGAATACACCTGTGTATTATGTCTAAGGCAACAAGATGCATCATGGCACTGTGTACCGTGTGGGTTACCTCAGTTTACATCAGGACTGTTTGATTCCTTTGATGCGGACACTTCTAACCCATACAACATCCTAAACACCATCACAAAACAAACTCACCAACCACTAGCCAGATCCACTCCTGTTAAACCAAAATCTACTAAAATTAATACAGCAGCCTCACTAGACAGACCTACTAAAGAAGTAATACCAAAATACCTTAAAACCTTAGTAATAAATTTTCAAAGCATTAGGAACAAAACAGCAGACTTAGAAATTTTATTAGAATGTGAGAAACCAGACATAATTGCAGGAACAGAAACTTGGCTACATCCTGAAATTTATAATGCAGAAATTTTCAATAGTTATTATGAAATTTTTAGTAAAAATAGGGATTATAATCATGGAGGAGTTGTTTTAGCAATAAAAAACGCTCTTATAGCAGAAGAAATTACCTTACCTAACTCAAAAAATATAGAATTTACATTTTGTAAAATTAATACAACCTCAACATCCCTAATAATAGGCAGCATTTACAGACCACCAAATTCTAGTTTAGAATACATGCAGGAACTATGTAATCAGATTACTACACTTAAAGAGACAAATAAAAATGCAGTTTTTTGGATTATGGGTGATTTCAACCTACCTGATATAAATTGGAAAACACTAACCATAGATAAACACCAAAACCTTAAGGACATAAATGAGCTTTTCATAGAAACTTTACACAACATAAGTTTAGATCAAATAATTAAAAAGCCAACTAGATTAAATAACACATTAGATCTCTTCTTAACCAACAGACATGGGTTAGTAGTTGATTATGATATTATCCCTGGTCTAACAGACCATGAGATCATAAAAATACACAGTCAGATAAAAGCAGTAGCCAATACAAAACCCAAAAGAAAAATCTTACACTGGAATAAATGTAACCTAACACAACTACACCAAGCTGCATTAAACTTTCAACAAACATTCTTATTAGAAAAAGACATTAACCAACCAGTCGATGACCTCTGGAATTTCATTAAAAACCATCTTAAAAGCATTATAGAAAATCATATACCAACTAAATACACATTAAACAAAATAAATAAATGCTGGTTTAATAATACACTAAAGAAGCTTTGTAAACAGAAGGAAAACCTATATAGAAAATTTAAAGAAACCAAGACAGAAAGAGTTTTCATAAAGTATATAAAAATTAAACACCTAACCCAAAAAGTAAGCAGACAGCTGCAGAGTGAATACATAAACAATGTAATATCTAAAGATAACAACAAAAACTTATAGCCATACATTAAGTCTAAGAAAATGGAAACAACAGGCATAGCGCCATTAAAAGATGAACATAACATAATACATAATGATAATGAAACTAAAGCAAACATCCTAAACAAATACTTTGCATCAGCATTCTCAGCCCCAGTAGACAAAGACATAATTCTTAATTTGAACCAAATAGACAACATAGAAGATTTAGTAGTACAAGAAAATGGAATTCAAAAACTATTAGCTAACACCAAACCAAATAAAGCGTCTGGACCTGATGGTATTCCAGCTAGATTACTCAAAGAACTAAGCAATGAGCTAGCCCCAGTGTTCAAAATACTCTTTCAGGCATCGCTTAACCTAGGGCAGAGTACCAAAGGACTGGAAAGAAGCTAATGTCACCCCCCTATTTAAAAAAGGAGAAAAATCTGATCCAGGAAACTACAGACCAGTATCACTTACCAGCATCACATGCAAAATACTAGAACACATAATATGTAGCAACATCATAAACCACTTAGACAAACATAATGTCCTCACCCCATACCAACATGGCTTTAGGAAATATAGATCATGTGAAACACAACTAATAGGACTAATTGATGATTTTTCAAAAGGTTTAGATAATAGTGAACAAATAGATGCTATCTTACTAGATTTTTCCAAGGCTTTTGACAAAGTTCAGCACCATAGTTTGCTTAAAAAATTAAGATATTTCGGCATTAATGGTCCACTCCATCAGTGGATTAAAGATTTTATGATAGGGAGAGAACAAACTGTAATAATAAATGGCTCTAAATCAACACCAATAACAGTAAACTCAGGTGTACCTCAAGGAAGAGTCTTGGGTCCACTACTATTTTTAATTTACATAAATGATTTACCAAATTGCATTAGTTCAGGAACAAAATTTAGATAATTTGCAGACGATTGCATAATATATAGAACAATAAAAACAAAACAAGAGACAGATATTTTACAAAGAGAATTAGATGAATTACAGAAATGGGAATCAAATTGGAGCATGTCTTTCCACCCAGAAAAATGTCAGTTGTTAAGAGTAACAAAAAAACTAAAACAAATTAATTCCACTTATCTTATTCATGGCAAACCAGTAAAACAGACTAAAAACGCAAAATACCTAGGTGTTATAAAAAATGAAAAACTGTCATGGAATCCACATATTGATGAAACTATAAAAAAATCAAACAAAGCATTAGAGTTTATTAAAAGAAATTTCTATAAATCAAATAAGAACATACAACTAAAATGTTATTTAACCTTGGTTAGGCCAATAATAGAATATGCATCCACCGTTTGGGACCCCTCAACTCAAGAAAACATTAAGAAACTGGAACAAACACAAAATAGAGCAGTGAGATTCATAACAAACGAATATTCACATTTGACTAGAGTTACACCATTAGTAAAATCACTAAATTTAGGAAGCCTTCAGGACAGAAGACTCAAAAGTAAAGTAGCAATTGTACATAAAACACTGAACCATAATCTTCAAATACAAAAACAAAATTTAATAAAATACTCTGAAAGAAACAAAAATAAAGGCACATTCCTCGTCCCATATGCTAGGACAAATTTGTACAAATACTCCTTCTTCCCTAGTGCTATTAGAGCATGGAATGGGTTGCCTGAGCTAGCCAGAAAAACCAGTGACTTGGCAGAATTTAAGTCATTGGTTAATATGCATGACTAAATGCATGACGCGTAGGACGTAATCATCTTCTTTTTTGAAGTAACGTCTGTATTATATAAGATATGATAAGATATCACAGGCCACCTATCAAAACACGTATAATTTGCCCCCTATTAAAACACTTATCATAGGCCACCTTTCAAAACACTTATCATTGGAGTTAATGTACGAACTGAATAAAACCAGAATATTGGAAACCTTTGCAATAATTTAATCAATGTCAAGGACGCTAAATATAACTTCACGGTTACCAAATAAATAAAAAAATAACTGAGCTCTAACTTTAAATCTATCTACGCACTATACTAACTCCCCTTTATTATCACTAGCTAGTTGCCCCGTTGTTTGAAAAGAAGAAATAAGTTATCCAAAATTTTGTTCAATATAGAAATGATTTTGTGCTACAAAAACCGCAGAGCTTATAAACGTTTGATTCCACTGGAGCCTGCATCGACTTTCTTGGCTCTTACACAGTCAAAATCTTTGGACCATGTGGTAGTGTTTGCAGTTTTGATGCGGAGACCATGGCAGTCTGTGAAGCCTTAAAAGTCATTGACTTTCAACTCGGCGAAGGACATTTGAGGGCAACACAGATTGTTGTTGTCACTGACTCAAAATCTGTACTACAGGCTTTGCAAAGCCCCGGACCATGGCCCCCCAATACCAACACTGTCATCATGGCTTCACACAACATTAAACAACGCTATGGCACCCCTGTAATAATGCAGTGGGTACCGAGTCACATAGGTGTGACTGGCAATACAATTGCAGACTCTTTGGTCCACCAGGGAAGGCAAATTCCACCCACTGAACAGGCTATAAGCTTTCATCAAGCCATGGCTATAAACTTAAAAAACAGAAATGGAAAAGTGGTTTGAGTGGTGGGACAAGTCCCAAAAAACCCGTGGAGTATGGGAGCGCATGAGGCGCCCTGACCGCACTTCCCGTGGTGGAGGCTGTCCAGGCCTGAGTAAGCTATTATAGCACAGTGCAGGACAGGCAACTGTCCTGTTGGCTCATATTTCTCGCGGCTATGGCCAAATTTTGATTCACGGTGCCCCCGCTGCGGGAAAGAAGAGGAAACCGTGCCTCATATTCTGGTTGACTGCCCCAGACTTGCTGATCTCCGTCTCGACAGGTCTGGGAAACCGAAAATTCTCGACCTGTATGGCGACATGTATGCACTACGCAAGACAACAGGGTTTCTGTCCAGGGCTTTTGCAAGAGAGGATTTAAGCCACTTAAGCCCTCACTCAAATGGAGTTTGATGATGATGATGATGACATCTCAAGATTAAAACTTTATTTTAGTATCTCCCTTTGAGTAGCAGAGTTATCTGCTAATAAAATGTCATGCACATAGACATATATAAATATAGACTGGAAAAAGGAAATAACTTCATGTAACTTGAAAACATGTATATCTATTGTTGTCGGATAATAAAGTACACAAAATAGCAAAGCACAAATTTTCGTTTTATAAAACTCTTTTATCGGCCAGTCTATATTTTTTTCTGTCTATGGTCATGCACAATGAGTCCATTAGCTTTAAACTATTTAACACGCAACTGGAAGTTAGAGTTAGATTGTGCGATAGACTTCCCAAAAGTAGGTGATATATTAGACTTGTCTGCACTCTTGACCAGCGAACTGAACGTCGGAACATTGTCATAAAAATACATAGAAAAACAAGATCTATACTTTACGTTGAACATCGGCTCCAGGTGTCCCAACACCTGCCAATAACATTTCCATCGGTAGGTGTCATTAATTGGCAAATGCAAAGGAGGAAGACTGTACACATTAACAGTGGCTTCATTATGACGCTAAGAGCTCAGTTCAGTCTGTTACCTTAGTTTACAGTAGGGCTGAATCTGTCAACAATACTCTAATCAATCTTTATATACGCATGTCACTTTAGCCACATGATTATAGCCGGGCTCTTTTCTTTTTTTTTTTTTTTTGTTAATTGTTTTTAGAAATGTATTTTTAGTCCAGTTGGTTTATTTCCTTGTTCAGCTAATTAGTTGTAAATAACAATTTCTAAGAAAATGGAAATATTCTATTAGTTTGGAAATAAATCCAGAGACGTGTTCTCGTTTAGATTATCTAGGTGACTGTAGTTTAGTATTTATGCATATAAGCTGGACCTAAAAAGAAATTTATGTATTAACCAAGAGAAGATTACTCTGTTTAAAGTTTACCACGACCCATCATTTTCACCACATAGCATGGGCGTAGCCAGGATTTTTTTCTCCCCTCCCCCGTCAAAAAGAAAATAATTATATAATATATATATAAAAATTATATATATATATCTGTGTGTGTGTATATAATTAATCTTTAATACATTCTGACCCTTTCATTCTTTTGGAAGATGTTTACCTAAGAATAGGTTCTTCCTGGAGTTAGTAGAAAATTGTATGTAGACTCCCTGCTTTTGCTAGCAAAGGGTCTAGGGGAGCGATGCGACCTCCCCCAGCGCGGGGCAAAGCCCCGGCGCCAAGCACTATTTCCTGAATTGAAAGCCAACACAAATGCACATTCAGAGGTATCTACATGCATTATTCTGATATCCATTATCATGAGCTAGCCAGGAAAAATAGTGACTTGGAAGAATTTAGGTCATTGGTTAAAATGCATGACTAAATGCATGACGTGGGGGAGCTCACCCCCCTCGCTGGCAATGGCGGGGAGTATACAATTTTCTCACTAACTCCAGAAAGAACCTATTCTATGGTATAATAAGCGTCTTCCGAAAGAATGAAGGGTTAGGGTTAGGGTTATGTACACACACACGCACACACACATATACATTTTTCCCCTCCCCGAAAAAAATTTCTGGCTACGCTTATGCATGCAAGTATCTATACATCTAGTTTGAGTAGAATACGTATGAATAGAATGTATATAGTCCTCTCAGAATGAAGAAAGCATACCAAATGTAAGAATAGTGTAATCTATAAATAAACTCAAGTTTCTGCTGAGCTGTACATAGATGTCTACAGGACAAATCTGAACTAGGATCGCGGACTGAAACAAGACACGCAGAACGATAGCACTTTGATAACCCAGTTGAGTAAAGACATGTCTTTGTAGCGCTATCGACAGTTTGCACAAACTGTGAACCTAGTGCGTTACATTCTGAGTTGTTTGTTTTTTTTATCCTTCAATATTCATTCTGTTTTTTTGTTTTGTTTTTAAATTAATAATACTAATATTTCCAGGATTCTAGGTCAGTGTTGATAATGTGATAATGTGACAACTCACAACTGCTTGGGAACCGGCATGAAGGATGTGTACATCACAACAAGACATCATTACATGTACTTAGCATTACATCTACATAGACTGAAACATCACAACAAGACATCATTACATGTACTTAGCATTACATCTACATAGACTGAAACATCACAACAAGACATCATTACATGTACTTAGCATTACATCTACATAGACTGAAACATCACAACAAGACATCATTACATGTACTTAGCATTACATCTACATAGACTGAAACATAACAACAAGACATCATTACATGTACTTAGCATTACATCTACATAGACTGAAACATCACAACAAGACATCATTACATGTACTTAGCATTACATCTACATAGACTGGAACATCAACAAGACATCATTACATGTACTTAGCATTACATCTACATAGACTGAAACATCAACAAGACATCATTACATGTACTTAGCATTACATCTACATAGACTGAAACATCAACAAGACATCATTACATGTACTTAGCATTACATCTACATAGACTGAAACATCAACAAGACATCATTACATGTACTTAGCATTACATCTACATAGACTGGAACATGAATATTTTTATTTTGTTTTTCTTTATACATTATACATTTCCATTCAATGTGGATAACTAGAAATACCTATTTTATAGTATATCCGGTGTACTGATAATAGGAAGTGTTGATAATGTATTTGAAAATGTTGACGATAATTCGTGAGCCTTTTTAGTACTGTGAAATTTGTTTATAGAATGTTATTTATTTCAAAATAATTCACAATCCTCCTAGCTTTTTATCTAATAGATGTCAAACGTGACTCTTGAAGAGAAGTGAACTACGTTCTACTGGTGTCTGTATATCAATCTAGTCATACAAGTAGTTGACAATAAGAATTAATGTTGAAATCCATGTTCCACTGTAGAGCTTTATTAAGTGGAACAAAAAGTGAAGCATTATAAGGCGTACAATGTTGTGTACACACTGTTACTAAAATTAAAAGAAGATCACAATACACACAGAATTATTTGAACTAAAATGTTCTCCAAATATGAAGTGTATTACTTAATAAACAGTAAGAGGCGCGGTGGCTGAGAGGTAAAGCGTTTGGCTTCCAACCTAGGTTCTTAGCTTGAATTCTGGTGAAGCCTTGGATTTTTAACTTTGGGATCTCTGAGTAATGGGTAAATTGAAGGTGGTTGGTTCTTGTGCTGGCCACATGTCACCCTCGTTAACCGTAGACTACAGAAACAAATGACCTTTATATCTTCTGCCCTATAGATCGTAAGGTCCTAAAAGGGTACTTATGATGTTGGCTGTTAGATAGCTAGTTTAGTTAGTTTGGTGGCGCACTTTAATGAACTGACAGTGAACGGATATTTTAGAATGATGACATAGACTTGGGGTTAGAGGTTAAGATTGACTTATAGAAATCAGTTACTGCTAGACTCTTGAGGGGATAACATCGTTTTATAGTGACAGACTAGACTGTGGCCCATTCCGTAATAAACGTTTGTTTGAAGTTCACCTTGAGTCAACTTGGTCATTGAGTCTGTGTTCCTGTTAGTACCTTATCTATATTTGTGACGTGTGCATGATTTCAAGAACTCGCGATTGAAATACATCAAACAAGGTACGCACGCACTTAGTCTAATTAAGCATCTTCTAGAAATACTTCAGTTACATCTGACTTACACTTGCATCCGTTACATGGATCATTGTGCTGGCCACATGTCACCCTCGTTAACCGTGGACCACAGAAACAGATCGTAAGGTCTGAAAATGGTACTTTACTATTACTTATGATGTTGGGAGATAGAGTGGTCGTCATGTTCGAAGCAATCGGGTTCATTTGTTTAATCCTGATACTTCTTCTTCTAGCCAACTTTTTGCTGCTGAACTGTGAACTCTTTTGTATATCAAGCATGATACACAATGGATAAAATAACACTGTACAAGTTATAGGACATCAAATGAAAAAACAAAATTGGTTTTTTAAAATGGATCTTTATTGTACACCATTTCAATCTAGAGAGCAATGAAAGTGTAAATGTTTATAGTGAAACTACATATCAGAAAAGTCGTATATAAAGATATACAATTATACATTACAATTGTCTGTTCAACACACATTGGCTAACCGCTCTCTCTCTCTCTCTCTCTCTCTCTCTCTCACTGCGAGTTTAATAACAGTGACACTGGTAAGGGTGGGTACTTAGTGGGCAGTTGACTGGAGATAATTCACAGACTCCTCGATTGAACGTCAACTGTTTGCATCGACCATCACAAGTCTTCCAAAGAAGGCTCGGTCCCCATATGTTCCAACTGGAGAAAGAACACAATAATAACAATAATTATAAGTACCAAATATTGATAGGCCAACATTTGTTGAAAGACATCCTAGAGATATATATTGTTATTTATTCGTTTTAAAGAAAACAAAGTCATATTAGTCCATGTATATATTTGGTTGACACAGTTTCAATGTTTAGGGAATTGAGTGAAATAAATAAACAATGGGCTTTGGAGACGTCTTGAAGTCATAAAGAATCGAAGCTGTAAAATAAATCCTAACTAGAGACTACCTCTGCTCTTCACTCGCTTAGGTCACCAATTGCTAAATGCAGCTAATTATACAATCCCATAATAAATGTACAATTATTATGAACGTGAAAATGTACAAGGAAATGTAGCTTAAATTTTTGGCTAAAAATGATGAGGCTATATTTGCATATTTTTATTACTTTTTTTTTCATTGATCATAATATTTTTAGTCCTAATAATAGTGTAATACAGAATTATGTGCATATAAAAACACAACCTAAATTGATGCTATAAAATATATTATATATATTTTATTTTATGATGAAATGTAATTTTGTCTGAGAAACACTTGTTGCATAAGAAATCTTTTGAATATATTGTACAAACGCAAGACGTTTCCACAATCTCTACATGCTCTTGCACATCATTAATGCAATTGTATTTTACTACAGATATACTATACGAACATAAAATTAATATACATATAAATTTTGTGCGTGGAAGTTTGTTTTTTGTTTAAATCCGAACGATAGTCTAGCGCACAAACCGCACGACCAGGCAGCCATATTGCTAATTGAGCCAGTCATTCACTATTGGATTATCTTCTAAAAGCTCACTATTGAATTATTGGATTATCTTCTAAAAGCTCAAGTACTTTGGAGTATATATATATATATATATATAGACTATTTGTCATAATTGTGAATAATATTGATTTGATACATATACAAATATTTGAATATATGACTATTAATTAAGATCATTGAACTTATATTTATTTTGTAAAAGTATATTACAAAATAATTCACACACATACTTCCAGTGTAATATTTGTAACATATCAGATTTTTTTGCAACTATATACTTTGATTGATTTACTTCTTTAACTACTCATTAGACATAAATTAATACATTATTAATAACCATGGCATCATATGATAAAATTCTAGAACTTGTGAAGGTGATGGAACTAGAAGGGGAGGAGAAAAAGGAGTTTATCAAAAAAGAATTAGAAAAGGCTGAAAAGAAAGAAAAAGAGCAAAGAGATAGGGCTGAAAAGGAAAAAGATAGAATAAAAAAGAAAGAAAGGGAAGAAATGGAAGAAAAGAAACAAATTAGAGATATGGAAGAAACAGCTGTGGAAAGAGCTCATCAAAAAGAACTAAAAGAACTAGAAACTAAACAAAAAGAATTAGAGGCAAAAAAAAAAGAAAGTCAGGACAAAGTAGAGTTAGCCAAATTGGAATCAGCTAAAATCAATCCCAACATTATCACCCAGCAAACTAGTAACAAACCATTTATTTCCAAATTTCATAAGTTTAACATTAAGGAGGAAACATTAGAAAATTACCTAGTACAGTTTGAACATATTTCATCCACTTACAATTTAAACAATGAGGATATGGCGAGACATCTTTTAGCCAATTTATCTGGAGAACCCTTAAACATAATAAGCACACTCACAACTGAACAAAAAAAAGACTACCTTGCTGTTAAGACTAGACTTTTGGAACATTTTGGGAAAAGTGAAGACTATTACAGAAAACTCTTTAAAAAAATTAAACTAAACAAGGATGGAGACTTCAATAGAATTATCTTTGACATGAAGGCAAATATGCTTAAGTGGTTAGAACTAGCTAAATGTTACATAAAAGATCCAATTCAAATTTTAGACATGATCCTGATTGACAATGTACTGTCTAATGTGACAGACTTAGTGCTCACTTTTCTTAAAGAAAAGAAAGTAAAAACAGAAACAGATCTCATTACTAATCTAAACCTTTTTAAAGATAGCCATCCTGGTCATACTACGGATAAAAGAGAACTACATCAATTGGCCGCAACAGTTAATACATCTAACAGTAATACCAATGATAAATTCAAATTTTCTAACTCAAAAACTTGCTTTAATTGTTGAAAGAAGGGCCATGTTAAAAGCCAATGCAGACAAACTAATACTAGCAACTTCAGGTATAGAAGTTACACTAATTACCACAACCCTAGCAATTACAATCAAAATAACTACAACAATCCTAGTAACTATAACAATCAATATAGAAACTATTGATCAAACCAGAGTGCAAGCCCCAGAGAAAGAAGGAGCCTTAGGAATAAAAACTTCTATTACAATAACTATAGTACTAAAAGACAATCAAGAACAGAATAATACAACCATCAGTCTAGCTACAACACTAACTATCAAATCAGGAATAGAAATAGAGGCAATAGCAATAACAACAATGTCCAAAGAGAAGAGAATGTTGCTTACTTACAAGCAGACATGTCTAAAGTAAATGTCTTTCCATCCTATGTAAATTCAGTAGAAATTAAAGCAATGAGAGATTCTGGTGCAACATCAATAGTAAGATCCAATCTAGTAAAACCAGAAAAATATTTAAAAGAAACTGTTAAGGTGATCTATGCCAATGTACAAAAATTTGACATATGTAAAACTGCCAAGGTCTGGAGTGAGTCTCCCTGGATTACAGGGGAGATAAAAGTTGTTGTAATGGATACCATTGCCCAAGACCTCATAATAGGGAACTCACATGGTGTTAGAGATTTGACAATAGCTCAGCTAGATGCATGGATAAAGAATAGACAAAATAAATTGTATCTAGATCAACATCAAATAGCAGCTGTACAAACTAGATCACACACAAAAATAGTGCCAGAAATTGAATTGCCAAATATTTTATTCAATGAAATAGGAACCACCAGACAAGAATTAATCAAAATGCAAAACAATGACCCTATAATACAAGATTTGTTAAGTAAAGACTATAACAAAATAAATTTAAACAACCATCATATCTTAGCCAACAACCTAGCCATCAGATGTAATAGAAACAAATATAGCACAAGAATTCAAATAATAATTCCAGAAAGTCTAACACCCAAAATACTTAAAATGGCCCATGATGGCCCAACAGCAGGCCACTTTGGCAAAAAGAAAACATATGCCAAAATTTCAGAAAAATTCTTTTGGCCCAAGATGAAGACTCAAATAAAAGACTATATAGATTCTTGTCCAGAATGTACTAAACAAAAAGTCATACTTAAGGCACCTCTACAAAAATCAGATAAAGCCCATTGCTTCTGGGATAAAATAGCCATTGATATTATGGGCCCATTAAATACAAGTACCAAGGGAAATAAATATATATTGGGAATCATAGATATAGCAACCAGGTGGGCAGAAGCTTTTCCTCTTAGGGATATTAGGGCAGAAGATATATGCACCTCACTAAGAACAATATTCCTAAAGTTTGGATTCCCAAACAAAATTCTGTCAGATAATGCGTCCAACTTTAAATCAAACTTAAATAAAGCTTTCGCAGCTATGACTAACATAAAACTAGTACACAGTAAAATTTATTCACCACAATCCAACGGTGTGATTGAAAGATGGAACAAGACAATGAAAGAAATAATTTATAAATTAGAAACAGAAGCAATGAATACTTGGGATCAGACTTTAAACTATGCTATCTTTGCTTACAACACTACTACTAATGAAACAACAAAATTCAGTCCATATGGATTAGTTTTTGATAGGAAACCTAAAAGTCCACTAGAACTATGGGATGATAATATGTTAGACCTAGAGAACTATGAAGAATTCCATCCATGAATAACACAAACAAAACAAAATTTTAGACAGGGAATAAAATTAGCTGATATAAACATGGATAAAAACTTAAAGAGACATAGAGATATAAAAAATAAGAACAGAAAATTAAGGACATTAAACATAGGAGACCAAGTATATGTCAAGATAGAAAATAAGTATAGTAAAAACAAAAATGAACGTCCATATAAGATAGTAGAAAAAATAAACAACAAAGTGTACAAAGTAGACAGAGATGGCAAAGAATGTAAACTGAGCATAGACAAATTAGTAAAATTTCCTAAAAAAAAATTTGAAGAGATAGAGGTAATTGATAGGGATACAGATTCAATAGGAACTATACAAGAATGTGCTGCAAACACTATAACTATTCATGCTTTTACCCAAGACTCCAGTAGTGATAGGACCAATATAGATAACTTGATAGGAAAATACAATGATGTCATTACATTGAAACTAGGCTGCACTGATCTAATTCAGCATTCAATACACTTAAATAAGACACTACCATCTAAAACAAAGGCATATAACATCCCAAAGGCCTATGAGGAATTTGTAAAAGTAGAACTAAAGAAATTACTAAGTGAAAACAAGATAGAAAAATCAGATGTATGTTTATATGCATCACCTATGGTGATTGTCAAGAAAAAAGATTATAGCGTGAGAATCTGTTGCGACTATAGAGAGCTAAACAATTGTACTATTATAGATCCTGAACCTTTACCTGATACAGACACTATAATTAATATGCTAAGCAGAGCCTCACTATTTACCACCATGGATCTAAATAGAGGATTCTGGCAAATAAAAATGGAAGAAAAGTCAAAACAATACACAGCTTTCAAATGTATTTTACCTGGGTTTGAAGGGATATATGTATGGAATGTCATGCCATTTGGGTTAGTTAACAGTACAGCCATTTTCCAAAAATGTATGAGTAAACTATTATCAGGCATAGACAAAGTAATTTCATATGTGGATGACATTTGTGTTTTTACTAAGTCAGAAAAGGAACATCTAGACACACTTGAACAAATAAAATTAAATCTTGTAAAGGATGAAATTCAATTTTTAGGCTACAACATTACTAACAACAGAATAAATCCTACCAAAGCAAACATCAGTAAAATAAGAAACATTAAGGAACCTAAAACAAAAAAGGATGTCAGAGCATTATTAGGCTTGTGCAACTTTTATAGAAAATTAATACCTAACTATGCCCAACTAATTCAGCCCTTAGTAGAATTTACTAAGAAGAAACACTCAAATATAATAAACTTAGATGATAGCAGCAGCGAAGCACTAACTAGACTAAAGGATAAGTTTAATGAGAAACTAGAATTAGGAAGTATTGATCCTATTTCACAACTCCTACTGTACACTGATGCATCTAATAATGGTATAGGAGTATGCCTACTGCAACAGAAAGAGTCATATCTGAAACCTATAGTTCATATAAGTAGAACATTATCTAAAGCAGAAAGAAAATATTCAATAATAAAAAAAGAACTATTAGCTATAGTATGGAGCATAGTCAAACTAAAACACTATTTACTAGGAAGATTCTTTACAATTAAATGTGACCATAAACCATTGATAGCACTTAAGAGAAAAGAACTAAAGAATAACAGAATAAATAGATGGTCACTAATTCTATCTGATTACAAGTTTGACCTACAAAGTATACCTGGTCATGAAAATGTATTAGCTGATTTTTTGTCAAGACAGGTAGATCATGAAACATATACAAATGAGGACAATGATATTGTACATATCAGTCAAAGTATTTTAACTGAGTAACTTCACAATACATTTAGAAACAATTTGACATTTTTCAATCAGGTCAAACTGACATTTTTTCTTGTTATCATGTAACTAGGTCATGACATATTTTTGTTACACTTGTACCATTTTATTGGGTCATGATGACATTATTTTCTTTCATTGATGCTATTGTACCATCATTTTTTAATTAATTGTACATTACATATTTACTTATCACAATTTGACAATAACATAGAATATCATAAGGACTAGATGTGCTAATAATTTATATGATTAGTAAACACAGTAATGTAAACAAGCATATTGTAAACAACATTGAACCACTTGAACTGTTGACCTTAATTTTTTTTAAAAACGACTCACAAATGTAAATATTGTTGATTTTTTTCCAAGTGGTACACACTTGAATGCTATCATTTTGTATGCTATTGTACTTTAACTGCCACATATATGTGTTATAATGGTATAATGGTGACACTACTTAGAGTGATATAATGAATACTAAACACAAATATACTTATATAGATGTATGTAAACTTTATTGGGAACTTCTTCAATAAATTCAGTTAGTGTGTCAGATGATACACATTGGTTGTGTTATATTATATAAATGATTGGATGTAAAATAACTTTAATTTTTTTCTTCTCAGAATTGAGATGTCAATGTATGTTGAGCACATAGCAATTAAACATGCCTAGGCAAAATATTTCAGTATAATTGTAAATAGATGATATATTATTATTTAACTATATTTCAGGAGAATAAAGCCTTAGATTGTATTGATATTTTTTCAATAACATACTTGTATAGTAGATGTAATCAGACTAATGCATACTTTTGTAAGCAAACACTTTAAGAGTTGAACAATATATTTGTCAATTATGTGGCACTATTCATAGTTGAAATGAATGACATGACATCTATAATTATGTATCATTAATCAAGTAGTATTGAAGTGATTAACAGTTTTAGAACCCCTGTAATATCTGATGACTAGTAGTCACTGAACTATTCCGTGCAGTTAGCACGAGATTTTTCCTGGTCGGGGACTGACCACGAGGTGGACACCTCAGTTGATTTTGGGCTCTCGTAGAGAGAGGAATATTATGGATATCTTGTCCAGTGTAGTAATGTATAGATATTAAGGTTGATTTTTGGAGCATATCTAAAGTATTATATTGGATTCTAATGTACAATGTTTTGTGTATATTTCTTGATGGCTGGACTTGCCAATATCTTTTGTGAATTATATTTTATGTGAATAAAATAAATGTCTGCTGACCTAGAGTCTATTAATAATTCTACATGTTGTGGTCGTAGCATTCAGTATGTTAATTTTCTCAGGCATCTGCAAATATAGTGCGTGTGAGAAAGTATTTAGTTAAGGCACACAAAGGCAGACCAGCTCAAGACCGTCCAGACCTGTAACGATAACCAGGCTGTGTCACAAGGCTGGAAAGAAACCCAAGTTAAAACTTTCTTGCACCTGTTAAATGATGCTAATTTAGATGGATTCCTCTGAAAAGCACCAAGAAGTCTACTACTCACGAAAGTATACATAACTTAGCAGTCCCTTTGAAAACAAAATGTAATGAAATATTAAGTTATTCACTAAGAAAATAATAGTCACATTAATCAAAATAGTCTCCAGTACTCTAACTGTATTTAGTCAATTTAGAAACATTAAATATAATCTACGATGTAAACATAAAGCCTGCATCAACACAGACTATTTTGGTTACATCACTTTCAACCGCCAAAGTTAGTTCAACATTTCGTTTCCATTGAATAATACGTAATACATTATTTCATGTGTTTTTTAACTTAGACAAGTTTGTTTTCGGTAACTAGCCGAAATCAGTTGGCATATTACATACGTGTACATTTACTGTTATTTCGAACTATACGCTGAGGGAATCACTTAGAATGAAAACCTTAGGTGTTTCTACACTAACCAGGTTGACCATACCCACCTGGAGCATTTCTTTTCTGTTGACCTGCATTCGCCAATATAGGGACTCTCAGCTCTTGAGCCAATCAGCCCAAGACAGGCAATGATCAACACGAGCAGTGGTAGCTTCATAGTTGACTGTGTAGTGTTCACTGTGTCTCCTCTGTGTAGTGTTCACTGTGTCTCTATAAGAACACATTCAGATGACTTCTCTTAATCTTTTACTTGAGCTCCTAGGCGACATTTATATAATACATATCAGGTCACGTGTTCATAAGTTTATTTTGTATGAATATAAACTTTTTATTATTAGCTGTACAGGCGAAATGTTGTATTGAGTTGTTTTTGTTCAGGCTTTATTTTTCGGTCTAATTGCGAAGAACTTGGTGAGAAATTTCTAGAGCGAGATAGTAGTATTAGAAACGCACAAGCATTCAAGGTCTTTCAAGTGTGTGTTTGTATCACACCAAACGCTGTTACTCTGTAAATGTTCAGAGTGAGTCTAATGTCAAGGACTTGTACGACGTCGCTAACACAACATTCTAGGCCAACGGTTCACAGCGTTGTTCGCACTCGGGGTCATGTCAAGATTGAACATGCGAGTCACGGGTCACATCGACGCCAAAAAAAAATCTTAGTCTATTGGTACAGATCACCTGCAGGTTTAACATGCACCTTGGGCAGAATTTTAGATGGAGCGACGCATCAAGGACCAGATCTAGCCCGCGGGCAGCAGTTTAAGAGTCACTGTTACTAGTTGATTCTGTTAAAGTATACAAAGCAATGCATGCAAGGGCAAGGGGAAATAATCCGAATGATCTTATCCATGGCTCAATATGTAATAGTTGTTTTTGCGTTTTTTTTTTGTTTTTTTTTTTTAGTTGTAATGATAATTTCATATTAAATATGATACGTGAACATTTCATGAATCAGTTGCTAGTTGAAAAGGATGTTGTTGTTTTTTTTGTTGTTGTTTTTTTAACCTTTAGGTTGAACGAAAGTGTGGTTAACCAAAATGTTTAAAAAACAAACAACACATTTTAAGAAGTGCAAATTTTTCCATAGCTTATCATTTCGTATATCATTTGACATTAAAGAAGGGGAGGGTTGGGTATAATTATTTTTTGACTATTTGTTACAAAAGAGGGGAGAGGGGCTCTGAGAATGAGTTACGTCACTAATCAAAACAAACTCAAATGAAACGGCAGGTACAGTGGTCTCTAGAGTCCGACCTACGCGGGAGGGCTATACCACGGTTTTTCAAAAAATGTAGATGGAAAAATACTCGGCGATTCTTTTGAACACCACGGGCTTTCTAACACTTTCCGTTGACCGCCTGATGTATATTTACAGCCTTAAAGGGAAAAAACAACATGAGAATTTGATGACGTCAATAGTTTTCTCAACCATTTCTATCGGATGACAAATATAATTTGGGAACATGAGAGTTCATAAATACGTCTTATGTATATGTCTAATTTTCTTGTTATAGTTACAAATGAACAGTGATAGGTAGAGGTCAGCGTATGACCCCAGCGAGATGACACAGCAGCCAGTGTTCTCTGGAATGTACGCGTATAAACAAAGACAAGGATGTGACGTGTCCTCACGTGTTATTCCAGAGGACGTACTGATCTACGAAGGGGGCAGTGTTACAAATGAACAGTGACAGTTAGAGGTTACTACGTGTGACCTCGGCGAGATGACACTGCAGCAGGTGTTCCCTGGAATCTACATGTATAAACAACGACAGGATGTAATGTTTCCTCCCGTGTTGTTTCAGAGGATACTAGCAGTGTTTTTGCAATATTGGACAAGCGATTAGGGACTCTATATAAGCCAGAGAGTTAATGCGAAAGTCAGTCGTGAGTGAGCCGTTACAGTCGATACAGACTATGTAAGACGTGTGCGGCTCTAGTGGAAAAGAAATGTGTACGACTCGATGCAAGTTAACTAGGGTAGAGTTAACTGGAGTGGACTACTGTCGTTAAAGTCTATACAGCGAACTACAGTGGACTTGAGCCGTTACAGTCGATGTAAGACGTGTGCGGCTCTGATTCGGTAGACTTGAGTACGACTTGGTTCAGCTTTGGGAGACCTGGAGCGACACTGGAAAGTGTGTCGTTGGTCTGTTCTGTGGAATACGGCTCGATGCAAGTTGAGAAGAGATAAATTGCAACGAAGTGAAGAGATGAATTGCAACGAAGTATAGCTAACTGTAAACTGACAGATATTGTACAGTCTTCTACGCTACATGTTACAGTGACGAATTGTTAGAGTTAATAGTCAATAAAGTTATATGAAGCTGAAAGTTTAGTCGTCAAGTTCTTTGCAGTGTTTTTATCTGTGTGCCTACTAATACATTTAGCCAAAAGATTCAGAAATACGTCACACACTATTGTATGAGTCTTGTTACGAGTTGTTACAAAGAGGAGAAAGAAAGGCAGATAGCAAAAGGGATTTTTTGGCGTTACGTAATATCCGCCCCTTTTTTCCTTCCAATCGGCCAACAGGGTATCGACATAATAAAAAGTCTGGTAAAAATAAGGTGGGGGGGAGCGGCATTAGTCCCATCGCTCCCTCCCTACCCCACCTAATCGGCCAACATGCTAGAGGGGTACTTGAAATAATCTAAAAATAGGTTAAAATATAAATAATTAGTATATATTATTAACAGAAGTAAGACATTCGTTTACAATTTGTGCAATTTTTTTACTAAAATTTCTCCGCCTCCTCCCTTCTGTGGGGGGTTGGGGTTGGCTTAGGGGGGGGGTGCGATCACCTTCTACGGCCCCCCCCCCCCTAGATCTGCCAGTGCCGCGTACACGGCGCAAGGCGCCTCGGTCTTGGGTCTACTCTCTGTAAGTGGCCGAAGGCAACGCTAACCATGGGGAATTCATCTCATCTTCCTATACTGTAACCGCCACTTTCCGTGTAGGAACAGTCACTCTAGCCACGGGTCTATGATGTCGGCCCCTTTTGTAGAACGATGTTGCAGAGTTTTTGGATTTGTTTGTTAAATGTTTTAGAAGTTTCGGATGTTCCTCCAGAGTTGAAGATAGTTTACTTCCTAGTCCAAACCACCCGTAGGACGACGGGGGATGGAAGCGGGCAGGGTTTGAACCCGGTACCATCGATAAATCCAAACAACAGTCCAGTGCGCTAACCGCACGACCAGCGGTTGGGTTGTTTGTTTCATCTCACCCAGGGTATCCTGGAGGGGCCATGTTCGCTTCCCAATTCTCTTAGTGACTTATCTTATCTTATATAATACAGACGTTACTTCAAAAAAGAAGATGAAGTTAAAGTGTTGTGGCACCACAACATGATTGGTCAACATTCTCTATTTCTCTCTGTGTCTTTTTGGGAGATTGGGAGAGAGAGAGAGAGATTGGGAGAGAGAGAGAGAGAGAGATTGGGAGAGAGAGAGAGAGATTGGGAGAGAGAGAGAGAGAGATTGGGAATGAGAGAGAGAGATTGGGAGAGAGAGAGATTGGGAGAGAGAGAGAGAGAGAGATTGGGAGAGAGAGAGATTGGGAGAGAGAGAGAGAGAGATTGGGAGAGAGAGAGAGAGATTGGGAGAGAGAGAGAGAGATTGGGAGAGAGAGAGAGATTGGGAGAGAGAGGGAGAGAGATTGGGAGAGAGAGAGATTGGGAGAGAGAGAGAGAGAGATTGGGAGAGAGAGAGATTGGGAGAGAGAGAGAGAGATTGGGAGAGAGAGAGATTGGGAGAGAGAGAGAGATTGGGAGAGAGAGAGAGATTGGGAGAGAGAGAGAGATTGGGAGAGAGAGAGAGATTGGGAGAGAGAGAGATTGGGAGAGAGAGAGAGATTGGGAGAGAGAGAGAGATTGGGAGAGAGAGAGAGATTGAGAGAGAGAGAGATTGGGAGAGAGAGAGAGAGATTGGGAGAGAGAGAGAGATTGGGAGAGAGAGATTGGGAGAGAGAGAGAGATTGGGAGAGAGAGAGAGAGATTGGGAGAGAGAGAGAGATTGGGAGAGAGAGAGAGAGAGAGATTGGGAGAGAGAGAGAGAGAGAGAAGAAAGTGAAAAAGAACATGTCACAGTCGACTGTCAGCCAGCACATCTTCTTAATGACCATGTTTCCTACGGCTGGAGTACTTTGATGAAATAACTGAACGAATTGAAATGAACATTAAACAATGGTAGCGGCAGCAGACGGCTTATGAGAAAGAAATTGTTATTCAAGATGTTACTTAGACGATGAAACAACATCTTGAACATAAAATATATTAATTTGTATTACTTATATTCAAACCTGGATGTATAGGTACCAATTGAAAAGTAAATTAATCAACCTCCCAACCTCTCTCTCCTTTACCCCGCACCTCACAATTTTAGGAAGAGGGAGTCCCCCGTTTGAGAAACGCTGTTATAGTCTAAGACGATAATATAACAAATGTTGACTGTGAATGTGTTCTCAAATCTTGCAACAAATACAAAACTTCTATAGAGATAACTTGCTAATTTATTTGACCTTCACAAAGAAAGAACATATTATAGTCCATTCTATGGATGCATCATATACTATTTGGTAGATCATTATATTGTATTGTTCACATTATAACAGAATCGAAGATGTTAGTCCTTTAAAGCATTTCATTATTTGGTCAGTGACACTTGCATTGGAACGCCTTGTTCTCGAGCGGACATTTTGATGGCACCAGAACACAGTGGCCGCCGCTGTAGTTGAGTTCTTTACACCTGTTGTCGCAAGACTTCCACAGAATACCAGTCATTGGACTACTCCATCTGGAAGAAAAAAAACCTTCTTTACTTAAACAATACGAGCAGGACGCGCAATGGTATCTTTTTATTTCTCTCCTTTATCTCTTTCACCGAAACAATTGTTAATCAATCTTTACGCCGGATAATCTGTTCTAGAATCAACGTTTATCTGGAATATGGCTACAGAAACAAATAGATAAATTACTTTTTCAATGATTCCTTTCATGGTCAGAAAGACTAAATGTTTAATAATAGAAGAATACATTTCAATCAGAAGGAGGCATACATAAAATCATTTTTCTTAATACATCTTTTTCCCCCTCCACAATGGTAATATACATCACTTCCTGTATGAAACTTTAAAAAAATACACCAGATAACTAATTGTACAAAACAATTAAAAGATGCATCGGTTAATACCTTCAAATTGTATATACTCATCAAACACTATTTAAAAATGTATCACTTACCGTCTAAAACATGTAAATGACACACTAATAAACGTCTAAAACAGGTGGATGACACATCACTTTTCGTCCAAAGCATGTAAAGGATGCGTCACTTACCGTCTAAAACATATATTAGACTCCGTCTTAGAAACGTCTAAAACCTATTTTAGACTCCGTCTTATTTAGAAACGTCTAAAACATATATTAGGCTTCGTCTTATTTAGAAGTCCCATAAAATCACATTGCTTTAGTGCAAAAAATGAATAAGACTTGGACTTGGGTGTACAAAGATGATTAAAACTTTGTCTACATTATGGCTGAGATTTCATGACTCACTTTCTGATATCTAATACATATTTGTAATATTTTGTTTTGTTTTTTTCCATCTACATGTTTGAAAAAAAAATGGAGTTAAAAAAATATAGAAAATATTTTCAGTAGAAGAAACTGTTTTTGTTTCTCTGTTAAGTCTAATACCAATTTCAAATTAGTTACTATCCTGGAACTCAGTCCACTATCACATAGACCTTTGAAACTTCGATAGTAAAAATGCAAAGTGCCCATTCTAGAATAGTTCAGAACATGATCATCAGATAGCTAGAAAAATACGTTGACTTATTTTATACTTTCAGAGGTTTTTTAAAAGATATACTTCATATACTTTTCAGATTGTTAGGCACTAGTCTATAACCTATATACATATGTTCAGACATTGGAGAAGTATGTTGACTTATCTATTAAATACAGATAAATAAATAAAAAAAAGCTAAACTTTACTCTGAGCATCTGCTCCAGGTCTCATAGCAATCGTCCCATCCAGCATCCACAGTTGACAAGAAGATGACCACAAGCAGGGCAGGCAATATTTTGACAGCAACAATCATGACTTACAAGGCAGACGACACGAGAGAGTGTTTTGGCGCCCTCGTTTAGCGTTCACTATTCGAAGCGTGCTTTTATTTATAGCCATTGTGCCTAGTCCAATTCCAGAAATAATTGTTTATGTTGACAGATGGAACTTCCGGCTAGGCTTGACTTGCTTTAGTTCAGATAAACGAGATCAGTAATTACAATGGAGAGAGGGAGTTGACAAGTTTGCAGAATCAAACAGGATGTCATTAAACTGTTTGTTTAGGATCAGGGCCATAGAAAAACATCAACAACGTGACTTTGGACGATAGATTTATTTCATGACTTCTTAACCAAGATTATATCAACCCACTCTGTATCTCTGTCTGTCTGTTACAAATATTGGGCATGCTATTATTGCCCGCTGCCCCCACTTAGGTCAAGTGAAAACGTCGCACGATTAGTTCATTGTTCCTAACAAAACACGAATCAATAAAAAAAAAAAAAAAGTAAACAATTAGTTAAAGAAATGTTGACAATTAATGAAACTTAAAAGGGAAATAAATCTTACAGTAAAAAGAAATATATTATTGTAAATAAGGAATTTATCACCTCGTTTTAAAATGTTGCTTGTTTAATACTACACTTTGATCAACTCTTCAGTCTGTTACCTGGATGGAATCTTTGACAACTTATAACTCTTCCACTTCTCAGTCTGTCTACCTGGATGGAATCTTTAACAACTTATAGCTCTTCCACTTCTCAGTCTGTCTACCTGGATGGAATCTTTAACAACTTATAGCTCTTCCACTTCTCAGTCTGTCTACCTGGATGGAATCTTTAACAACTTATAGCTCTTCCACTTCTCAGTCTGTCTACCTGGATGGAATCTTTAACAACTTATAGCTCTTCCACTTCTCAGTCTGTCTACCTGGATGGAATCTTTAACAACTTATAGCTCTTCCACTTCTCAGTCTCCGACGTAAAAGGAACCAGAATAGTTGAGGGGAGGGCGATTTTTTTCCAAACCCTAAGCCTAACCTCCATGTATTCCCTAACCTTATACCTAACCTCCATGTATTCCCTAACCCTAAGCCTAACCTCCATGTATTCCATAACCCTAAGCCTAACCTCCATATATTCCCTAACCCTAAGCCTAACCTCCATGTATTCTCTAACCTGAGGTATGCACACACACACACACACACACACACATATATAAATAAATAAATAAATGTATATATATATATATATATATATATATATATATATATATATATATATAAAGCAGTGTTTCTCAAACGTCAGCGAAAAAGATGCATTGGTACCCCTCTTCTTCGACAGCTATGAGTATAAATGTACACTAAATACATTCTCCTGACTTCCATGTCTGAACAGGTCAAATAAAGTCAACACATTAAGGAAGGGGAGATGACCGACCTTAAAGTATGAGAGTGAGGCACATAGAGCGTAAATAGGTTTTTAGTTGGTATGTTTATCGTAAGAGTATCTCTATGTTAAGAGAAACGTCTTGTATTGAGACCGTATCGGTCCTCGTTTCTTGTGCTAGGACAATTTTGTACAAAAGCTTCTTAGTGCTATTAGAGCATGGAATGGGTTGCCTGAGCTAGCAAGGAAAACCAGTGACTTAGCAGAATTTAGGTTATTGGTTAATATGCATGACTAGATGCATGACGCGTAGGACGTAATCATCTTCTTTTTTGAAGTGACGTCTGTATTATATAAGATAAGAAGAAAAGAAATAACTAACTTCTCGACACTTCCCATGCTGCAGGAAAGTGAAGACCCAATAGATATAAACTCTTATAAATAAACAAGCTTGCAATTTAAACATTCTTGACTATATCAAGTCGTAATTACTTGACAGTTTTGTTTGTGACATATACGTGACATTGTTGCTTATGTCATGGCAGGGCTTTCCAAACATAGCTTTATATTTACTTTGGGAAATTGAAAAGTTATTAACATCCTTAATTTTTACATGTCAAAGGTTACATGCTTTATTTTCTCTTTTTAGCTAGAAAGGAATTTCTTTATATCCTGTTTGTAAGAGCAAATAAAAAGAGCTATTAAGTCTTGTGTAATACTAAAACAAAAGGTAATTACATTTTGTTTATTAACCTTTGGTAACACTTAGTTTTTCGTACAAAAATACTATCGGGAATACTGGAAAAAACAACAACATTACATTACAAAATGTGTGCTAACACAAACAGAAGAGTCGGCCCCCACCTGATTCGCCAATCCACAAGAAATATTCAAACCATGTTTTTGTTTTGATTGTCAGTCTAAAGCAATCAAATGTAAAAGAATCGTATGGCGTTGTTTTTCACAAATCAAAAATATCTGAATAACCTGTTATCGATAATGACACTTCTAGACTATTTCCCTATGACAAATCTGACTTCCCCTGACGTCATTTAAAAAGTGTTTTTTTTTTAACTGCTTGCATTGAGTTCCATATTCAACTTTAAAAAATATAACGATTAGCTTTTAAAAAAAAGTAGCCGTTGCACCAGAGCTTTGCTAGATGTAAGAAATCATTATATCGAATTTTCAATATCTTTTCTAATTTATGCGATCTAAACAGAAAGGAACGGACGGTATCTTTCAATAGAACCATATTTACATGAATACACTTTACAAGTAGTCACACATAATCACACGTAGTCGCACATAATCACACGTTGTCACATATAATCACACGTAGTCACACGTAGTCAGTAGGTAGCAATGAAGCTGTCAACGTAAATACAGATGTAAAGCTAAGGGCTGAAAAAATAAATGATGCACACACATAAGCTATAAAGGGGTAGCACTAAAGGGGTAGCACTAAATGAGTAGCACTAGGGACCAAATTTTTAATGAGAGAAAATGGTGAATTAAATATATCCGAAAAAGAAATTAAAAATGGCTAAACGCTATTACTAGATCTAGCACGACGCTCCTGGTCACAGCTGGAATCTTCATTTCAAATATCGCCGTTAGCCAGTGTAATGAAACACATCGGTGTATTGTTTATAATTATTTAGATTGAATCTAACAGTGCAAATATTGTTTACAGTCTTTAGCCAAGCTTTTGAATAATGTGGGATGCGTGGTGGAGATGCTAACTACTATTGAACTTGGCTTGACTACCTATGAAGGGAGGTCGAGGTTCGACACCCAACTCGAGCAGGGCTGTGTTTAATGAGCGACTCCCTCCCATCAATGGTCCACAAATGAGATAGAACCATAGCGCTCTAAGCATTAAAGTAGCACTATTTAAAACCTATAAATGTATTTATTTATTTTATTAATGTAATTAGGCATAAGAAGAAAAACAACAACATCAGAAATGCTGTTGTAAAAGACTATGAATACAGATTATATTTCAAACATTGAAAACAAATCTTTTCAAAGCTCTATCTTATCTTATATAACACAGACGTTTCTTCAAAAAAGAAGATGATTACGTCCTACGCGTCATGCATTTAGTCATGCATATTAACCAATGACTTAAATTCTGCCAAGTCACTGGTTTTCCTGGCTAGCTCAGGCAACCCATTCCATGCTCTAATAGCACTAGGGAAGAAGGAGTATTTGTACAGATTTGTCCTAGCATATGGGACGAGGAATGTGCCTTTATTTTTGTGTCTTTCAGAGTATTTTATTAAATTTTGTTTTTGTATTTGAAGATTATGGTTCAGTGTTTTATGTATAATTGCTACTTTACTTTTGAGTCTTCTGTCCTGAAGGCTTTCTAAATTTAGTGATTTTACTAATGGTGTTACTCTAGTCAAATGTGAATATTCGTTTGTTATGAATCTCACTTCTCTATTTTGTGTTTGTTCCACTTTCTTAATGTTTTCTTGAGTTGAGGGGTCCCAAACGGTGGATGCATATTCTATTATTGGCCTAACCAAGGTTAAATAACATTTTAGTTGTATGTTCTTATTTGATTTATAGAAATTTCTTTTAATAAACCCTAATGCTTTGTTGTATTTTTTTTATAGTTTCATCAATATGTGGATTCCATGACAGTTTATTACAACACCTAGATATTTTGCGTTTTTAGTCTGTGTTACTGGTTTGCCATGAATAAGATAAGTGGAATTAATTTGTTTTAGTTTTTTTGTTACTCTTAACAACTGACATTTTTCTTGGTGGAAAGACATGCTCCAATTTGATTCCCATTTCTGTAATTTATCTAATTTTCTTTGTAAAATATCTGTGTCTTGTATTGTTTTTATTGTTCTATATATTATGAAATCGTCTGCAAATAATCTGACTTTTGTTCCTGAACTAATGTAATTTGGTAAATCATTTATGTAAATTAAAAATAGTAGTGGACCCAAGACTGTTCCTTGAGGTACACCTGAGTTTACTGTTATTGGTGTTGATTTAGAGCCATTTATTATTACAGTTTGTTCTCTCCCTATCAGAAAATCTTTAATCCACTGATGCAGTGGACCATTAATGCCGAAATATTTAAATTTTTTAAGCAAACTATGGTGCTGAACTTTGTCAAAAGCCTTGGAAAAATCTAGTAAGATAGCATCTATTTGTTCACTATTTTCTAAACCTTTTGAAAAATCATCAATTAGTCCTATTAGTTGTGTTTAACATGATCTATATTTCCTAAAGCCATGTTGGTATGGGGTGAGGACATTATGTTTGTCTAAGTGGTTTATGATGTTGCTACATATTATGTGTTCTAGGATTTTACATGTGATGCTGGTAAGTGATACTGGTCTGTAGTTTCCTGGATCAGATTTTTCTCCTTTTTTAAATAGGGGGGTGACATTAGCTTCTTTCCAGTCCTTTGGTACTCTGCCCTGGTTAAGCGATGCCTGAAAGAGTATTTTGAACACTGGGGGCTAGCTCATTGCTTAGTTCTTTGAGTAATCTAGCTGGAATACCATCAGGTCCAGACGCTTTATTTGGTTTGGTGTTGGCTAATAGTTTTTGAATTCCATTTTCTTCCATCTAGTTGCCTTTTTAATGATTTGATCTAAACTTATGTTGTGTAAAGTTTCTATGAAAAGCTCATTTATGTCCTTAAGGTTTTGGTGTTTTTCTATGGTTAGTGTTTTCCAATTTATATCAGGTAGGTTGAAATTACCCATAATCCAAAAAACTGCATTTTTATTTGTCTCTTTAAGTGTAGTAATCTGATTACATAGTTCCTGCATGTATTCTAAACTAGAATTTGGTGGTCTGTAAATGCTGCCTATTATTAGGGATGTTGAGGTTGTATTAATTTTACAAAATGTAGATTCTATATTTTTTGAGTTAGGTAAGGTAATTTCTTCTGCTATAAGAGTGTTTTTTATTGCTAAAAGAATTCCTCCATGATTATCAGCCCTATCTTTTCTAAAAATTTTATAATCACTATTGAAAATTTCTGCATTATAAATTTCAGGATGTAGCCAAGTTTCTGTTCCTGCAATTTTGTCTGGTTTCTCACATTCTAATAAAATTTCTAAGTCTGCTGTTTTGTTCCTAATGCTTTGAAAATGTATTACTAAGGTTTTAAGGTATTTTGGTATTACTTCTTTAGCAGGTCTGTCTAGTGAGGCTGCTGTATTAATTTTAGTAGATTTAGGTTTAACAGGAGTGGATCTGGCTAGTGGTTGGTGAGTTTGTTTTGTAATGGTGTTTAGGATGTTGTATGGGTTAGAAGTGTCCGCATCAAAGGAATCAAACAGTCCTGATGTAAACTGAGGTAACCCACACGGTACACAGTGCCATGATGCATCTTTGTTGCCTAAGGCATAATACACAGGCGTATTCATATGGAGACATGATGCATGGTACCATTCATCACAGGTGTCACATTGAATGGCTTTCTGTTTCATGGTGCATACTTTTTTGCAGATGTTGCATCTATCTTTAAATCTAGGCCCTGGATTTGACTCTACATCTCCTGCTATTAATATTAAAAGTGATATGTATTTATTTCTACTGTGTCTGATTGAGAACTTCCATTTGTGATGGGTAATCTTCTTTAATGTTATGGATGTGTATGTTAGGTTATTTTTGAAGTTGCATTGATCTAAAGTGTGATGATTGATTATGACTGTTTTTTCCTTTTTATGTTTAGTGTTGACTGAAGTAGATCTAGTTCTGTGTTCAGCTAGTGTGTATTTAGTAATTATTAGGATAAATAGCCAGAGCAATTTCATTATGACTGTTGTTGATTTTAGTTTTTAAAGGTCTAGTCTAATTCTAGTTTAAGGTTAAAAATGCCTAAGATGGCCTAAGTCTAAAGTGAAAGCTAATTTACAATGACAATCAAATGGTTTATTCAAAATATAGACCTAGACCAGATCTAATTCCAGATCCAGATCCAATTCTAGATCTAGATCTAATTCTAGATCAATATATTTATGTGTTTAACTAACTATATAGAATATTACTATTAGTTTTTTTTAGTAGTATTAGTTTAGGATTAGTAGATCTAAGTAGATCTAAGGCCTTAATTAAAGTCTAAGTCTAAGACTGACTAGATCTAAAATCTAAGGATATAATAATAAATATAGACTAAATAATATTAAATATAATTATAAGGATTAGTGAGACAAAATAGTCCTAAACAATATACAATGAATAACTACAAGTAAATTATTATAAAGACTTTCACTAAGACAATTCAATTATTGCTTTAGAAATCTCAATAAAAATATTCCATTTTTTTAAATGAAACATTCATTCGTTTTTAAGAGAAAAACAATAAAACTAAAGCATGGCGTGTAGTCAGCCGTAGTGTACCAATCACTGACTTTGTTTATTATATTAAAGTAGCTTGAAGTTTATTGAGAAAACATCTTTGAGAAAGTGGATGTGTTGTTGGCCTACAATTCTTATTTTGCTTCCTCTTCTGACAAGATCATTTATTAGGCTACATCTGCTTGTAGAAAACATCTAAAGCGCGGCAGAGCTCACTGTCACGGTGTGGATTATCTTAGAAGATACTAGATATCACATTAAATATACTCTAGATGAAGTGACCAAATATCTTGAATTAATCTTTGCCTCTTTGTTGTATGATGATAATCTTGTAACCGTGATGCCGAGGATTTAAAAGATGTCATCTGATAAAATTAGTTATTTTATGTTAAGATCTAAATATTAACTAGATCTAATATATTCAATGAAGAAGATCCTTTTAATTCAAATACAGAAAACTTTAATATTCAACTTAGAACAGCTAATATACAGTAAATGTGAATAAACTGCATAAAACAATATAAACATGTGAAAGATTTCTAGATCTACTGGATTTCTAAATAATCTACACTCGAGCTGACTCATTGGTACATCTTTGCTGTGTGAGATCTGACTTGTCGTTCTTTTCCTCCTCGGGTCTTTTTCGACACCTATTTTTATACTGTGCGAGATCTGACCAGCAACTGACCTCGACTGTCTTACGGCTGACCTGGGTTCTCTAGCATAAATAGATTAGTCATTCGAGCTATTTTTACAACCAGTCAGATTGCAGATTAGAATCACGCGTTCTACATCTCTCTTATCATACCAACATCTTTAACCAATCAAACTAATCTCTATCATACCTTAAGCGCGTGATCGCTAGATGTTTACAATGTCGTGGAAATTTCTAACGACCTAGAATTTCAACTTTTGACCTAAGTCTATTTTAAGTAATTAACAAAAATGAAATACAGTAAAATGTCTAATATGTGACATATTACCCCCTTCTCTCTTTAGCATTTGTATGGTAATAGAAATGCGTACAGATTATAACATATATAAGTTTAAGACATGATAAATGATTATGGCATTACAAATGATTATGGCATCATGTGAAATGTATTAAAAATTGATAGTACATGACAATCTCCTAAAAATGATACTAGATATAAGACAAATTGTAACCATGTATGAATCAATGAAAAGTTACAGTTGTATGTCATGTCTAAATAGTATTAGAACATAAAGAGAAAAAAATGGAAATACTGGTATGAAATATTTAACAAATGAAATACATTTGGAAATTAACTCAAGATTGCATGAATTATAAATGTGATAGAATAAAAAGTGTGTGGAATATTATTAATCATTAAACAAATTATAATGCACATAATATGAAAACCAATATGACAAATGCATGTAATATGCAAATATGTTGAAACATAATAAACATAGTAATTGATTAAAATACATCTTGGATGAGTGACCATTCTCTATGAGTTGCTTGGTGCCGAAACAAATGTATTAAAATCTGATAGATAATACCTGTGGAAAAATAAAATGTGAATACAAAACTAATTAATTAATTATATACATCTGGATAGTGTGTCAGCGAAGACATTCAAGTGACCTCGGATTGTCTTGACTTTGAACTGGTAATCCATGATTTGTGGACTCCAACGTGTCAATCGTCCGTTCGCAATCTTCCTCGAGTTCAGGAAAGCTAGTGGTGCATGGCCTGTAAGTAGTGTGAAGTGTGTACCCAGTAAGTATTTGGTGAATTTTGAAATGGCCCAGACAATGGCCAGACATTCACGTTCAATAGTGGAGTATCTAGTTTCGACTGGTGAAAGTTTCCTGCTGATAAAAAATACAGGATGTAAAGTTCCTTGGTACTCCTGCATAAGACATGCTCCTATGGCTGTTGATGAAGCATCGGTAGCGAGGTGGAAAGGCTTAGGTCTATTCGGTAGTTTGAGTATGCTTTCTCTGGAAAAGGTTGTTTTGATATTTTCAATTGTGTCGTGTAATTCCGTAGACCATGGAATTTTGATAGGTTGACCTTTCTTAGTGAGATTGGTCAGAGTTGGCGTGAGTGCTGTGTAATTGGGAATGAAAGTCCTGTAAAAATTACACAGTCCCAAGATGCTTCTAACTTGCTTCTTGGTTGTGGGTATTTTGATGTCTAAGATGCGTTTGATGGTGTCTTCTTGTGGTCTAAGTGAGTTGTAGCTAACTCGATAACCTAGGAAAGATACTTCAAGCATGGCTAATTCAACTTTGCTCGGTTTTACTGTGAAACCATGTTGTTTTAGGATGTTGAAAACTTCATGTAGTCCTTTTATGTGTTCAGTCCATGTTTTATGGAATATACAGATGTCATCAATGTATGATACTGTGTCTCTACGTTGGCTAAGTATTCTGTGTATAGCTCTGTTGAAGGTGCTGCTGGCGTTGACTAATCCGAATGGCATATAATTGAACTGGAATAGTCCAAAAGCTGAAGGCGGTAAAAGGTTTAGATTCCTCTTTCATAAGAATCTGGTAAGAACCTCTAGATAAATCTAGTTTGGTGAAAAATCTTGCCTCTGAAAATTGTGTCATTAGGTCTTCAGGGTTAGGCATGGGATATGAATCGAGGCGAGTTATTTTGTTTAATTGTCTAAAATCGACACACATTCTTGGAGTTGATGCTTGTTTACGTTTGACAAGTACAATTGGTGCAGCATATGGTGAAATAGAATGTTCTATGATGCCTTGTTCTAAAAGTTGATTAATTTCTTATTGAAGAAAATCTTTGTAGTGTATTGATAAAGGAAATGGTCTTGATTTTGTAGGCTTGGAATCAGTGAGTATGATTTTATGTTCGACAATGGAAGTTTTTCCTGGAACATCTGTAGATATTTCTGAATGTTCTTTGAGAATGTTTGTCAATTCTTGTCTTCTCTGAGGTGATAATTTATCAATTTTGATATCGTGCCAAAATTCAGTTTGCTTTGGTGGTGTATCTGGCATTATAAAATCATTGCAATCATCCATATCATTTTCTTCTTCTTCAGGTATGACTGCTAAACATGACATAACTCTTTCTGTTTGTTCTGTACTTGTACCATCATCTGTTTCAGTGTTGTACTTTTGTAGCATGTTGATATGGTATATTTTTTTCTTGTAATGAATGTCAATTTCATAATCAACATCTGTGATTTCTCTGATTACTGGGAATGGACCTTGCCATTTAATAAATAGCTTGTTGCTCTTGTCTGGTAACAATAAACATACTTTATCTCCTGTTTTAAATTGTCTGAGTTTTCTGGTTTTGTTGACTCTAGCTTGAGTATTTCTGTTTGCTTTATCTGTGGCTTCTTTAGCTTGTTCACATGCTGATATGACAAAGTTTTTGATATCTATGACATGCTGAAATGCTGTTTTTGTCTCTGGTGAATTTGAATTTGATTGTATTAGAGATTCTTTGAGTTTTGACATGGGTCCTCGTGGGTTGGCGCCAAATATCATCTTAAAAGGAGAGAATCCTGTAGTTTCTTGTTGACATTCTCTGTAAGCAAATAGTGCTGCAGGTGGAAATACATCCCAATGTTGTGGATTGTCGTGAGCAATTTTTGATAATATTTTCTTCAGAGTACCATTAAATCGTTCACAGAGACCGTTGCTTTGAGAATGGTAAGGCGTTGTGAACTTCATCTTGACGTTGTGCATGTTCATAGCTTACATACTTCTTAACATTTTGGTGATGCTTGGCCAATAGAATTCTTGAAGGATTCTTCTCTTCGTTCTGGTCACACCCTTATGACCTGCGTGTGGAAGATTTTGTCCTGTTGCCAATATTTCTTTTCTGTATTTCTGAGGTACTATTACTTACTGTATTGTTTCCTTTTTATTGTGACTGTTCTTCATAAGAAGACCATTTTGGAAATATGGTTCATTTGTGAATTTTGATTGTTTATTTGATTGCGCTTTCTTGTAAAGTCTTTGCAATGATGAATCAAGCTTCTGTTCAAGTTTGAACTCATCGTGTTTGAATTGTGGCAGTACATTGTCATTGTCGGGCAATGCATTAATAACTGGTTCCGTTTCATTCTAAGTGGTCTGTACTTGTGCCCTAGCATCTTGGCTAATTTGTTGAGATTCTAAATAATCTTTTGGTTTGGTCATTGATCTGGTTACTACAGCATAGCATTCTTGACTTAGTTCAATGTTATTTGCCCACTCTAGGAGTTCTTGTGGGAAGCAGTCTCTGACTCCTTCAATGTTGCCAATGATTAAGTCTACTGGTAAGTTGCAGACAATTAAGGCTTCGGTTGGACCACTAAAAATGGTGTCGTAATGTATATCATGGCTTCAGGTAGACTGCTAACAGTGCCATTAAATGCTGTGGCTTGAACTACTTTGCCTGTTAGTTGGTTTCGCTTGACAAAACGTTCCTTGATTAATATAGATCTAATATATTCAATGAAGAAGATCCTTTCAATTTAAATACAGAAAACTTTAATATTCAACTTGGAACAGCTAATATAGAGTAAATGTGAATAAACTGCACAAAGCAATATAAACATGTAAAAGATTTCTAGATCTACTGGATTTCTAAATAATCTACACTCGAGCTGACTCATTGGTACATCTTTGCTGTGTGAGATCTGACTTGTCGTTCTTTTCCTCCTCGGGTCTTTGTCGACGCCTATTTTTATACTGTGCAAGATCTGACCTGCAACTGACCTCGACTGTCCTACGGCTGACCTTGGTTCTCTAGCATAAATAGATTAGTCATTCGAGCTATTTTTACAACCAGTCAGATTGCAGATTAGAATCACGCGTTCTACATCTGTCTTATCATACCAACATCTTTAAACAATAGAAACTAATCTCTTTCATACCTTAAGCGCGTGATCGCTAGATGTTTACAATGTCGTTGAAATTTCTAACGACCTAGAATTTCAACTTTTGACCTAAGTCTATTTTAAGTAATTAACAAAAATGAAATACAGTAAAATGTCTGATATGTGACACTTTTAATTCTGTCAATATTTGCTTGGAGGAACTTGAAATGTGTCTACGTGTATAGAACGGTATTGACAGCAATGTTGTTTCTTTCAACAAGAAGGACAAAATGGAGAATAGACTCTGGCAGATCTAAATGGTGGGGCTGGAGGGAGGACGGTAGGGGGGGTTGCCTTATCAACTCGGCCGCCCTCCCTTTGTTGAAGGGCAGGTGAATTTTAGTAGAGAAATCATACAATTTGTATATAAATTCTTTACTTATGTTAATAATAATTAATATTTATTTAAATTTTAACAAATTTTTATATTTTGCCCCCCCCCCCTTAGTATGCTGGTCGATTCAGAGGGGTGTGTGTGACTGGGGGCATCTACTGCTCTCTTAACCCTAACCCTTTCAGTTGGGTGCGGTCAAATTTTTATGCAGAAATCATAGTTTGTAAACAAAATTAGTTGAATATTTATATAATTAGCTACGTATTGATATTTGAAGTCATTTGTATGTCACACCGCAGCCTAATCTCAAATTAAATCATTAGGAAATATAAAATAAAAGAGCGTGACCGGTAGCAGAAGGGACAGTGTGAGGGCCGATAGATGCAATCGCCCCCCCCCCTTCAATCGAACAGACCAATACTTTTTCTTTTGTATTTTATTGAGCACTGATTTGTTTTTCCTTACAAACTTAAAGTCTGCTGCTGCTGCTGCTGGTGTCAGTGTACTACACACCAAGTTGTCTATGCTCAATCAAATAGCGAGTCGATACAAAGTCTTTCAATTTAAATGCAATTATTAGCAATAATTATAAAATATGTTTTCCTAGTCGCCTTTTACCGACCTTTACTCAATGTAAAATATTTTTATTGCCTTAATAATTTTGAGACTGTAACTCCCAATTGATACATGAATCCTAAAAAATGAAATAAAAAATTAGATTAGAATCTAATTGGTTTACTTCATATTGACTCCACTTCCGATATTTGTTTTGCTTTGAATTCTAGTTCTGTAACAAAACGAAGTTAAAAACAGGCGTATAAAAACAGGCGTATTGAACAAAATGTAATCACTTATAAATGATCGTATTTTTCAAATATTATTTTTGGAAGATATTTTGTTTTATTTTTTTGCTACCCCCATCAAATCCTAAATCCAAATAAACTGAATCAATGTGTGTGTGTGTGGGGGGGGGGGTATTTTCCTTTCAAGGATCGAATCGGTTGAATTTACAATGTCTATACATCCATATAAGAATTTTTTAAAAATCAAAACATTATTCAAAAGATTATACAAAATTAGGCATTCTGTGACGGTCAGAAAGGACAAATTTTCAAAGAGCGTTCAACCAATCAATCCGTTAGCCTTTTAGTCTGATCAAAACAGATTGACTACAACTGGTCTCGCTTAACGCAAATGCAATAGTACGCTAATTACGCCCTACTAAAGCTATACGTACGTTACTTGCGCCTCCATTGTGAGTCATATTTAGTAGCACACTTTATTTAATTGAATTTGACCTTTCTTTGTTTTTAATAGGATGAATTATGAGCTGTAGATGTCAGGAGAATTCTTTTCTGCACTTTAGAATGCAAGAAAACGCTTGGAGTTGGGGGTCCAACGTAATTAACTGTTCCTTTTCCCCCAAAGTTGAGAAACACTGCTATAATAGTAATATAGATCTTTTTTTTTTCTCGGATGTACATTTCAAATTAATTCAAAAGTTTGTAAAAAAAAATTAAAATGTGATGGTTGAAAAAACAAATGGAGGTTCTAGACAGAGAGAGAGGTGAGGGGGCGGGGGTCTGTTTGGTTGTAACAGATACACAATTATCCACGGGCCAAAAGCCTGTCAGGAAAAACGTTCAGACGTGGCACAAAGAAAGCAAAAAGGATGTGGGAGGTTCCGGCAATAGAAGTGGGAGTGGGAACACATCAACGGCCGTAGCCACGGTGTAATGCTGTCAGTATTTATTTATATAAACGTGCACTGGTATGTATATATATATTTCTAGAAATAGTGTCGAAAAGCAAATGTAAACTCTACGTTTTGGGTGAAAAACATATTGCACATTTATAAACAAAAGCTCATATATATACACTCAAACGCATTTCTTTTTACAGATTCATAAAAGGGTATTTTTGTGTGTCGCCGATGTTCTATCACACACGTTAGATCCGAGCAGTTTCTGTGGTATGTTTTTGTGTCGCCAATCTTCTATTTCAGACTTTATTTCCAAGCAGTTTCTGCGGTATGTTTCAAGAGCCAGAAAGCAATCAGTGGTGCTAATATTTGGCCTGAAACACATGAATGTAAAAAAAAGACATAGTTTGCAACGTGAAATAAAATAGTTCGTCCGTCTCTAACACAATGCAATGTTCAAAAAGCACACGACGTAGGAATTAAAAAGATATTAAAAATGAATGAGCAGCTAACTAGTGGGTTATATGTAGACCAACAGACATGTGTTACGGTCGTAGCGCAGCATGGTGTGAATGAATGAGCAGCTAACTAGTGGGTTATATGTAGACCAACAGACATGTGTTACGGTCGTAGCGCAGCATGGTGTGAATGAAAATGGTGCAAATTTGGATATTGAATGGAAGTTAGATTATGAAGTGGAAGCTGGAAAAAGATGAACATGAAGCGAGTTGAAAATGATGTTTACGTTATTTGTGATAATATTAAAGTATTTTTAGATTAAAACCTGAGAGTGTCTTATAATTTGTGAAGAGTCTTGTGTCGTAACAACATGCACCACCAAATAATGTTAAAATTATAGCTTAATTCTTTTTTATTTCTTTGCTAACATTGAAGTTCCAGGTCTATATAAGTTTATGAGAGAAAACTGGACTGTTATATTGTTATAAATCTTTCATTATCGCAATTTATGTTGTTTTTTTCATTTTGTGAATAAAAAGTTTTCACATCACATCAACGGAAAAGAAGAACCACTTGACAGCTGCTTACGTCCCTTGGCTTAGAGAGTACTAGACTGAAACATTTCTTTGCAAACATAAACACGTTTGAATGAATCAATAGACTTATTAATCATTTGAGTACCATCTTATTGCAAGCTCTAATATTATATTCACCTAGTTACCAAAGTAGAAGCTCCCTGCAATTGAAGTGTAAACACTATATAAAAGAGATTGAGAGTGTTTCTCGTATAACAAACCGTCAACTGCAATGCTCGTGATTCAAAGAACAACTACAGACATAAATCAAGGGAGAAAAAATGTGTGAGCAGATGATACTCCAATCTTTTGGGCGCGACGGTGTGTGTGTGGGGGGGCGGGGTATTTGGGTGCAAGTTTATGTGCTGCCTTTAGGCACTCAGCAAGCATAACTCTGCACGATTCGTAATTTAAACTCATACTACAGGTAGCTTTGTGACTAGAGTCATTTAACCACACATCCTACACAGACATCCTACACCGTAGACCTTATAGCAACAGTGATTCATAAAAGGTTACATAAAAGATTTTTCTAAAATAACTAGTGACTCCCTTCACTTGTTGTAGGAGCCTCTCAATGCAGTCAATAAACGTTTCAATTGAGTTTGCACAATTTGTACAACAATTTTTCTCACGGATAAATATTATTAGCATTATTATTGTTACTACTAAATATAAATGTAGTCTAGACATATTATTGTACGCCATACATATGAATGTTAGCCATGAATTCTAAGTTACGTTATAAATGTGAATGTAGGCAATAAATTTGAAAGTATGCAATAAGTAAGAATGCAAGCCATAAATATAAATGAAGGGTATAAATATGAATGTACACCATAATTATGAATGTAGAAAATAAAATAAATGTAGAACATATATGTGAAAGTAGCCTGTACAAGGGCTATACAATATGAATGTTGGTTATTGTTATAATATAGGATATAAATATTAATGTAGGTCATTCCTATAGGTTGTACATTAAAGGAAGTAGAATATCAATATGAGTTATAAATAGACTTCTGATAATAGAATTTTAAAAGGTTGAGACTTAAATTTTATTGGCCAATAAATGGACATAATGAAATTAATGTAAGCACACATATTATTTTCTATTTACCTGGTTTCATTACAGAAACTGGTCCAGACACTGGTGGAAAGAAAATACACACAGCTATTACAAAATTAACAAATATCTTAGTTCTCCTCGAAGCAAAATTAATAAAACTTAGGCTACTTATTACAACTATGGCTACTTGTACACTACTAGGGCTACTTACACAAAACTAGGGCTACTTATTTCAACTATGGCTACTTATATACACCTACGGCTGCTTGAGCACTACTAGGGCTACTTATACACAAATAGTGCTACTTAATACAACCATGGGTACTTATATACAACTATAGCTACTTATACACAACTAGGGCTACTCAAACACATCTAGGGCTACTTTACACTTGGGCTACTTATACACAACTACAACGTCTCTCTACCACGTCCCTCTATCGCCTCTCTCTATTACGTCTCTCAACCACGTCTCTCTACCACGTCTTTATATCACGTCTCTATTCCACGTCTTTATATCACGTCTCTCTACCACGTCTCTCTACCACGTCTCTCTACCACGTCTTTATATCACGTCTCTCTACCACGTCTCTCTACCACGTCTTTATATCACGTCTCACTACTAGGTCTCTCTACCACGTCTTTATATCACGTCTCACTACCAGGTCTCTCTACCACGTCTTTATATCACGTCTCTCTACCACGTCTTTAAATCACGTCTCTCTACCAGGTCTCTCTACCACGTCTCTCTACCACGTCTTTATATCACGTCTCTCTACCACGTCTCTCTACCACGTCTTTATATCACGTCTCACTACTAGGTCTCTCTACCACGTCTTTATATCACGTCTCACTACCAGGTCTCTCTACCACGTCTTTATATCACGTCTCTCTACCACGTCTTTAAATCACGTCTCTCTACCAGGTCTCTCTACCACGTCTTTATATCACGTCTCTCTACCACGTCTTTATATCACGTCTCTCTACCACGTCTTTATATCACGTCTTTCTACCACGTCTTTATATCACGTCTCTCTACCACGTCTTTATATCACGTCTCTCTACCAGGTCTCTCTACCACGTATTTATATCACGTCTCTCTATCATGTCTTTATATCACGTCTCTCTACCACGTCTTTATATCACGTCTCTCTACCACGTCTTTATATCACGTCTCTCTACCACGTCTTTATATCACGTCTCTCTACCACGTCTTTAAATCACGTCTCTCTACCAGGTCTCTCTACCACGTCTCTCTACCACGTCTTTATATCACGTCTCTCTACCACGTCTCTCTACCACGTCTTTATATCACGTCTCACTACTAGGTCTCTCTACCACGTCTTTATATCACGTCTCACTACCAGGTCTCTCTACCACGTCTTTATATCACGTCTCTCTACCACGTCTTTAAATCACGTCTCTCTACCAGGTCTCTCTACCACGTCTTTATATCACGTCTCTCTACCACGTCTTTATATCACGTCTCTCTACCACGTCTTTATATCACGTCTCTCTACCACGTCTTTATATCACGTCTCTCTACCACGTCTTTATATCACGTCTCTCTACCAGGTCTCTCTACCACGTATTTATATCACGTCTCTCTATCATGTCTTTATATCACGTCTCTCTACCACGTCTTTATATCACGTCTCTCTACCACGTCTTTATATCACGTCTCTCTACCACGTCTTTATATCACGTCTCTCTACCACGTCTTTATATCACGTCTCTCTACCACGTCTTTATATCACGTCTCTCTACCACGTCTTTATATCACGTCTCTCTACCACGTCTTTATATCACGTCTCTCTACCACGTCTTTATATCACGTCTCTCTACCACGTCTTTATATCACGTCTCTCTAACATGTCTTTATATCACGTCTCTCTACCATGTCTTTATATCACGTCTCTCTACCACGTCTTTATATCACGTCTCTCTACCACGTCTTTATATCACGTCTCTCTACCAGGTCTCTCTACCACGTATTTATATCACGTCTCTCTACCAGGTCTGTCTACCACGTCTTTATATCACGTCTCTCTATCATGTCTTTATATCACGTCTCTCTACCACGTCTTTATATCACGTCTCTCTACCACGTCTTTATATCACGTCTCTCTACCACGTCTTTATATCACGTCTCTCTACCACGTCTTTATATCACGTCTCTCTACCACGTCTTTATATCACGTCTCTCTACCACGTCTTTATATCACGTCTCTCTACCAGGTCTCTCTACCACGTATTTATATCACGTCTCTCTATCATGTCTTTATATCACGTCTCTCTACCACGTCTTTATATCACGTCTCTCTACCACGTCTTTATATCACGTCTCTCTACCACGTCTTTATATCACGTCTCTCTACCACGTCTTTATATCACGTCTCTCTACCACGTCTTTATATCACGTCTCTCTGCCACGTCTTTATATCACGTCTCTCTACCACGTCTTTATATCACGCCTCTCTACCACGTCTTTATATCACGTCTCTCTACCACGTCTTTATATCGCGTCTCTCTACCACGTCTTTATATCACGTCTCTCTACCACGTCTTTATATCACGTCTCTCTAACATGTCTTTATATCACGTCTCTCTACCACGTCTTTATATCACGTCTCTCTACCACGTCTTTATATCACGTCTCTCTACCATGTCTTTATTTCACGTCTCTCTACCATGTCTTTATATCACGTCTCTCTACCACGTCTTTATATCACGTCTCTCTACCAGGTCTCTCTACCACGTATTTATATCACGTCTCTCTACCACGTCTTTATATCACGTCTCTCTACCATGTCTTTATATCACGTCTCTCTACCACGTCTTTATATCACGTCTCTCTACCACGTCTTTATATCACGTCTCTCTACCACGTCTTTATATCACGTCTCTCTACCAGGTCTCTCTACCACGTATTTATATCACGTCTCTCTACCAGGTCTGTCTACCACGTCTTTATATCACGTCTCTTTGCCACGTCTTTATATCACGTCTCTCTACCTGAGATGAACTCCTATTGAAAAATCAGAGCAGGAAGGACTAGTCCTCCCGTAGTGCTCTGGCAAGAAACTTAGCCGTCTGGCGTAGTGCCTCTAGCTACCATACAAGTCGAGTGACTGCACAGACAGGTCCTCCCTTAGCTCGCGGAGCTGAGGACACTCGTACAATACATGCGCCACTGTTTCAGCGCTCTCTCCACAGTGGCGGCATCGGGAGTCAAAGTTCGTGAGGACCCGGGCAAAATATGCCCCTTTAGGACAGTGTTCCGTTTTGCATTGTGCAATAATCGATTGCTCTGACCTCTTCAGTCGCCACCATGGATCTGGGTGACGCATGTGCTGCCAGACATCACGTGCTCTGTCGGATTCCTCCCAGGACTTTAACCACTTCTCATGAATGAGTGCTCGGATTTGTGCCGTTGCTTGTAAGTACGTCTTTGGTGCTTCGAGGTGTGTGGCTGCCTTTGCACCCTCCCTTGCGAGGGCGTCTGCCTCTACCAGGTCTCTCTACCACGTTTCTCTACCACGTTTCTCTACCACGTCTTTATATCACGTCTCTATTCTACATCTTTATATCACGTCTCTCTACCACGTCTCTCAACCACGTCTTTATATCACGTCTCTATACCACGCCTTTATATCAGGTCTCTCTACCACGTCTTTATATCACGTCACTATACCACGTCTTTATACCACGTCTCTATACCACGTCTTTATATCACGTCTCTCTACCACGTCTTTATATCACGTCACTATACCACGTCTTTATATCGCGTCTCTATACCACGTCTTTATATCAGGTCTCTCTACCACGTCTTTATATCACGTCTCTCTACCATGTCTTTATATTACATCTCTCTACCAGGTCTGTCTACCACGTCTTTATATCACGTCTCTTTACCACGTCTCTATACCACGTCTCTATACCACGTCTTTATATTTACCACGTCTCTTTACCACGTCTCACTATTACGTCTCTCTACCACGTCTCTTTACCACTTCTCTTTATCACGTCTCTCTACCACGTCTCTCTACCACGTCTCTCTACCACGTCTCACTATTACGTCTCTCTACTACGTCTCTCTACCACGTCTCTCTACCACGTCTCTTTACCAGGTCTCTTTACCACGTCTCTTTACCATGTCTCTTTGCCACGTCTCTCCACGTCTCTCTACCACGTCTCTCTACCACGTCTCTCTACCACGTCTCTTTACCACGTCTCACTATTACGTCTCTCTACCACGTCTCTTTACCATGTCTTTCTACCACGTCTCTCTACCACGTCTCTCTACCACGTCTCTTTACCACTTCTCTTTATCACGTCTCTCTACCACGTCTCTCTACCACGTCTCTTTACCACTTCTCTCTACTACGTCTCTCTACCACGTCTCTTTACCACTTCTCTTTATCACGTCTCTCTACCACGTCTCTCTACCACGTCTCTTTATTACTTCTCTTTATCACGTCTCTCTACCACGTCTCTCTACCACGTCTCTCTACCACGTCTCTCTACCACGTCTCTTTACCACTTCTCTTTTTCACGTCTCTCTACCACGTCTCTCTACCACGTCTCTCTACCACGTCTCTTTACCACTTCTCTTTATTACGTCTCTCTACCACGTCTCTCTACCACGTCTCTTTACCACTTCTCTTTATCACGTCTCTCTACCACGTCTCTCTACCACGTCTCTTTACCACGTCTCACTATTACGTCTCTCTACCACGTCTCTTTACCAGGTCTCTTTACCACGTCTCTTTACCATGTCTCTTTGCCACGTCTCTTTACCACGTCTTTTTACCAGGTCTCTCTATCACGTCTCTTTACCTCCTCTCTTTCACGTCTCTCTACCACGCTTTTATATAACGTTTCTCTATCACGTCTCTTTACCACGTCTCTCTACCACTTCTTGCTACCACGTCTCTCTACCACGTCTCTTTACCACGTCTCTTTACCACGTCTCTCTACCACGTCTCTTTACCACGTCTCTTTACCACGTCTCTTTACCACGTCTCTTTACCACGTCTCTTTACCACGTCTCTTTGCCACGTCTCTTTACCACGTCTCTTTTCCACGTCTCTCTATCACGTCTCTTTACCACCTCTCATTCACGTCTCTCTACCACGCCTTTATTTCACGATTCTCTACCACGTCTCTTTACCACGTCTCTCTATCACGTCTCTCTATCTTGTCTCTCTATCACGTCTCTCTATCACACCTCTATACCACATCTCTCTACCACATCTCTCTACCACATCTCTCTACCACATCTCTCTACAATGTGCTAATAACAACAATGATATTATTATACAATTCACTAAAGTCGAGTTGACTGAGTTTTGAAGCCTTAGGTTTCTGAACCGACTGTTGTACTATATAAAAACAGTCTTCTGCCTCTGAAATGGACTTTGTACTAATGGCTAACATAAGTAAAAAAAGACTGACCTCCATTTCTGGATGTGTCTATGTTTCTTTCACTCTTTTGACACTCTTTATACTCCTCACTATCTCTGGCTGTTGATACAACACTTGGACATAGAATACAACTCAAGAAGTGGACTAGAGAGACTAATTAGATATGGAACTTTTAAATATTCAATAACATCTTCAACATGTGCAGCCCTACGTGCGACTACTACTAAAAGCTAAAATAGTTTTAATCCAAATGTGTTTAAAGGAGTTGAAATTAATAATTTAATGCTTTAAAAAGTAAAAGAAAAGAAAAAGAAAAATTGGGTCATTGATGTAGAATTATTACAATTTTATTTATTTTATATTTTTAAAAAATGGATGCTATCTTTACTAACTTCGAGTTTAATTTTTTGAAAGCCTGATTTTAAAGTTATGAGAAACACAATGAGCTCCTCTCTAAGTCAGATTGCCCACTGTCGTGTAGTTCTCTGTTTTTTGTATGTCCTCTCCTCATAGTACTTGTACGGGGCGAGAGTGTCTTGTATGTTTGTTTTGATTTGTTTGGCTACGTCGCACAGTCCGGTGACATCTATTGGTCATTCTTTTGTCATGAGGCAGTTCACCCTCTGACTTTGGTTGGAACGGACGGTGTGTTGGTCCGTAAAAGGTTATTATATCTATAGTCTGTACTAGTTTCTCGGACTTATTATTCAGTAGGATTTTTGGACCCCTGTTTAGGGTGAGTTATTCGTTTGTGATATATCTTATTGTATGTTGTATGAGGTTGTCACTATTTCTAGTTTTAGAGTAGAAGTTAAGTTTTGCGTTTATTTCTTTTATAGGGTGTCAGTGTTGGAGTTGTATATACAGAGCTTGAGTCTATGCTAGTGTGGGCGTCGCTTGCCGTCTCAGAAATATATATTACAGTTTTCAGTGTCATTGTCAATAGGCTATCATCTGAGGTCCAACTTTACTATTATCGAGGGTGGCAGTTTTGTGACGCCAGTCGGTCAGATTCTGGTGGACTATGAAACCAGAGTGACAAGTTGATAACAGTAGCAAAGGTGCTTAAATTAATTATTGAATAATATCTTTATATATACCTATTATATATATATATATATATATATATCTAATATATATATATTGTCTATTTATCATCCTCATTGTACATACACATATATCAGTTTCATACAATTAAATTCATTTATTTTTGTTGTTATTTCAACTATTCACCTAGTTGGTTACTGTATGTACGACTGTGTGTGAGTGATGTTCTTGTCAGGTTGAACCCCAGGACCTTAATGGTATACAGCTAGTTAACAACGCAAATAAATCCTAAGCCTGACACCCACCCCCTTGAGAAACACAATGAGCTCCTCTTTAAGTCAGATTGCCCCCCTCCCTTGAGAAACACAATGGGCTCCTCTTTAATTCAGATTGCTCCTCTTTAAGTCAGATTGCCCACCCCCCTTGAGAAACACAATGAGCTCCTCTTTATATCAGATTGCCCCCCCTCCCTTGAGAAACACAATGAGCTCCTCTTTAAGTCAGATTGCCCACCCCCTTGAGAAACACAATGAGCTCCTCTTTAATTCAGATTGCCCCCGTCCCTTGAGAAACACAATGAGCTCCTCTTTATATCAGATTGCCCAACCCCACTTGAGAAACACAATGAGCTCCTCTTTAATTCAGATTGCCCCCCTCCCTTGAGAAACACAATGAGCTCCTCTTTAAGTCAGATTGCCCACCCCCCTTGAGAAACACAATGAGCTCCTCTTAAAGTCAGATTGCCCACCCCCCTTGAGAAACACAATGAGCTCCTCTTTAAGTCAGATTGCCCCCCCCCCCTTGAGAAAGACTCTCTATGAAGGCAAGGGAAGACGTACTATTAAAACACATTTAGATTAATCTCAAGGACCAATGGAAATCGAAGTCTTTAAGCGTAAACGCACTAGAAAAATGAAGTCTACCAGGAAACACAAAATTGGCTTTGTACATTTTTTGTAGCGTCCAAATATACCACCACTCACTAAGCACTTTTCAGCTTTTGAATTCTAGATGTAGCAACCTTTGGTTAGTTTGACCTATTCTAGTTACCCTTTTATTGTAAGGCAGGGTGGGCATCGGAATATATGTTTACAGAATGGGGCATAAATATCTTCCACATTTTGAATGAATCTACCAAAAGAACCCAACTATCTAGAAAACAATGCTTATATTTTTAAACAGTAGATTAAAAAAAAACAGTTTTGTTTTTAATGGGTTTTCAAAATGGTTGTCCTGTCTGATACAGTTACATTTCGACTGAACGCAAAGCGTGGCTATTACAGAGAGATTCGTTTCATTCTATGATTCAAACGAAGTCACGATGTAAGCCTGTCCCATTCATGATGGCTTAGGAAAAAGAAAGAAGAAATGTTCTATGATTGAAAATGGTAGAGCCTTACCTAAGGAATAAAACCAGTCCTTCCTCTTTACTGCCACTATAGCCCACACGGTAACCCCATCCAAATGTGGGAGATCTTAATGCGAAGGTGTCACAGTCAGATGGTTTGACTACAAAGTCACCATTCAAGAACAAGTCCTATATCGCAAGTCCAGTGAGAGGTCGGCCAGGAACAGTTAAACCCAGTGAAATACCAGGACGAGACGAGACAAAGGGCCAGTAGAGTTTACTGCCGGACAAAGGGCCAGTAGAGTTTACTGCCGGACAAAGGGCTAGTAGAGTTTACTGGCGGACAAAGAGCTAGTAGAGTTTACTGCCGGACAAAGGGCCAGTAGAGTTTACTGCCGGACAAAGGGCTAGTAGAGTTTACTGCCGGACAAAGGGCCAGTAGAGTTTACTGCCGGACAAAGGGCTAGTAGAGTTTACTGCCGGACAAAGGGCCAGTAGAGTTTACTGCCGGACAAAGGGCCAGTAAAGTTTATTGCCGGACAAAGGGCCAGTAGAGTAGATAAGACAACACTCTGGCTAGCAAAAAGGAGGAATTCCTTAATACTGTGAAGAGAAGAAAGCTGAGATGGTTCAGTCATATTGTAAGACATGACTCACTGTCAAAAGTCATACTTCAAGGTAAAAAATATTTCTTTAAGCTTAAGTATCAAGTCTGTATAAAAATCTTGATGTTGTTATTATTTCATACAATTAAAAAACTCTTGCTGTGGAAGACAAGAAGATAAACAGAAGTTGAGATACGCAGGGACCATCTGAAGGATTTTGTTAGTTGTCTTATAGTTATTTAAACACACACACACACAGCTAAGATTTGAAAGCCTTCATGCTTGTTCAATTCATTCCTATGTTAATGGGCAGATATTTAGACCATACGAACCACGTCCTGGCCTGCTCTAGCACATATTTCTATTCTGATCTATCCTGGGCTTTACGTCTCCATGCCCGGACACTTAGCTGTTGCAGATTTGCCTCTACATCATCAAGCCACTGTACTCGTGGTCTGCCGTTTGGGGAGCCTGCCTTAAGGTTTTTGACGGACCACATCTTCCCTGTCAACATTTATCTTCTCTTCACAAAACAAAATGGACAATCACGTGATACACATACATCCTTCCCCTTCCTCCAGACTAACGTTGTTAGTTGATCAACAACTTAGCGTTGATTCTTGGCTTTGTACTGCCAATCATACCTATGATATTTGCTGATATCTTAATTCCATTGCTTTGCTCTATCTCCGGGGAGCCCCAGAAGAGACAATAATATTGATTCACCATTTTTCTTTTCGCCGCGCTTTCAAGGAAGACTTTTAAGACCCCAGTGAGATTTCTCAGGCAGTAGCACACGTTACTGCCTTCTTCCTTACGCCCACAGGGCAACTCGTTCAGATTGAAATAGCACACCTGAAAGTAAAAAGTTGCGACAAGTTTCAGACGGACATTTTTGCACTGAGGGGACATTTATATTAAGTCTTATATGTGTGGCTCAGTAACAAAATCGATTGGCTACCTAACAAAGAGATTTGAGTTCAAATTACAGCTTGGTTTGAGTTTTGTGATCGCCCAAAGACAGTATGGAAACCATCTACCAATGACCCTTTCTCTCTTTCTCTGAAACTTCCTTTTTGTATTGTTCGCTTTGTAATTTTCTCTGACATAGATTTTTGACTTTGAATTGGAATAAGCCACTTTATAACGACTCGAACACACACACACACGTTTGGCCCATGAATTCCAGTATCACTTGTATCCATCCTACTGAACAAAAAACAGTTTTTCTAATGTACATTCTATGAGTTTCCCTCGGCTTCTCTATTCAACATCGAAATATTGAATATACTCTATATTACACACCCTCCAAACACACACATTTTTTTTGGCACTTTTTATTATAATGGCAAACCCTACATTTTTTTAGCGTCCAAATATACCACCACTCACTATGCACTTTACATCTTTTGATATCTAGATGTAGCAACTTTGGTTAGTTTGACCTATTCTAGTTACCCTTTTATTGTAAGGCAGGGTGGGCATCGGAATATATGTTTACAGAATGGGGCATAAATATCTTCCACATTTTGAATGAATCTACCAAAAGATCCCAACTATCTAGAAAACAATGCTTATATTTTTGAACAGTAGATTTTAAAAAATGTTTCAATGAGTTTTCAAAATGGTTGTCCTGTTTGATACAGCTACATTTCTCGACTGAACGCAAAGCGTGGCTATTAAAGAGAGATTCGTTTCATTCTATAATTCAAACGAAGTCACGATGTACGCCTGTCCCATTTATGATGGCTTAGGAAAAAGAAAGAAGAATGTTCTAACGATTGAAACCTGTCCTACCTCTCTACTGCCACTAAAAATGTTTGTTTGTAAAATGTTTTACATAATTCGGATGTTCCTTCAGAGTTGAAGATAGTTTACTTCCTAGTCCAAACCTCCCGCAGGACGACGGGGGATGGGAGTGGGCAGGGTTTGAGCCCTCGACCGTCGCTAAATCCGAACGACAGTCCAGGGCGGAAACCGCACGACCAGGCAGCCATCCACTATTGCCCACACGGTACCCCATCCAAATGTGGGAGATCTTTATGCGAAGGTGTCACAGTCATATGGTTTGATTACAAAGTCACCATTCAAGAACAAGTACTATATCGCGAGTCCAGTTAGAGGTCGGCCCCGAACAGTTAAACCCAGTGCAATTCCACGACGAGACGAGACAAAATTCCAGTAGCGTTTACTGCCGGAGTACGAAGTGTGTAAAGCAATATGGTCATCTTCCTTGAAACATTTGTTAAGTTAGTGTTATTTTGTTACCAATAGTATATTTTTAACTGCGATTTGTTAGACATTCAAGCGTTGCGTTATTTTGGAGCTCTGAGTTGTTACGTTTTTTGAGTTGATAGTGTCATGTGGTGCAGTTTGCAGAGAGCCTAGGAACTGAGAGTTGTTACAATGTACCAAATCCTTTACATTAGAAACACAAGGAGAACCTTAAAAGACGCAACTCCAAGAACACCCTAAGATATTCAAAATCTTGCAAATATAAGTCCGTTTCGATTCATTTCAATAGCTGATCTTCTTATCACTGCTGTTCAACAATGAAATGAAAAATAAACCCGTCTGCGGATTGAAAATACACTTATTTACATGTCAGCCTTGGCAGACACCATCCAACATTGGTAGGCACCATCCACCATTAGCAGGCACCATCCACCTTAGGCAGGCACCATCCATCCTTGGCAGGCACCATCCATTCTTGGCAGCCACCATCCACCCTTAGCAGGCACATCCTTCCTTTGGCAGACACCATCCATCCTTGGCAGGCACCATCCATCCTTGGCAGTCACCATCCATCCTTGGCAGGCACAATCCATTCTTGGCAGCCAGCATCCACCCTTGGCAGTCACCATCCATCCTTGGAAGACACAATCCATCCTTGGCAGTCACCATCCATCCTTGGCAGGCACAATCCATTCTTGGCAGCCACCATCCACCCTTAGCAGGCACATCCTCCCTTGGCAGACACAATTAACCCTTGGCATGCACCATCCACCATTGGCAGACACAATCCACCTTTGGCAGACACCATATTCTTTTGGCAGGCAACATCAAATCTTGGCAGGCACCATCAAACCTCACGAGATCAACAAAGAACAAACTTTTATGGAAAGTGAGGTGATAGAGAAAAACATCGTACAAATAACTATTTTTTGTGTTTACGTTTGTCTTTTTGGTTTGTTTTGTAGCTGATGACGGCCTGGTGGCCCACACGTCCTTTATTTTTACTTGGCCTGGCAGGGTTACCTATATGTATGTTTGTTGTTGCAATATTACATGAACAAATTTTGTCCATGAAAAAATGACGTGACTAAGTCTAACCATTGACACGATAACTAACCATTTTGCAGGATGTCACATTTCGCACACAAAAGCCAACATGGTTGCCCAAATACCAGTTCGGACGTCTGTTAGTGTCCACTTGACCCGAAAGAATAATAGGATCCACGTCCTCTACTAAAGCATCGGAGCAGGTCGTTGAATACTGCCTCCAGCGGTAGGTTCGAAGGTAGGTGGCCAATCCAATCTTAGCCTGAGAATAATGTGCTGTGAGTAGAATGATTTTATATGTATTGTTCTGTGAGTTATAAGAATGATCTTATCTGAAAAGTGTTGTAAGTAGATTAAGTTTTTCTTTTTATAAAATGTGCTGTAAGTAGAATGATCTTTTCTGAAATGTGTTCGACTGCTTTTATTCAAAACTTATCTAGACTAGACTCTACTTTATTAGTTTTGTTGAATACCGTTTCTATTCCAATGGCGTCTTTATATCACACAGTATTCTCTCTATCTATGTTATTTATATCACACAGTATTCTCTCTATCTATGTTATTTATATCACACAGTATTCTCTCTATCTATGTTATTTATATCACACAGTATTCTCTCTATCTATGTTATTTATATCACACAGTATTCTCTCTATCTATGTTATTTATATCACACAGTATTCTCTCTATCTATGTTATTTATATCACACAGCATTCTCTCTATCTATGTTATTTATATCACACAGTATTCTCTCTATCTATATTATTTATATCACACAGTATTCTCTCTATCTATGTTCTTTATATCACACAGTATTCTCTCTATCTATGTTATTTATATCACACAGTATTCTCTCTATCTATGTTATTTATATCACACAGTATTCTCTCTATCTATGTTATTTATATCACACAGTATTCTCTCTATCTATGTTCTTTATATCACACAGTATTCTCTCTATCTATGTTATTTATATCACACAGTATTCTCTCTATCTATGTTATTTATATCACACAGTATTCTCTCTATCTATGTTATTTATATCACACATTATTCTCTCTATCTATGTTATTTATATCACACAGCATTCTCTCTATCTATGTTATTTATATCACACAGTATTCTCTCTATCTATGTTATTTATATCACACAGCATTCTCTCTATCTATGTTATTTATATCACACAGTATTCTCTCTATCTATGTTATTTATATCACACAGTATTCTCTCTATCTATGTTACATTAATTAAGCTATTGTGTAGCATCACATTACATTTACTACTTACTGTTTTTTGTAATATGTATGCTATATTGAACATGTAAAACACATGGACATTTACTAAACATTTTTTTTTAAAGTAAAGTTTCCTTTTCAGACCATGCGGTCTATAGAGCAGATGATGTTTCTGTAGCCCACTGTTAACGAGGGTGTCATGTGACCAGCACGACGTAAAGACGATTAGACTCAGAGACGCCCCAAAGATGGAGAAATAAAAATCCCAGTCATCACAAAGATTCAAAACCAGGACCCTCCGGGTCGGAAGTTAAGCGCTTTACCACTCAGCCATTGCTAGAACTGAGCATTTACTAAACATGTACAAACATGGAGAGGTCACTCCAAAACCATTTATTAGACATGTACAAGACATCAGTTTATCTCTGCCATTCTTTGAGAAAGTATATTTTCGACACACAATTTAAATACAAAAATTTAGCTTTTTTTTCGCCCTTGTCCCATTTGATATTCTTCTCATTAGCCTTCATTTGTTCCATTGCTATTCTAAGCGTAAGAGAAGAAAACATTGTTGTCTAGCCAGAAAAGTAACAGCGCAGTATCACTCTTCATGGTTACAAAGACCCAGCTGTAACCTACATATTTTGCCGCATAGTACGCTGATAGAGTCGTAATCAATTTATAAAACTGACATGGAAGTATTATTTTACTTGCTATTCTGTCGGTATTATATTGTGATGTTATGTTAATAAATATGTTTTAACTATATTTAATCATAACTTAATTGCAGTCATGGCTTCAGAATGGAAACAATTATACTATTGTTATGTCTATGCTGCTATCGTGAATGTATCAATTGACTATTGTTTACTGTATACCATAAAGATGAGGTCAAAACTTACTGGTTAAGCACAGTAGTAAATACTCCAACAAAATAAATGCACACACCATCTTTTACAGTGAATGAACACGGGCATCTTAGCAAGCATGTCTATTAGGGAGATAATGCATTTATTTTTAATACGTACATATTAAAGTTAAAGAAGTACTGATAGAAACATAATGACCAAATACATAGTTTGGGTGGTTAAACCCATGTAGTTATTCGCCTGTCACACATTATACTTGCAACGATTGGGATAATGTTCAAATAAAGAAGTTGACATGCTCAAAGCGAGACAAAAAAATAACGACCAGGCTAGAGACGGCGAGGTTTATGGACCTCATGAAAAAGTTAACTTTTTCTACCACGAGTAACATGGTGGCTCTTGCAGGGCATGAGAAATCATGTATAAACAACTAGGTATGTATTTTTTTCCCACTGTGGGGTCGTTTCATGAAAGGGGCCTAAACTGTTTTCACGAGAAATACCAAAAGAAAAGATTTACTTGCAATGCATTTTAAAGAGACTATTTCAATATTCTACGAATGTCTCTCACTTTTGAAATTTGGCCAGTCCCACCTATAATTGGCTTTAATAGGAACAGCACAGACTAGGAAGTACACAATCCCACAATCCTCGGTTTGTTGCTAAGTTTTGTAGTGTAAACATTATGCCTTAGTTCTTCGAATCTCTTCAGAGAAGCAGCGTCGTGCCCCACCTCCCCTTTTTGAAAGGTAAACAGGAGCAGTTTAAAATAAACATGGGTGATAAGTCGTCACCAAAGTTATAAGTGTAGCGGCATCGATAGATCTTCGTTTGACTCTATGGTTACAAGGAGTTTGAGTCAGGTCAAAATCAGTGTTTGAGTCATGCCTTGGTTAGTGTTTGAGTCATGCCTTGGTTAGTGTTTGAGTCATGTCTTGGTTAGTGTTTGAGTCATGCCTTGGTTAGTGTTTGAGTTAGGTCATAATTAGAGTTTTAGTCAGGTGTTGGTCATTGTATGAGCCACGTTGAGGATATTGTTGGCTAGAGCTTGAAGCTACGTTCTGGTCACATTGGTTGTTGAACGGTAGATCACCTTGTGTGTGTGCGAGGAGCGTTATTTCTTTACAAAGCTTATATTAACTCACTCTCTCTGGTAAAAATGTTGAACGCGTTATTTCTGTCAAACCCATTCTCTGATTTAGTTTAACATTTACACAATTATTTGTTATACCTAACAAATCATGACTCAATAATAAACATTAACCAATTTCTGAATTGATTACTGGTAATTAATTATTTTTTTATACTAACAAGGGAAATTAGTCATTTAGTATTTAAAGATTTGACTAAATATGTGGGATTTCAACTTGATCCGACAATGGCTGTGGAATAAATAATAAGTTCACAATTTAGACCAGACAGACTGACATACAGACAGACTGACATACAGACAGAGTGACTTGATATAAGGTTTTGTACAAAAGAGTTCCGTTGTATTCACATTCCCAATAAGAATCGATGAAGTTGTCTTGGCCTGACACTCTGTGTGATCTAGATGATAGGATCTAGAGGAGGAGGAGTAGAGTTCTACCTCTAATCTCTTAGTTACTGACAGTTACTCTAATTTCTAATCTAAGACTAAGATTTCAACATCGCTAGATCTGGTTTAGATCTAGTTCATTGTCACTATCACTTACCCTGTCATATTTTTAGTTTACTATATTCACGTATGTTACTGAACAAACTGGCCACAACGATGTCTTGGCGCAAGTGTTAGCCATGTGTTTGATAATCTCCTTAACATGTCTAAATCAAGATGTTTATAGGCCAGGTGAAGGTCTGGAGAAACTCTAGGAGTGGAAACAAAAAACAAGCATGTCAAGTTCAACACTCGCACACAAATGTTCTATATTCCGAACAGTATTTTGATGGTGCGCAAGTCACAAAGATGTACGGTGTATATACAGTCTATGGGTTAAATGAAATTAACTACATGGTTACGTATCAAGTAGGAAGATTTCTAGTCCCGCTCTTGGGCTGAGTTGTGTTGACTGAGCGCCTAACCCTAACCCTAACCCTAACCTAAGTGATTAATTAGTAGAATCCGTTCAAGTTCGGCGAGTTTCATACATAGTGGTTAGGTACATATCTAAATACAAAGCAGCTTGTGGTGTATCCGGTGTACAGAATACGGAAGTATAATTAATTATGGAGTTGACAGCAGGAATCTTTCAATATGGCGTCCTACACATTGTTTCTTTTATTTATTTAAAAAATCTTTCCCGACCCTTTTCTTTTTATTTGGTCAAGTTTAATTCAATTGACATCTCATTTTTTTGTTCATTTCAATTGATCTTCTGTTTCTCTCTTCATCTATTGTTTAAAGATGTAGGTAGACATTTGAAAAACTCACTTTTAGGGTACAAATCTCTGGAAAACATGTAGCGTATGTGTAGCATGTCAACTGTGTCTAACATGTCGAATCTGTGTAACATGTCGACAAATAAGAAGTACTCATATATATATATATATAATAAAAATATATATATACGAGCAGATACTCGTGCACAAAATGGTTGAAATGGTTGGTATGAGTTTATATGGCGCGAATCAATTTTTGTGTAGCCAGTCAAGAAAACGGCCCACATTACAACTCTTTCGAGTGCCAACACATTTTTTTCCAGATGCTTTGTTTTGTCTCACCTTTAAATTGAACGTCCCGCAACCTTTAAATATAGAGTACGTACAAAAACGTGTGCCCCATCAGTTGTAGCTCTCTTTTCTACCTATCTTACACCACCCAGCCACATCTTTAAATAATGAGAAACGTTAGGCCCATGTATCTTCTAATGGAAACGTATATTCTTACTTAGCGAACAGCCAGCATTACGATGACATCGCGTTGTGACGTTACCTCGTAGCTCGACAAGTCTAACCTCATCACTTTGCAACCAGTCCATTGAGCAATCTTTTAAAGATGTCTTGAGAGTACCTTGTTCTCTCTTGTGTTGGCCACCTAAACGTAATGTACAGTTTTCAAGTAAACATCCTATCTGCTTTGTAACTTCAATGTACATATCACATAAACTGTTTGGATATATATCAAGGGGAGACTATAAGCTCGAAACCAGGCTCGAGCTTAGTTGTTGTTCGTTGAGCGCCTAAAGGTAGCACGGAGACATTTACCTAGATAACCCTGCTCCGACATGTCCACACAAGAGACCATAGCGCAGTGAACAAGCTTTGGAATGAAAGGCTCGCTATTAAAAAGCAATACAAAAAAAAAAGCAAGAAAAACATTTAAAAATAGTTTTTAAAAAAATAAAACCTTATATTAAGTGTAATATTATCAATTACTTTAGAACTTTAGATCAGTCATGTGATTGGATGCACGATTGACGCATAGATAATAAATCTGTGCGATTTGAAATATTTTTACCAAATATTTTTGCTTAGCTTTTAGCTTTCTCAAAGCGCTAGGACCTAATCACTTGTCTGGACCAGTTGTGAAAGAGGAAGGAAGAAAGGGTAACTTAGGGAATTTTTACATAATGTATTTTTGTAAACCAGTCGACCGGCGGCGTAGCATTAATAAGGTGGAGAGTTGGGAGAGGGTGGGGAAATAGATACTCGACAATATGGGCTGGTCAAATCCCTACTTAAGGAATGTATGTGGGAGATTGTACTTGTGGTACTTTTGTATCATTATCTATTATTATTTAAAGTACGGTAAAAAAAAAGGGCGGCTTACATGACAAAGTAACAAATATATAGCCTGTGAACACATCAACAGGTTTAGCCTGGGAACACATCAACAGGGGTAGCCTGGGAACACATCAACACGGGTAGCCTGGGAACACATCAACAGGGGTAGCCTGGGAACACATCAACACGGGTAGCCTGGGAACACATCAACACGGGTAGCCTAGGAACACATCAACACGGGTAGCCTGGGAACACATCAACACGGGTAGCCTGGGAACACATCAACAGGGGTAGCCTGGGAACACATCAACACGGGTAGCCTGGGAAAATATCAACAGGGGTAGCCTGGGAACACATCAACACGGGTAGCCTGGGAACACATCAAAAGGGGTAGCATGGGAACACATCAACACGGGTAGCCTGGGAACACATCAACACGGGTAGCCTGGGAACACATCAACACCGGTAGCCTGGGAACACATCAACACGGGTAGCCTGGGAACAAATCAACAGGGGTAGCCTGGGAACACATCAACAGGGGTAGCCTGGGAACACATCAAAACGGGTAGCGTGGGAACACATCAACAGGGGTATTCTGGGAACACATCAACACGGGTAGCCTGGGAACACATTTACACGGGTAGCCTGGGAAAACATCAACACCGGTAGCCTGGGAACACATCAACACGGGTAGCCTGAGAACACATCAACACCGGTAGCCTGAGAACACATCAACAGGGGTAGCTTGGGAACACATCAACACCGGTAGCCTGGGAACACATCAACAGGGGTAGCCTGGAAACACATCAAAACGGGTAGCCTGGGAACACATCAACAGGGGTAGCCTGGGAACACATCAACACGGGTAGCCTGGGAACACATCAACACGGGTAGCCTGGAAACACATCAACACGGGTAGCCTGGGAACACATCAACACGGGTAGCCTGGGAACACATCAACAGGGGTAGCCTGGGAACACATCAACACGGGTAGCCTGGGAACACATCAACAGTGGTAGCCTGGGAACACATCAACACGGGTAGCTTGGGAACACATCAACACGGGTAGCCTGGGAACACATCAACACGGGTAGCCTGGGAACACATCAACACGGGTAGCCTGGGAACACATCAACAGGGGTAGCCTGGGAACACATCAACACGGGTAGCCTGGGAACACATCAACAGGGGTAGCCTGGGAACACATCAACACGGGTAGCCTGGGAACACATCAAAAGGGGTAGCATGGGAAAACATCAACACGGGTAGCCTGGGAACACATCAACACGGGTAGCCTGGGAACACATCAACACCGGTAGCCTGGGAACACATCAACACGGGTAGCCTGGGAACACATCAACAGGGGTAGCCTGGGAACACATCAACAGGGGTAGCCTGGGAACACATCAAAACGGGTAGCCTGGGAACACATCAACAGGGGTATTCTGGGAACACATCAACACGGGTAGCCTGGGAACATCTCAACACGAGTAGCCTTGGAACACATCAAATGGGGTAGCCTGGGAACACATCAACAGGGGTAGCCTGGGAACACATCAACACGGGTAGCCTGGTAACACATCAACACGGGTAGCCTGGGAACACATCAACACGGGTAGCCTGGAAACACATCAACAGGGGTAGCCTGGGAACACATCAACACGGGTAGCCTGGGAACACATCAACAGGGGTAGCCTGGGAACACATTTACACGGGTAGCCTGGGAAAACATCAACACCGGTAGCCTGGGAACACATCAACACGGGTAGCCTGGGAACACATCAACACCGGTAGCCTGGGAACACATTAACACGGGTAGCCTGGGAACACATCAACACGGGTAGCCTGGAAACACATCAACACGGGTAGCCTGGGAACACATCAACACGGGTAGCCTGGGAACACATCAACAGGGGTAGCCTGGGAACACATCAACACGGGTAGCCTGGGAACACATCAACACGGGTAGCCTGGAAACACATCAACACGGGTAGCCTGGGAACACATCAACACGGGTAGCCTGGGAACACATCAACAGGGGTAGCCTGGGAACACATCAACACGGGTAGCCTGGGAACACATCAACAGGGGTAGCCTGGGAACACATCAACACGGGTAGCTTGGGAACACATCAACACGGGTAGCCTGGGAACACATCAACACGGGTAGCCTGGGAACACATCAACACGGGTAGCATGGGAACACATTAACACGGGTAGCCTGGGAACACATCAACACGGGTAGCCTGGGAACACATCAAGAGGGGTAGCCTGGGAACACATCAACAGGGGTAGCCTGGGAACACATAAAAAGGGGTAGCCTGGGAAAACATCAACAGGGGTATTCTGGGAACACATCAACACGGGTAGCCTGGGAACACAACAACAGGGGTAGCCTGGGAACACATCAACACGGGTAGCCTGGGAACACATCAACACGGGTAGCCTGGGAACACATCAACACAGGTAGCCTGGGAACACTTCAACACGGGTAGCCTGGGAATACATCAACGGGGTAGCCTGGGAACACATCACTACGGGTAGCCTGGGAACACATCAACACGGGTAGCCTGGGAACACATCAACACGGGTAGCCTGGGAACACATCAACACGGGTAGCCTGGGAACACATCAACACGGGTAGCCTGGGAACACATCAACAGGGGTAGCCTGGGAACACATCAACACGGGTAGCCTGGGAACACATCAAGAGGGGTAGCCTGGGAACACATCAACAGGGGTAGCCTGGGAACACATCAAAACGGGTAGCCTAGGAACACATCAACAGGGGTATTCTTGGAACACATCAACACGGGTAGCCTGGGAACACATCAACAGGGTAGCCTGGGAACACATAAACAGGGGTAGCCTGGGAACACATCAACACGGGTAGCCTAGGAACACATCAACACGGGTAGCCTGGGAACACATCAACAGGGGTAGCCTGGGAAAACATTTACACGGGTAGCCTGGGAATACATCAACAGGGGTAGCCTGGGAACACATCAACACGGGTAGCCTGGGAACACATAAACAGGGGTAGCCTGGGAACACATCAACACGGGTAGCCTGGGAACACATCAACACGGGTAGCCTGGGAACACATCAACACGGGTAGCCTGGGAACACATCAACAGGGGTAGCCTGGGAACACATCAATAGGGGTATTCTTGGAACATATCAACACGGGTAGCCTGGGAACACATCAACAGGGGTAGCCTGGGAACACATCAACACGGGTAGCCTGGTAACACATCAACAGGGGTAGCCTGGGAACACATCAACACGGGTAGCCTGGTAACACATCAACAGGGGTAGCCTGGGAACACATCAACACGGGTAGCCTGGGAACACATCAACACGGGTAGCCTGGGAACACATCAACAGGGGTAGCCTGGGAACACATCAACAGGGGTAGCCTGGGAACACATCAACACGGGTAGCCTGGGAACACATCAACACGGGTAGCCTGGGAACACATCAACACGGGTAGCCTGGGAACACATCAACACGGGTAGCCTAGGAACACATCAACAGGGGTAGCCTGGGAACACATCAACACGGGTAGCATGGGAACACATTAACACGGGTAGCCTGGGAACACATCAACACGGGTAGAGTGGGGACCCATCAACAGGGGTAGCCTGGGAACACATCAACACGGGTAGCCTGGGAACACATCAACACAGGTAGCCTGGGAACACATCAACACGGGTAGCCTGGGAACACATCAACAGGTGTAGCCTGGGAACACATCAACACGGGTAGCCTGGGAACACATCAACACGGGTAGCCTGGGAACACATCAACAGGGGTAGCCTGGGAACACATCAACAGGGGTAGCCTGGGAACACATCAACATGGGTAGCCTGGGAACACATCAACAGGGTAGCCTGGGAACACATCAACACGGGTAGCCTGGGAACACATCAACACGGGTAGCCTGGGAACACATTAACACGGGTAGCCTGGGAACACATCAACAGGTGTAGCCTGGGAACACATCAACACGTGTAGCCTGGGAACACATCAACAGGGGTAGCCTGGGAACACATCAACACGGATAGCCTGGGAACACATCAACACGGGTAGCCTGGGAACACATCAACAGGGGTAGCCTGTGGGCTAATGTTAGATATTATAAAAATACATGCAAAGTAACAAATATATAGCCTGGGAACACATCAACAGGGGTAGCCTGTGGGCTAATGTTAGATATTATAAAAATACATGCAAAGTAACAAATATATAGCCTGGGAACACATCAACACGGGTAGCCTGTGGGCTAATGTTAGATATTATAAAAATACATGCAAAGTAACAAATATATAGCCTGGGAACACATCAACAGGGGTAGCCTGTGGGCTAATGTTAGATATTTTAAAAATACATGCAAAGTAACAAATATATAGCCTGGGAACACATCAACAGGGGTAGCCTGTGGGCTAATGTTAGATATTATAAAAATACATGCAAAGTAACAAATATATAGCCTGGGAACACATTAACAGGGGTAGCCTGTGGGCTAATGCTAGATATTATAAAAATACATGCCTGTCTGTCTGTGGCATTTTACGTCTCGAGAGACGATCTTTTCCCTTTGCAACTTCTTGTGTGACTAAAGAGGCCAATCCTTGATACACAGCTGCGATCGCAGGTTGGGCATATATAATCACCAGGCGCCGTTGCATTTTCATCCTTCTTTCTGCTTCTGTTGTGTATGGCATCTGCAATCTTTGACCCTTCCTTTATGCTCTCTCTCCATGAGGATCTGTCCAGTGCCACCTCTTCCCAGTTGCCAGTGTCGATTTTGAAGAGCTTCATGTCGCGTTTGCATACATCCGTATAACGTAAAAGTGGGCGACCAGCGGCTCTCCTGCCTTCTATCAGATCGCCATACAGGATGTCCTGTGGAAGTCGACCTTCTGGCATTCTACGAACGTGGCCAAGCCAGCCAAGGCGTCTGCTGCTGATAACAGAGCGGATGTCCTGGCACCCTGCTCTTTGTAGCACTTCCTCATTGGTTATCTTATCTTGCCACCTTATTTTAAAGATCCGCCTTAGGCATCGGAGGTGGAAGACATTCAGCTTTTTTTCCTGCCATGAGTAGGTTGACCATGTTTCACTTCCGTACAGCAAGGTGCTCAACACACAGGTCCGGTAGACTAGGGCTTTAGTACTGTTAGTCAGCAATATGTTGTCCCAGACTCTTTTCTGCAGCCGTGACATGGTGGCCATTGCCTTGGCTATCCTGTTGTTTATGTCTTTATCCAGTAGAGTGTTGTTGGATATGATGGAGCCAAGGTAACAAAAGTGATCAACAATTTCTAGTGGTTGGCCATTAATGCTTACTTGAGGTGCAGTGTTTGTGTTTTGGACAAGTATCTTAGTCTTGCTTTGACTGATGTTTAAGCCGAACTTCTGGCAAGCAGCAGATAATTTGTCAACCAGGCACTGTAGCTGAATATCAGAATCAGCCACAATAGCTGCATCATCAGCATACAGGAGTTCCCTGACGAGTAGCTTCCTAACCTTGGTTTTTGCCCGCAGCCTTAAAACATTAAATAGTTTTCCAGAGGATCTTGTATGGAGAAACACACCTTCGTTTATGTCGTTGTACGCATAATGCAGTAGACAGGAGAAGAATATGCCAAACAGAGTAGGTGCGAGCACACATCCCTGCTTGACACCACTGCAAACCTCAAAAGGTGCTGATTGGGCTCCATTGAATTTGACAGTGCATTTAGTTTCCTCGTGAAAACACTCAATGAACTGCAGTAGTTTGGGAGGGCAACCTATTTTCCTCAGGAGTTTGAAAAGGCCACTTCTGCTGACCATGTCAAAAGCTTTAGTCAGATCAACAAAAACGATGTAAAGGGGTCTGTCTCTCTCTCTGAATTTCTCCTGCAGTAGTCGTAGAGAAGATATCATGTCTACAGTGGATCTACCACTCCTGAATCCACACTGAGACTCTGGGTAGACTCTAGAAGCTATCACTTGCAGCCTAGATAGTGCCACTCTAGCAAAGATCTTGCCCACTATACTGAGGAGAGAGATACCCCTGTAATTGTTGCAGTCACTCCGATCCCCTTTGTTCTTGTATATTGTGACTATAGTTGCGTCACGCATGTCCTGTGGGACATGACCTGTTTCCCAACAGCGGCAGAGGAGAATATAGAGTTCAGGGAGCAGGAGTGATTCGTTGACTTTCACTACTTCCACTGGGATACCATCACTCCCAGGAGATTTTCTATTTTTTATGCAGTTAATTGCTTTTTTAAGGTCACTGAGGCTCGGAAGATCATCTAGGCATTCCAGTACTGGAAGATCTGGTAGAGAAGCCAGGGCGACATCGTCTACTGTGTTCTGTGTGGCATAGACTTCGAGGTAGTGTTCTGTCCAGCGTTCTAGCTGCTTGGTTTGATCAGTAATTTTTTCTCCTGATTTGGATAGAAGGGGGGCAGGCTTAGACACTGTTGGACCCAGGGCCGCTTTAATGCCATCAAATAGAGCTTTGCTATTTCCTGCGTGGAGACTGTCTTGGATTCTGTTGCAGGTATCCCTCCAAAAGTTGTTAGCACATTTTCTAGCCATTTGTTTCGCCTCTTTATTAGCAATTTTGACGGCCTCCAAAGATCTTGGACATGGCTTTGTCTTGAGAGCAAGTTGTGCAGATCGCTTTTTCTCAATGCAAGGTTCCATTTGTGCTAGATTTGCCTCAAACCAGTCTACATTTTTGTGTTTTTGAGGCCCAAAGGCGGTGATTGCCGAACTGTAGATTACATCTCTTAATTTCTCCCATCTGATAGAGATGTCTTCTTCATTACTTAACGAGGGGATTGAACTGTTCAAAAGCTCGCCAAAGAGTGCACACTTCTCTGGGTCACCTACATGGTTGACGTTAATTCGCCTAGTTCTGGGTTGAGTGGAAGTATAAGCCTTCTTGAGAAGTAGTTTGATTTTGCTTAGCACTAGTGAATGGTCTGAGTTGCAGTCCGCACTATGGTATGAACGGGTGTGCAAAGTAACAAATATATAGCCTGGGAACACATCAACAGGGGTAGCCTGTGGGCTAATGCTAGATATTATAAAAATACATGCAAAGAAACAAGATTACAAGCCATTATCTTGTTTTGTTCGTTTAAATTAATGAAATTGTAAAGAATCATTGCGCTTTTTTTTTTACATAAAAGCAAATAGGATAACACTTCGTCTTTGATAAGACTCTAACTCTTCTGGAAAAGTAAAGTAGAGATCTAACTGATCACCTAAAAAGTAGAGTAGAAATCCAACTGATCACCTAAAAATAAAATGGAAACATTCCAGACAGTGTCAGTGGCACCTGGTGCGGTAACTATGGGTGTCTTCCCTTCACATCAACTTTCTTCAAATATATTACAATAAAAACTATCGCTTGTTAGTTCTTTTTGTTGAACAAATACAGTGAGCTGATTACATACTATTATTAATTTTTACTCAAATCTAAAATGAGCGTCAATTCTATTATAAAATCCCACTGTTTATGACATTTATTCAAATGTTTTTGCAAATTTTACAATGATATTTAATTAAAATTAGAAACATTTTTCATGTTTCTTTTGTTATACTTTAAGACAGAAATGGTATAACGTTGTGCTTTGTCATTTAAACTTAAACTACCATTTAGACGTATCGAGGCATGTTTGGGCATATATGTAGAGATTTTAATATAATTATGTTTTCCGACGTGTCAGCTCATGCCAAGATTTATTTTTTCAACTTGGTTTTCATCCCCAAAATGGTTTCACCCGATGCGACCGCACCCTACGCACTCCTCTTGTGACGCTACTGCTCTCAGATACGTACCTCCCCCCAACAATGTCAATTAATATATTGGAGTAGACGGGCTAGGAAATATAAAAAAATTAATCCGCACAACTAACCAGTTTCCCATGCGAACAGCATAGTGTATTATTACCCACTAGTAGGCTTACTAATCCTAATCATAATCGCTCTATCTACTTTATATGTCTAGACAATAGCTCTAAAATAAAGAATATATATATAGAATCTAGAGCTAGAAGAGATCTAGAATCTAGAGCTAGACTAGATCTAGATTTCTAGACTAGTTCTACATGTAGTCTAGATATGTAGTCTATACCTGGAATCTAGACTAGGTCTAGAACTAGAATCTAGACTAGAATCTAGACTATGTCTAGATCTCGAATCAAGACTAGGTCTAGATCAAGATCTAGAACTAAATCTAGAAGCCAGGCTGTATCTAGATCTAAAATAGTATTCGTATGACTTTAAATCTTAAAATTACTAGACCTAGAGTAAGGCCGATATTATGATCAAGAAAAGATGTGGATCTAGTAGGCCTACTACTGGATAAGAATGCACTATGCTGTTTGCATCACATTCGCTTCTGATACTACTGTTTACATTATAAAATAAACCTGCACCCCTAAGCTGTAAGAAGATAAACTATTTCCTTAATAATTTATAGATGTAAATTTTGTTCAAATCGTTCAATACGTTTAAATCTAAATCTAGATCAACATACCTAGGTGTTATAATAAATGAAAAACTGTCATGGAATCCACATACTGATGAAACTATAAAAAAATCCAACAAAGCATTAGGGTTTATTAAAAGAAATTTCTATAAATCAAATAAGAACATAAAACTAAAATGTTATTTAACCTTGGTCAGGCCAATAATAGAATATGCATCCACCGTGTGGGACCCCTCAACTCAAGAAAACATTAAGAAACTGGAACAAACACAAAATAGATCAGTGAGATTCATAACAAACGAATATTCACATTTGACTAGGGTAACACCATTAGTAAAATCACTATATTTAGAAAGCCTTCAAGACAGAAGACTCAAAAGTAAAGTAGCAATTATACATAAAACACTGAACCATAATCTTCAAATACAAAAACAAAATTTAATAAAATACTCTGAAAGACACAAAAATAAAGGCACATTCCTCGTCCCATATGCTAGGACAAATTTGTACAAATACTCCTTCTTCCCTAGTGCTATTAGAGCATGGAATGGGTTGCCTGAGCTAGCCAGAAAAACCAGTGACTTGCAGAATTTAAGTCATTGGTTAATATGCATGACTAAATGCATGACGCGTAGGACGTAATCATCTTCTTTTTTGAAGTAACGTCTGTATTATATAAGATAAGATAAGATAAGTATATCATGAAAATATGTCAAAACTACGCGCTATAAAAGTAGGTCGTTTTACGAAGTTCGTATTAAAATTATTTTTAAAAGCAACAATTGAATCAGTATTCTATTTCATGAGTTAGTTAATAAATGGAAAATCTATTTTACAATGATCCATTGATACTTTTTTTAATCGTGACCTTAGATGCAAATTTTTTGTACCAATGAGCGAATCTATGAATGAAGTTTGATTAATAAATGAAGAAGTCTGTGACCTTTTTAATCAAAAGACCTCCCCTGAAGTTTTTCATTTAATAGTTTTTTTTGTTTTTTTTTTTTTAAATCTGATTGCATAGATAATTTTAAAAAATTAGATGGTTCACTTTCGGAAAAGAAATAAGTAGCTGTTGCATCAGAAATTTGAATGATCTAAAATATCATATGTCCGATTTTCATTTTCTCTTCTAGTTTCTGAGATCTAAACGGTACGGACGGATGGACAGACAGACCACACAAAACTAATAGCGTCTTTTCTCCTTTCGGGGGCCGCTAAAAACAGTAAAGCAATTGATGAGCCACTTTAACGTATATTTCTATATTTATATCCAATACATCAATAACATTACCTAGAGTTGATAAGGGAGATAAACGATGATGGTCTGAATTAAACAAAAATATATGGGGTTATCTACCTATATACTTTAAATGGGATATTTTAAAGAGAAATATACATTTATTTTTGTATTACAAGAAAATGAACACACGCTACAACATTGTTTTCATTAGTCATGCATTTCAGTCATTGAGAGACATCAGACTTTAAAACATGTTGACTTTGGATGTTTCTGTTTTGTCTGTCTACGTTCCTCTGGACAAGGTAGTCATAAGGGATGGCTGCCTGGTCGTGCGGTTTGCGCGCTGGACTGTCGTTCGGATTTATCGACGGTCGAGGGTTCAAATCCTGCCCGCTCCCATCCCCCGTCGTCCTATCTTCAACTCTGAAGGAACATCCGAATTATGTAAAACATTTTACAAAACATTTTACAAGGGTAATGACTGGGCGGTGTGGAAACGTCATCCAGGATTTTCATCTACATGATGAAGGTAAAATATTAAAAGAAAATTAGTCAATAATTTATTGCATTGCTTTTGTATAGTGCATAGTTTATGCTACAGCAGGATCATTGTGTGAAGGTCCTATTTCTTTTGAGGGCTTTTGCGGGGAGCGAGAGGTATGTTGGACACCATTTCTATGATGGCTTTAGCGATTAGCAAATACAACTCAGCTAACGCTGGGGATCGAATTCTACCTTCCCCTGATAAGAATCCAAGCTGCTTATGCCAGGCAGCTACACAACCCACATGTGTTACGGTATCAATGTTTGTATTGAGATCACAGTTAAGAATAAGCAAACTGTTTTTCTATTAAGTTATGTTCATTTTTTTTAAAATCCAAGTTTTCTAAACAATACTCGAAAACAAATTATCTATAAATGTATCTAGGACAGGATACCAGCACATATTGACTTAGAAGGAAATGAGAAGGATGACACATTTGCCAAGTGTGGAAGAACAAACACACAATTAAACATTGCACTCTATCCAAAAGAAATTAAGAAACTAATAGTGAACATAATATATGATAAAACAACAAGCTCTCATCCGAAAGGCAAGAAAAACGACACCTATAATAAGCTATCCAGACAAGACCAACGTCTAATCATTCGCCTCAGAACCGACACAACAGAATGAGACAACATATGTTCTGGAATCTCAAAATTGGAACTAGTGAAATTTGCCCATGTGGGGTGTCACCAGAGAAACTTGACCATGTCCTGCAAAACTGCATTCTTTATATAGAGGACATAACAATGCACTGGCCCCAAAACACCCCTATAGAAAGAAAACTATACGGAGAGCTTCCTCATCTGGAAACTATTGTGCAGTTCATCTCAAATATTGGTCTAGTTATCTGAATGCTATAAAATAATATTGAGAATGAGAAATAAGCAGAAATCTAGGATAGGTTTAGTTTATATCTGATGGATGGTTGACTGATCGTGCTTGGAACTGTCATCCCACTTGCTCGTTGCAATATGCTTTAAAGGTATAAAATCTTAATTTCTGAAGTGAAAACAAAGCGATAAAATGTTCACTATTTTGGAGTACTCTCACACTCCGTTCCATTCAAATCTGTTTGGCAATAATTGTTTATTTATGATATCTATCCATCCATCCATCCCAGTGGCGCTACAGCCCATAGATGGTTCTAGCCTGCTTCACACAAAAGCTTCCATTCAGATCTCTCCTGGGCCTTTTGTCTCCATGCCTTAATCCTAAAGCTGTTGCAGATCTGCTTCCACATCATCAATCCATCGCATTCGGGGTCTGCCTTTCGGTGTTTTTGGTTTTTGCCTGTATACAATTTTCGCTCCTCTGTTATCTGACATTTTTTCAAGGTGAACCTTTAAAAATTTGTATTTTCTTTTTTTTTATTTCTGTCACTAACGGTTGGGTCTTCATTCAATTGATATATCTCATGGTTAGTGTGTATCCTCCACCCTGTTTCATCCTGTACAGCACCATAGATTTTCCTAAGAATATTTCGTTCCCAAGTAGTTAGTATTATTTTCGGTTGTCTTTGTTAGTGTCCAGGTCTCACTGCATACATTAATGCTGGTCTTATTATGGTTTTGTATATTTTTTTCTTGGTTTTCCTTGATATTGTTTTGCTTTTATGTAAATGATGGGTGCTATAAAATGCTCTGTTGCCTCCAGATATTCTTTTCTTTATTTCTGTTAGTAAATCATTTTTGAAATCAGTTGTACTTCCTAGATATTTGAAAGTTTGGACATTTTCAAATCCGTGGTCTTTGATTATAATATATTGTCCCTCTGTTTGATTGTCTCTTGTCATTGCGATGTACTTGGTTTTACTGTCATTGACCTGAAGTCCTGCTGGTCGAGATGCTTCTTCTAGTTGTGTGAAGGCTCTAGCAATGTCAGAGGTTTCTTCGCCACATTAGGCAAGGTCATTGGCATAAACAAGGTATTGTAGAAGTTAGCTGTATATTGACCCTGTTGGTTGTGGGCTGTGATGTACTTGTTCAGGCTGTCTTGAGGTCAACTCTAGATGACTTGAATTTCAATTAATTACTCTGCAAGCGTTTGAGTTTTATTGTTCGGGAGTATTCAATGTAGTTGATCAACAATACAGAATAAACAAGGCAATCGATTTAACAAGTAAAGAGATGTAGTCAACTCTGATGAACAGTTCATATTATATTTATTCTAGAAAAGGCCACAGTAAAAGTCTCTGTCAAAATAAACACTTCTTTACGCTAGAGGATTCTATCGCTAACTGATTTTCTGGTCTCTAACACAAAATATCCTAAACGCCACTAGTCCCGTTCAATATACGTCTTCTATGGTGCGTCGCTAAATAACTAATCTATAAACAAGGTGTCTAACAGGGCCCAAGTTTTCTCTCCTGAAGTAGTTAATAATAGTTCCCCTTGTGTTTATGTGTATATTTCTTATAAATCTCTCCAGTGTCAAATTGAAAAGCATTCAAGTGAGTCATCTTCTCTTAATCCTCGTTTAATCCTATATTCCCGTGAGTGCTCTTGTATTATGGTATACGTCTTGTCAGCTTGTTATGTATTCCAAATCCTATAGAGAGTCATATAGATATATTTTCTTCTGATACTGTCATAAGCTATTTAAAATAAAGATTTGGTGAATTGGTATGTTGTATTCATGGCATTTTTTCTAGTATACATCTTAGTGTGAAGATGTGATCGGTTGTGGATCTATTGGGTATGAAACAACATTGGTAATCCCCTAAGATTTCTTCTGAGTATTTCCCAAGCCTCTTAGTTATAAGCCTAGAAAGGATCTTATAAGTCACATTTAGTAGAGAGACTTCTCTGTAATTACAGCGCCTTAACTTGGATCCTTTTTTGTGTATTGGGATTATAAGAGCTGTTTCCCATTCTGTTGGTATTACTTCTTCTGCTGTAATTTGGTTATCTCCTGGCGCTTTGTGATTCTTTATGGTCCTAATTATTTCTGATGTTTCAATGAATGTTGGTGAGTTCACTAAGGGATCAGGTCCTCACTGTGGAAGTTCATATTCTCCATTGTCTTTATCTTCAGTGGTATTCAGCCCATCTCTCAATTACCCTGCTGTTTTCTGTAATAAGCTGACCATCTTTGTTCTCACACATGTGTGATCTAGCTTGAAATCCGTTTTTTTCATCTTTAATTTTGATATACATTCCTCTCATGTCTCCCTCTTTTGCTAGTTCCTCAATTTGAGTAATCTTGGACTTTTCCCATTCCCGTTTTTTCTTTCTTACAACTTTTGTGGCCCTTCTTCTTGCTTCATTGTATTGCTGTCTAGTGTTCCTGGTTTCTCTCTGTAGCATTATCATTCGGGCATTGTTCTTCTCTTCTATAGTTTGTCTGCATTCATCATCATACCTCCCTATTTTCACGTTTTTTTGTTTCAATCCAACTACCTCTTCTGCTGTTCTTTTGATAGCATGCTTTATTATTTCCCAATGTTCATTTATTTTATTTTCGCTGTCCTTTTCTAATGTTGTTAGTTGCGTTTGGAGTTCAATACTATAAGTTTCTGCCACAAGTGGATCCTTTGTGAGTTTTTGACTATCATATTGATGTGCTATTATACTTTGGTAATTGTGTATGGTACTTATTCTTTGTCTAAGTTTTGCTTTTACTAGTAGGTTGTTTAAGTCAGCAATTTGCTCCTCTGAAACTTCTTACATCTAGTAAATCCGATCCATGTCTCTTATCAATTAGTATATGATCTATTTGATTCTGGGTGTTGCCATCAAGTGAGATCCAGGTTACCTTGTGAATATTCTTATGTTGAAATTAAGTGATAGTGATAGACATTCTTTTTCCTGATTCAAAATCTACTAATATAATGCCATTAATGTTGTCTATTCATGTAAACTTTCTTTGACAATTGTTGGTCTAAATGTTGTTGTTTTTTTTCCAATTTTTGCATTTAAATCTTGTAGGAATATTTTACTGTCATCCTTTGATGCTTCATTAAAAATTCTATCCACTCTATTATAGAAGGCCTGTTTTGTGTTATCACCTGCATCTCCACTAGGGGCATGGACATTGATAAATGATATTGTTACGGTCGTAGCGCAGCACGGTGTGCATGAATAATGGTGCGAATTTGTGTAATGAATGGAAGGGAGGTGTAAAAGGGAAAGCCTGGAGAAATGGACAGGAAGAGAGATAAAATGTTCGTATTTACATAACTTGGTTGTAATATTAAATTATTTATAGAGTAACAACCTGAGAGTGTATTATTATTTCGAAGAGTCTTGTGTCGTAACAAGTGGCGCCCAACGGAAAAGGCAAGACCTGCGTTCTATCTGTATCTAATTCCTGTCTACTGAGGTATTACTAGTACTACAAAGAGTAACACAATCTCTAGAGCTCTAGATCTGTTAAGATTGAGAGAGTTAGCGTCATCTAAATCTCTAAAGCTATGTACTAGACTCACTGGTAAACATAAACCTATAGTTGAAACTTAACTAAAAACATTATTGCTGAATTAATCAATTGGATTAACATTTAAATTTAGATTTATATCATTATAATTATTATGACGGTCAATTCTCTACATTCACCAATGTGAAAACATCAGGGATTACACACTGTATTTGGATGTGCTATGAATTTATTGGAAAAAAAAATAATTTTAAAAAATCATGTCAGTGGCTGCTGAAGTACATGTTCATTATTCTGGCTGGTCATAGTTCTCAACAATAACCTTTAACATTCAATCTTGATGGAAATGTGTACGATTATTAGCACTGCTGTGGGCAACACTAGTGAATTGTGACTACGGTGGAGAACAGTGCCCAGTTAGGACCAACGGATATACACTGACTACGGCATATAGACAAACAACGAAAGATTCATATCACCGGCGGAAAATATACACTAGCATTGAAAGTTATACCAGCAGGAAGAAGAGTCTTCCGGGAAGTAGATACATATTTGTATCGAATAACATTAAACGTTTGTTTCAGTACATTACATTTAGATATGAACAATGTTGGGTCCAGGCATTAGGTATATGAGAATCAAATATATTTAATTGATATGGTCAGATAACTCTATAAAGAAAAATTACAAATGGCGGATAAAGCTGAGATAATTGCTTTGAAAGAAGAAGGGAGACTATTGGAATTAGAAGGAGCAGAGCTGAGAATATATGTACACGAAAGATTAATAGAAAGGGAGAAACTAGTAAAAAAAAAAAGAAATAGAGAAAGAGAAGTTAGCAATGGAAAAGGAAATAGAGAAAGAGAAGTTAGCCATGGAAAAGGAAATAGAGAAAGAGAAGTTAGTCATGGAAAAGGAAATAGAGAAAGAGAAGTTAGCCATGGAAAAGGAAATAGAGAAAGAGAAGTTAGTCATGGAAAAGGTTAGAGAGAAAGAAAAGTTAGTCATAGAAAAGGAAATAGAGAAAGAGAAGTTAGTCATGAAAAAGGAAATAGAGAAAGAGAAGTTAGTCATGAAATAGAAATAGAGAAAGAGAAGTTAGTCATGGAAAAGGAAAGAGAGAAAGAGAAGTTAACCATGGAAAAGGAAAGAGAGAAAGAGAAGTTAGTCATGGAAAAGGTTAGAGAGAAAGAAAAGTTAGTCATAGAAAAGGAAATAGAGAAAGAGAAGTTAGTCATGAAAAAGGAAATAGAGAAAGAGAAGTTAGTCATGAAAAAGGAAATAGAGAAAGAGAAGTTAGTCATGGAAAAGGAAAGAGAGAAAAAGAAGTTAGCCATGGAAAAGGAAATACAGAAAGAGAAGTTAGTCATGGAAAAGGAAAGAGAGACAGAGAAGTTAGCCATGGAAAAGGAAATAGAGAAAGAGAAGTTAGCCATGGAAAAGGAAATAGAGAAAGAGAAGTTAGTCATGGAAAAGGAAAGAAAGAAAGAGAATAGCCATGGAAAAGGAAAGAGAGACAGAGAAGTTAGCCATGGAAAAGGAAATAGAGAAAGAGAAGTTAGTCATGGAAAAGGAAAGAGAGAAAGAGAAGTTAGCCATGGAAAAGGAAAGAGAGACAAAGAAGTTAGCCATGGAAAAGGAAATAGAGAAAGAGAAGTTAGTCATGGAAAAGGAAAGAGAGAAAGAGAAGTTAGTCATTGAAAAGGAAAGAGAGAAAGAGAAGTTAGCCATGGAAAAGGAAAGAGAGAAAGAGAAGTAAGCCATGGAAAAGGAAAGAAAGAAAGAGAAGTTAGCCATGGAAAAGGAAATAGAGAAAGAGAAGTTAGCCATGGAAAAGGAAAGAAAGAAAGAGAAGTTAGCCATGGAAAAGGAAAGAGAGACAGAGAAGTTAGTCATGGAAAAGAAATAGCGAAAGATAAATTAGCCATGGATAAAGAAATAGAGAAAGAGAAGTTAGTCATGGAAAGAGAAAGAGAGAAAGAGAAGTTTGCCATGGAAAGAGAAAGAGAGAAAGAGAAGTTAACAATGGAAAAGGAAATAGAGAAAGAGAGGTTGGCTATCATTAAAGAGAAATTAGTTACGGATAAAGAAATTGAGAAAGAGAAGCTAGCGTTGGGGAAAGAAAGGTTAGCCATAGAGAAAGAAAAGTTGGACATAAAAAAAGGAAAAGCTAAAGATGAAGGTACTGGAAAGAAAAATGACGTGTCTGGAAATAAATTGGCAAAATATAAAGGTACAATGTTTGATGAGAATAAAATAGACATAGATATTTTCTTAAAGAAGTTTGAAATTGAAATGAAACAATTGGCTTTTCCTGGAGATAAATGGACATTTTTGTTATCGAAGTCATTGCATCAGAGGTACCGTCAAAGATTTGCATGAATCAGAATAATTACCAAATAGTAATGGAGCAATTACTACGAACATTTGGAAGAACTGAGGCGTTTATCGTCAACAATATGTTAATTGCACCATTGAAACCAACGAGGATCCCCAAACATTTTTAGACAAGATAAATAGCTACTTTGACAATTGGACAGAGTCATCAAAAATAGAGAAGACGTTTGATGGACTCAAAGTATTTCTTATGCTGAAATAAAGTCATTTATGAGAGTCAGGACGAACTAAAAATATTCCTGCTGGAGAGAAAGCCAAAATCTGTAGATGAGATTGTACAATTCATAACGGATTACAAAGTGGCACACCCTGAACAAAATTTTAACAGAGGTAGCGATATTGAAGAAATAGTAGCATTGAATAGAGCTAGAGAAACACAAGACAGTTATAGCAACAATAGAAGATTTAGATATGAAGGGCAGAATAGGTTTAGAGGACAAGGAAGGAGCCAAATAGATAGTAGACAAGGCCAGTATAATAGCTACAGAGGGCGATATCAAGGAAACAGACAAGGAAGGAGCCAAATAGATAGTAGACAAGGCCAGTATAATAGCTACAGAGGGCGATATCAAGAAAACAGACAAGGAAGGAGCCAAATGGATAGTAGACAAGGCCAGTATAATAGCTACAGAGGGCGATATCAAGGAAACAGACAAGGAAGGAGCCAAATAGATAGTAGACAAGGCCAGTATAATAGCTACAGAGGGCGATATCAAGGAAACAGACAAAAAGGAAGGAGCCAAATAGATAGTAGACAAGGCCAGTATAATAGCTACAGAGGGCGATATCAAGGAAACAGACAAGGAAGGAGCCAAATAGATAGTAGACAAGGCCAGTATAATAGCTACAGAGGGCGATATCAAGGAAACAGACAAGGAAGGAGCCAAATAGATAGTAGACAAGGCCAGTATAATAGCTACAGAGGGCGATATCAAGGAAACAGACAAGGAAGGAGCCAAATAGATAGTAGACAAGGCCAGTATAATAGCTACAGAGGGCGATATCAAGGAAACAGACAAGGAAGGAGCCAAATAGATAGTAGACAAGGCCAGTATAATAGCTACAGAGGGCGATATCAAGGAAACAGACAAGGAAGATATGAAGGCAGAAGAAATAGAAGAGATCAAAGTTTGTCGTTGTTGTCGAGTTCAGGAAGTCTAGATTGTTTTCAAACATTTGTAGGAAATAAGTCCGCAAGAACGATAAGGGACACTGGTAGCACTATTGTTGGAATAAACCGAAAATTGGTCGAAGATCACGAATATACTGGGAAAAGCAAAGCATGTATTATGTTTGATGGTAAAACAGTTCGATTACCCGTGGCCCGAGTGAACATTAAAACACCGTATTATACAGGGATCGTAGAGGCATGTGTTATAGACCATGATTAAATTGATTTGATTATTGGCAATATACCAAACATAAAGAAGTGCACGGAAAAGGAGATAGAAGTTTGGACAAATTATTGTGGAATGGCCACTACTCGATCCTGTAGTAAAGATGTAGAGTAAGGAGATTTAGCAAAGTTGTTTGAGTTATCAACTAAGGGAAAAGAGCAAGATGAAGAACAACATGAAAACACAGAAACAATTGAAATCAAAGACAGGATTTAACAAAGAAAAATGTATCACAAAACAAAAAAATGATCCAGAGTTACGCCAACTAGCAAAGAAAGGAGGTAGAGGAGGAAGATTCTATGTAGAAAGAGGAACTCTTGTTAGAGAGATTGAATGGCATGGAGAAAAAAGTAATCCAGTTTGTGGTACCCAGAGAATTCCGACAGCTTGTAATGGAAAATGGACACGATATAGCACACACAGAACATCTGGGACTACACAAAACGAAACAAAGAATATTTCAGAATTTTTATTGGCCATCAATTAATAAAGACATAAAAAGTTATGTGACTTTGTGCCAATCATGTTCTAGAAAAAAGCAAGAAACATAAAAGCACCATTACAAAGGGTGGATGTACCAGATAGACCATTTAGTAAAATAGTGATTGATTCAATCGGTCCAATGCCAGTAGTATCAAATAGGGGTCACCGTTATATCCTAACTGTGATAGACGTGTGCTCCAGATGGCCGGAAGATATCCCACTCAAACGAATTGAAGCCAGAGACATAGTACAAGCATTATATACGTTATTTACAAGATTTGGATTTCCTAAAGAAATATTGTCAGATAGGAGCACTCAATTTAACTGTCAATTGGCTACAACATTCTTGAACATGTTTGGGATCCAGCAAAGGTTTACAACCTCGTATTATCCACAGAGCACTTGTGAACGTTTTAATGTCAATCTAAAGAAATCATTATATAAAGTAATGGATGATAAACCCAAAGAGTGGGATATGGCAATACCGTCGTAATGAAACTACAGGGTTTTCACCATTTCAAATGATTTATGGAGGAAATCCACGAGGTCCAATGACAATATTGAAAGATTTGATAATCCCTCATGAACATGTAGTAACTAATGACAGTTATGATATTGTGACAGAAACAAGAAATCAGGTTATAAAGGCATGTTAAGAAGCGGATAGACAGGTGCTAGAGAAAAATGAATTAACACGTTCCAGAGTGAATGAACATAGAAAAATGACGGAATTAGAGGCAGGACAAGATGTTTTGGGCTTACATAAGGATAACAATAATGCTTTGGGCACAAATTGGCTGGGACCATACAAAGTAGCAAGGAAAATTAGCGATATGGATTATGAAATAGACATTGATTCGATGTTAAAAATATTTCATGTTAAAAGAGTTCAGACCAAGACAAAGAAGTGAAGAAAGAAGTAAAGATGATTTAATGACAATGAGTGCCTGTGTGACGGAAGAAATGGAGACAGAGGAAAAGTTTAGATCAATTGAGACAGTGGCAACAGAAAGTAGGCAACCATGAAAGGATGTCGCGGTGAATGGAGTTTCTCTTGAAAGAGCTAAAGAAATCAAGGCACTAATTGAGGATTATAAGAATATTTTTACGGATTTACCCGGTAAAACAAGTATTATATAACATGACATCAAGTTAACTGGCAAAGTTCAAAATAAACTACCACAATATACGATCCCATTACACCATAGAGAAGCAGAAGGAAATTGATGAGCTACTAACACTGGGAGTGATAGAACCATCTAGTTCACCATGGGCTGCACCAGTCGTGCTTGTTAAAAAAAAGTGTGGCAACTTAAGATTGGGTGTGGATTATCGACAGTTGAATAAAGTCACAGAATTTGATCCATTTCCAATGCCACAAGAAGAAATGTTTACTAAGCTAAAAAATGCAAAGATTTTTAGCACGTTGGATCTGTCTAGAAGATACTGGCAAGTACCTCTAAAACAAGAAGCTAAACCTTTATCGGCATTTAAGACACCTTGGGGCATATATCAATGGAATGTGATGAGCTTTGGCTTGGTAAATGCTCCTGCCACGTTTAACAGAATGATGGCCAAATTATTTAGCCACAGAAGAGACACAATTTGTTATTTAGACGATAAATGCATTTTTAGTAAGCAATGAGATGAGCATATACAAAGCATTGGAGAGGTTTTTAAAATTCTCAAAGAAAACAATTTAACATTGAAACCAACAAAGATAAAAATTGGCCTCAGTGAAATTTCATTTTTGGGGTATAAGATTAAAAATTATTACATTACACCACTGGAAGAAACAGTATAAAAAATATTGGACATTAAGGTACCAAAGACAAAGAAGCAAATTAGAAGCCTTTTGGGTCTATGCAACTTTTATAGAAAATTTATCTCAATTTTTTCATAAATAATTGAACCACTAATAAATCTAACAAAGAAAGGAAAACCTAACAATATAATGTGGACGGAAGAATGTCAAGATGCACTGGACATAATTAAAACTTTCTTTTCTGGAGCACCGATTTTGAAATTACCAGACAATACTAAGGAATTTATTTTGGCTACAGATGCATCAACCATTGCAATAGGAGGCTGTCTAATGCAAAAATGAAATGGTGTCCCACATCCTGTTTTATATGTGAGTAGAAAACTGACAGCAGCTGAGTTGAAATATGCCACCATTGAAAAGGAAGGACTAGCCATTGTATGGTGTATAACAAAATTAGGGTTCTATCTAATGGGAGCTAAATTTGAACTATGGACTGATCACGCTCCCTTGGCCTTCATTAATACAAATAAACTAGGGAACAACAGAATAGCCAGGTGGGCATTACAACTTATGGATTATAACTTTGAGGTCAGGACAATACCAGGGAAAGACAATGTGATAGCTGACACATTATCACGGTGTACCTAAGAAGGACAAGAAATGGAAGTAAGGAAAGGAGCTAGGCCACGTCCATTGTGTTTCTGTTGGTTGGGCAAAAGAATAATGTCAGTAAAATCACAATGAATAGCAGTGTAATGAATAGACATGTATAACAGATTGGAACATCTTGTAAATGTACACATATTACATGTATATGTAATCGAAGACTGTATGGATTGCCGATGCTTTGTTACATGTGTGAGGTGTCGAGATATTAATATATGGTGTTCTATTGAGAATTTGATGAAACCATTGTTAGAAATGTAAAATAGAGTATTACAGTTACATAGTTAATTATAGTTTATAATTGTGAATTATGAGATTTACTCTGATTGGTTCGTTGGGGAAGTCTGGACATTATACATTGGGATGGATGTAAGTAATTGTGAACCTAAAATAATCATGTAGTGAATGGTGATGTTTAATGTTGCTGTTGGAGTTTTTTTATGTTGTTGGTTTTTACCTGGTTTAAAAGAATGAGAATTAATGAAGATAATATAATTATATTGAACAGTGGTTTATAATTTTATTTGATATTTAAAAGACGTTCGATGTACATCGAACTTGGTAAACAAGGGGGGTGTAACGGTCGTAGCGCAGCATGGTGTGCATGAATAAAGGTGCGAATTTATGTCATGAATGGAAGGGATGACAAAATATCATAAAAGATATGATTATGGTTATAAACTTCAGCTTTTTAAGTTGTTATTATTGTAAACAAAACGAGCAACCTATTATCAATGACTGGATCTCTGGAACTTCTGTCATGAATATCAACTTGTGTCGATTAGGATTAATTTAAAAAACGGTTTTTATTCACTTTAGCAGCTACCAAAGATGGAACGTGAACTCCATGGAGGCATAAAAAGCCATTTTTGAAAAGAAAATAAAAAAAAAACAACGTCAGTCAACGCCCAACATTTAAAATTCATAACTTGCATAAATATCGCTCTATGGCTTTACAATTTTATTTGTTATGTTTTATTTTTGCAACAAATTACCTCCTCCTGTGACAAAGTCCAGCCACTGCCGGCCCCCAAATTGTCTTCAAGCTGCTCCAGAGTTCTGACCCCTATGATCACAGAGGAAACAACTTCTTCAGTAGCAGAGCCAACGTAACGCCACTTGAGCAACACTACGACCTGTAACAAAAGATGATAATAACACAATTAGTTAGACTTAGGACAAAGTTTTTAAACCTACCCTAGAAGTAATGTCAAGAACAACATACTCTGGTAGACTATTAGTAAAACCACGGTTTGGGACGCAAGAATTCTGTCATAGACATTTGGTGCAAAAACAAAACAAAGTATAACCACACCTTTTGTATCAGCCGATTTAAGAAGATGCATTTAATGGTCAGACAATTCTTAGATGATTCCTACGACGCACTCAGGTCTTGGAGCCAAACATACGGGTTGTAAGTACTACTGTTTTATATACATATTGTTACGGATTTAACTATCCAGGCTCTCTGCAAACTGCACCATACACCACCAACTTAAAGAACTTGACAACTCAGGGCTCCAAAGTAACGTAACACTTTAATAGTTAAATAAATAACAGCCAATACTGTACAATTGGCAGCACGTACACTGTACAAATATCTCTCTGATAACACCGTACCGCCGTATCAACTCTTGCACTGGCCTCTCCGTCTCGTTCCGGGCTTGCACTGGGTTCAACAGTTCAGGACTGACTTCACACACTGGGCTCGTTGTGTCGGACTCGATCGCAGACCAAGATCAAGACGCCAGCCGTCGCAACTGTACTAGACAGTACTCCGCACTGAACCGTCGTAATGCTCGTACAGAACCACACCGTTGAACTGTGCTGTAGTCGACCGTGTTCTGAACCCCTGTCGTGAACCTTCTCTCGTGAACCGTGCTGTATTGAGCCCCTTTTCTCAACCGTCTTGACTGCGACACCTCCGCTCTTATATAGGGTCCCTACTGGCCTTCTCGAACCGGACATAACGCCGCTCGTCGTTTCTAGATGGTCAGATGACTACAACTCTCGTGACGCTCCTGAGCTCTGTTTACGACGTTGATCTTTCCCGAACCGTCGTGTTGACACTCGTCTCGGCTGACCGTCTTAACTCGTCACGGTTGACCGCTCTTCTAGCGCTGGCCTGGGGCGATTTGCGTCGGCTGACTACACTCACGCCAGTACCCCCATTTGTGCCACCACCAGGTTTATAACAATATTTTATTTTGTTGATAGACGGTGAGACCACTTTCGCCATACACTCATTAGAGGCAACATAGGTGCTGTTGCCCTTAGAGATGTTTGTCTGTTTCTCTAAATAGTGATGCCTTGTGAGATACTGTACTGACCAGGTACACAATATGGTCTATTACAATGTTGGGTGGGGATTTAATTTTTTTTTAAATATAGCTTTACTTTAATATCAGACGAGTAAGGCTTGCATTATACTGTATGTTCTTTTAGAAACGCTATGACAGAAATATTAAGTTTGCTTTCCTTCTGAAATTTATGGGATGGGTGGTTGTCATGATTTTTTAGCGAAAATTTAACTCACCTTTTCAAGACTCCCAACAATTAATACAATTAACTAGTAAATATATTAAAAACTAACAAACAGTTAATCATAATGTTTAAAATGAACCGCTAGGTATACAGTACAAAGACATCTCTTAACTGTATAGTTTCACATAAGGTAGTTTATACAGACAAAACAATTCTATTCAATACCATATTTGTGACTTCAGCAGTCTCAATAATATGAAGTACAAAGGAGCAAGACAATAATACTACTGAAACGAGGAAAAAAATTGCGGAAAGAAAAAGTTTACAAATCTATCTCGCAACTAATAAAAAAAGGCAAATAGCTTAAATTAATGTGGAACTCGGTGTCACGGCCTGGTTCTTGTTGTAGGCGTGATGACGCGAATGTCTCTGTATGTTGCAGATACCTCTTCTGGTACTACAATAATGTTCTTCTTAACTAAATACTTTCTCACACTAACATACTGAACTCTCCGACCACAACATTTAGAATTATTAATAGACTCCAGGTTAGCAGACATTGATTTTATTCACATAATAATATAATTCACAAAAGATATTGGCGACTTCAGCCATCAGAAATTGTACATCAAGTTTCTCACTTAATTAATCCAATGAAATACGAACAGCATACACCATAGTAATAACTCAATAATCATATATTATATCCGAGGAGATAACAACGCTCCTCTCCCTACAAGAGTCCAAGATCAACTGAGGTGTCCCCCTCGTGGTCAGTTACTTGACCAAGCAAAATCTCGTGCTGCGGGCACGCAATAGTTAAGTGACTACTAGTCACGAAATATTACAGGGGTTCTACAACTGATATATGACACTCGGATGATACGAAAATACATAATAGATTGAAAATAAAAGATTGAAACTAACAATACGTAAAAATAGAACTTGTGGCGTGCCTATTTGTTGGCGTAAAAATTGTCAACTGAACGATGTCACGTGACTCAGAATTTAACTGTTCTGACCTAAGTGTCACGTCAAAATAAACTCGCTAGAATCTTTGTTTCCTTTACAAGACCATTATGAATTGATCTTGCTGCATTATGAAAATTCGTCATTAGTTGATGAAACGACTTCAATTAATGTAATATTTTTTTAAGCATTGATAATTATGACGTATACTCAAATCTGGATTATAAATACAACAGATTTCGTTCTTTAAAAAAAAAGTAATTCGCGAATCTTTGTCACCATTCTATGAGGTGTCTCTGTGTATGTATGTGTGTGGGGGGATGCCACATAATTTGAGAAACGCTGGCTTCTATAGAATGTAAACAACACACAAAAGGACAACTTACATTATTCTAAACTAAAAAAAAGTATTTATTGTTGATCTACATTCCAAGATGTAGCAAACAACTTTCTTTTTATTATCTAATTATTTTATTGAACCTCTGTTACATGGGCGTAGCCAGGATTTTGTGCTGCCCATTTGCCGAAGTTGTACTAGGATGTCATAGCAACTCTAATTATGCGTAATTCATTTTGATGGAGAACATGTCCCGCAAACCTCATGCGACGCTCTGTCACAACCTTACCAAGGGGTCGACTCCCAGTTCGGCGTAGGATTTCCTTGATTTAGACCCGATCTCTATAACTGACTCCTAAAATCTGTCTTAGCCATCTTTGTTGAGCCATATTTAGTCTTTTTTTCAATTTCGGCAGATGAATATTCATTGTACTTTATTAATGGAGTCCAGCCACTGGTAGAAATTTGTAACCTCTCTTGACTACGCTCTTAGAATTAGGTGACTATTTTGCTTTAGATTTTATATCAAAAAGAGAAGTTTTATCGTCAAAATCATCTGGTGGTGGGGGGGTTAAACTGTAGTTTGCTTTAGAAATAATATTGAAGAGGGAGGCTTTCAACATTAAAACGCTCTGTAGGGGTATTTTAAACTCAAAACTATCTGGGGGGTTAAACTTTTTGAAAAGCCATCTGGAGAAGGGGGTTTAAACTCAAAACCTCACATTGGCTTTGCTACGCTCAAAGAATTTTAGGGTGTAATTTGCTTTTCTTATATTTGTGATTTGTGATTTGTGATTTTGGGCACATCGGCACAATTTAGGCCATGTCGTGCCTGCATTCCCTAAAGGGCCACTCTCCCTCCACACAACAAAGGCCAAATTCCATACAGTCAAATCATTAAAATCAAGGTCTATTCACAGTTAAAATAGTAGAGGTAGTAAAAATTTAATAATTTGGTAAAAATCGATTTCTTATATTAAAGATGAATGTTTTAGCATTAAACCCCTCTGTAGGGAAATTTAAACTCAAAACCCCCTTTTGGCTTGGCTACGCTCATAGTATTTTTAAGTGCGTAAGTTGCTTTTTTTTATATTAAGGAGTTATTTTTTTAGCTTCAAACCCCGCTGGTGGTGGGTTTAAACTCAAAACCCCTTTGACTACACTCATAGATTAAACTCTATATATTTATTTAGTTACGCTCATAGATTTTATAATGTGTAATTTGCTTTTTTATATTAAAGAGATATAGATATTTTTAGCTACGAACCCCACTGAAGGGGGGTTTAGACTCAAAATCCCTTTAGCTACGCTAATAGAATTTTGAATGTGTAACTGGTTGTTTTTTTTTTATTAAAGTGGGGGTTTTATCGTAAATTTTGGAGACGGGTTCAAAATGAAAATCTTCCTTAAATGTATTCTTGGAATTTGGGGATTCTCGTTTACATTTTTTTGTGTGTTTTTTTTCATAGAAGAGGGGGATTTAAATGATAAACCCCCTGATAGGGGGTTTTAAACTCAAAACCCCCTTGGCATTGCTAGAGCAAGTGATGGTTTAGTATTAAAATTTCACCAAAAATAAACGAAATGAAAGCTAAAAAATCAGTCACTAAATTCCAACCCCACACCCGCTCTTCGTAGGGGATTTCATTTTGGGAGGGGGGGGTTGAACCCCACCCACCCCTAGCTACGCCCATGCTCTGTTGTAACAGTTTTACTTTTCTACTGTTCACTGAATGATACATCTATAATCGATTTGGCTATTATTAAAAGAATGTTTTAAAAAGAAAACGCGATTAGTCTTGTAGATACCAATTAACAAATTTAACGCGAGTGGAAATCTGGTGTAGAATTAAAATAATCATAACGATAACTTATAAATGAGATCAATTATTAAAATAAATAATCAGTTCCATAGCGAAATGTTTGCTAGTTAAAATCATAATAAAAGAAATAATTTAAAACTTCCAGAAAATCATATTTCTTTCAAAAATATTTTGCCGCGCCTCAAAGTGTAACACTCCACTGAGAATGGCACCAAGGCATCATGCCCCTTGCCCTTTTTCCCTCATCGCGCCTCTGCATCAATATTTTACAGTTTAGTTTTTAAGCATTTCTTTTAACCTTTAAAAAAAAACAACTAAACTAACTTTCGATAGCACGTGTTGGTCATGTGACCAAGTAGAAAATAGATTAAGCCTACATTGTAACGGGCACTTCCTAGAACAGAAACTGGTTCATGGCCTTGTCTTTTAAAGTCAATACATTTGAGCGGGACCTACATGACATGTGCATTTATAACTCAATGCTAAGGTAATTATTTCCAACAGGGAGACTGTCTTCAGTCTCAATACACTCCTTGTAAAGTCTTAGAAAACGGAACGTGTGTCACAGTCTTTAAAGAGATGAAAGGTCTCATGTATAGATTGAAAGCCTTAATAGTATTCAAAGACTGGAACATTACTAGTTACAATCTGACAATACACAATATGGTGCTAATGGCAGAAAGTCAGGTAATATCTATCTATCTATCTATCTATCTATCTATCTATCTATCTATCTATCTATCTCTCTCTCTCTCTCTCACTCTCTCTCTCTCTCTCTCTCTCTGTATATATATATATATATATAATACACACACACACATACACAAACTTTTACAAAGTTAAATTATAGAAAAAAGTCCCTTAGAATTTCCATCACTGCTTGAACATGGTCAATGCATTTCAAAATCCTATATTTAGCAAGTTATGTATTTTAAACATTGGTGAAAACGGGGAATAATACAAAATTTAAAGTACTCTTGTGCTCTGCAAATATGACATACTTTTAGATCGATTACTATTGAAAAAGATGGGAAAACGCTGCCCAACACAATCCGGTACTTGTATAGACATCATATACAAGTCCGCGCTATTTTGTATTGTGTTATTTTGTTATCAGATTTCTCGATAAATAAATCACTCAGTGGTAGTAACTTACAAATATAATTTACAAATATAACATAGATTCAATGAAAATGACCTACAAACGGGAATTTCTCTGACATATGTGTGTTCAAGATATAAAAGTGTCTAAAAGCAAAATTTAACTCTCTCTCTCCTAATTGGCGATACGATCTCATTAAATAAAATTACTTTCTGGTTTTATAAACTTAAATTGTTGTTATATAAAAAGAGCACGCATTCTCTTCAAATTCTATTCCAAAAGTTTTCTGATTAGAAACAAAAATGAATTTATTCATTACAAGGTAGAAGTACAAATGTGAAAAATGAACAATTCTGTCAGAACGAGGAAAAATACTTACGGAGATAAAGAGTTAAGGTCTTTATTATCAGGAGATCAGTCAGCCTTTAGCAAAGCTTCTACTCTTTCCGTAGACTTGGGTTAAACTCCGCTGTATCTTGTAAGATAAGATAATGTCAACATCCCTTCTAAGTCTAGCCTTAGACAGAGCACGAGCCAAAGTGGTGTGCAAGGTAGGGTTATAACAATACTTTGAACAATCTTAGACTTAGACTTAGACTTAGGTCCTCCAGCGCCGTTCGGCGCGTAGGGCGGCAACTGTCTCCATAAAGATCTGTCATTGGCAATGTCTGAAGACTCCTCCCACCTGGTGTCCACTGTTTTGAGGTCCTCCATAAAAGTGTGTAGCCAAGTAATACGAGGGCGTCACTGTTTGCGCTTTCCTCGTTTTGGCTTCCATGTTTTGGTGTGCGTAGTTCATTTTTACGTAGAACATGTCCCGCAAACCTCATGCGACGCTCTGTCAAAACCTCACAAAGTGTTCGACTCCCAGTTCGGCATAAGGATTTCAACAATCTATATATAATTAAGATGGGAATTTAAGATTTTTTTAAAAAATTCATACCGGTAAGTCTATGAACTACTTGGAGGTTCGCGCGCGACGCCTATAAGTCAGACAACTACTACAGATGACTAGGGGGGATGGGGAACACGATGCAACCAGACCTATAGATTATATCTAAAACATCAGAACATAGAACACTTACAATGACAACACACCAGTATCCTGCTACAAACAGCGCATCACCTGCTTGCAGAACACTACATAAACATTAGGTACAAGCTTTCTTTACGAAATTTACGCAATCTGCAGGACAACATTAGGCCCCATTACAAGCTTCATTATTCGTTAGTATCATCAAATCATTTATTAAATAGCTAGATAGATTTTAGGGTTTAAATCATTTCATCAATTCATTAGGTTCATGACATTAGGCATACATTAGCTCCTTTCTACTAACAAAACTTGCATGCGCACATGAACATTTTAAGCTTAAGTTAGGTTTAGTGTATGAAAAAACTTAGCAAGAACTTAAAATTTTACTGCCAGCATCAGATCAAAATTAGTTTCAATGTAGGAAAAAACTTAGTCATAGTTTAAAATTTTACTGCAGGCATATCTAAATTAAGTTTAATGTAGGAAAAAAACTTAGCCATAGTTAAAAATTTTACTGCAGGCATCAGATCTAAATTAAGTTTAATGTAGGAAAAAACTTAGCCATAGTTAAAAATGTTACTGCAGGCATTAGATATAAATTAAGTTTAATGTAGCAAAAAAATAAGCCATAGTTTAAAATTTTACTGCCGGCATTAGATGTAAATTAGGTTTAATGTAGGGAAAAAACTTAGCCATAGTTAAAAATGTTACTGCCAGCATCAGATCAAAATTAGGTTTAATGTAGGAAAAATTTTAGCCAAAATTAAAAATGTTACTGCAGGCATCAGATATAAACTTTAATGTAGCAAAAAAATAAGCCATAGTTTAAAATTTTACTGCCGGCATTAGATCAAAATTAGGTTTAAGGTAGGAAAAAACTAAGCCATACTTTAAATTTTTACTGTAGGCATCGGATCTAAATAAGGTTTAAGGTAGGAAAAAAATTTGCCATAGTTAAAAATGTTACTGCCAGCATCAGATCAAAATTAGGTTTAATGTAGGAAAAAACTTAGCCATAGTTAAAAATGTTACTGCAGGCATCAGATATAAATTAAGTTTAATGTAGCAAAAAATAAGCCATAGTTTAAAATTTTACTGCCAGCATCAGATCAAAATTAGTATTAATGTAGGAAAAAACTTAGTCATAGTTTAAAATTTTACTGCAGGCATCAGATCTAAATTAAGTTTAATGTAGGAAAAAAACTTAGCCATAGTTAAAAATTTTACTGCAGGCATCAGATCTAAATTAAGTTTAATGTAGGAAAAAAACTTAGCCATAGTTAAAAATGTTACTGCAGGCATTAGATATAAATTAAGTTTAATGTAGCAAAAAAATAAGCCATAGTTTAAAATTTTACTGCCGGCATTAGATGTAAATTAGGTTAAATGTAGGGAAAAAACTTAGCCATAGTTAAAAATGTTACTGCCAGCATCAGATCAAAATTAGGTTTAATGTAGGAAAAAACTTAGCCAAAATTAAAAATGTTACTGCAGGCATCAGATATAAATTAAGTTTCATGAAGCAAAAAAATACGCCATAGTTAAAAATGTTACTGCCAGCATCAGATCAAAATTAGGTTTAATGTAGGAAAAAACTTAGCCATAGTTAAAAATGTTACTGCAGGCATCAGATATAAAGTTTAATGTAGCAAAAAAATAAGCCATAGTTTAAAATTTACTGCCGGCATTAGATCAAAATTAGGTTTAAGGTAGGAAAAAACTAAGCCATAGTTTAAATTTTACTGCAGGCATCAGATCAAAATTAGGTTTAATGTAGGAAAAAACGTAGCCATAGTTAAAAATGTTACTGCAGGCATCAGATATAAATTAAGTTTAATGTAGCAAAAAAAATAAGTCATAGATTAAAATTTTACTGCCGGCTTTGGATCTAAATAAGGTTAAAGGTAGAAAAAAAATTAGCCATAGTTTAAAATTTTACTGCCGGCATCAGATCTAAATTAAGTTTACTGTAACAAAAAACTTAGCCAAAGTTAAAAATGTTACTGCAGGCATCAGATAAAAATTAAGTTTCATGTAGCAAAAAAATACGCCATAGTTAAAAATGTTACTGCCAGCATCAGATCAAAATTAGGTTTAATGTAGGAAAAAACTTAGCCATAGTTAAAAATGTTACTGCAGGCATCAGATATAAATTAAGTTTAATGTTGCAAAAAATAAGCCATAGTTGAAAATTTTACTGCCGGCATTAGATCAAAATTAGGTTTAAGGTAGGAAAAAACTTAGCCATAGTTTAAATTTTACTGCATGCATCAGATCAAAATAAGTTTAATGTAGGAAAAAACTTAGCCAAAGTTAAAAATGTTACTGCAGGTATCAGATATAAATTAAGTTTCATGAAGCAAATAAATATGCCATAGTTAAAAATGGTACTGCCAGCATCAGATCAAAATTAGGTTTAATGTAGGAAAAAACTAAGCCATAGTTAAAAATGTTACTGCAGGCATTAGATATAAATTAAGTTTAATGTAGCAAAAAAAAAGCCATAGTTTTAAATTTTACTGCCGGCATTAGATTAAAATTAGGTTTAAGGTAGGAAAAAACTTAGCCATACTTTAAATTTTACTGCAGGCATCAGATCAAAACTACGTTTAATGTAGGAAAAAACGTAGCCATAGTTAAAAATGTTACTGCAGGCATCAGATATAAATTAAGTTTAATGTAGCAAAAAAAATAAGACATAGATTAAAATTTTACTGCCAGCTTTGGATCTAAATAAGGTTTAAGGTAGGAAAAAACTTAGCCATACTTTTAAATTTTACTGCAGGCATCAGATCAAAAGTAGGTTTTATGTTGGAAAAAACGTAGCCATAGTTTAAAATGTTACTGCAGGCATCAGATATACATTAAGTTTAGTGTAGCAAAAAATAATTTATAGTTTAAAATTTTACTGCCGGCATCGGATCTAAATAAGGTTTAAGGTAGGAAAAAAATTAGCCATAGTTTAAAATTTTACTGCCGGCATAAAATCTAATTTAGGTTTAATGTAGAAAAAAAATTAGCTATAGTATAAAATTTTACTGCAGGCATCAGATCTAAATTAAGTTTAATGTAGGAAAAAAACTAAGCCATAGTTAAAAATGCTACTGCCTGCATCAGATCAAAATTAGGTTTAATGTATGAAAATACTTAGCCATAATTAAAAATGATACTGCAGGCATCAGATATAAATTAAGTTTCATGTAGCAAAAAAAAAGCCATAGTTTAAAATTTTACTGCCGGCATTAGATCTAAATTAGGTTTAAGGTGAACAAAACTTAGCCTCAGTTTAAAATTTTACTGCAGGCATCGGATCTAAATAATGTTTAAGGTAGGAAAAAAACTTAGCCATAGTTTAAAATTTTAACTACGTCATCAGATCTAAATTAGGCTTAATGTAGGAAACAACTTAGCCATAGTTTAAAATTTTCTGCCGGCATAAAATCTAAATTAGGTTTAATGTAGAAAAAAAATTCGCCATAGTAGAAAATTTTACTACAGGCATCAGATCAAAAGTAGGTTTAATGTAGGAAAAAACGTAGTCATAGTTTAAAATGTTACTGCAGGCATCAGATATAAATTAAGTTAAATGTAGCAAAAAAAAGCCACAGTTTTAAATTTTACTGCCGGCATTAGATCAAAATTAGGTTTAATGTAGAAAAAAACTAAGCCTCAGTTTAAAATTTTACTGCAGGCATCGGATCTAAATAATGTTTAAGGTAAGAAAAAAACTTAGCCATAGTTTAAAATTTTAATGCCGGCATTATATCTAAATTAGATTTAATGTCGCAAAAAACTCAGCCATAGTTTAAATTTTACTGCCGGCATCAGTTCTAAATTAGGTTTAATGTAGGAAAAATCATAGCTATAGTTTAAAATGTTACTGCAGGCATCAGATAAAAATTAAGTTTAATGTAGCAAAAAAATAAGTTATAGTTTAAAATTTTACTGCCGGCAGTGGATCTAAATAAGGTTTAAGGTAGGAAAAAAGTTAGCCATAGTTTAAAATTTTACTGCAGGCATCAGATCAAAAGTAGGTTTAATGTAGGAAAAAACGTAGCCATAGTATAAAATGTTACTGCAGGCATCAGATTTAAATTAGATTGAATGTAGGAAAAAACCTTATGTTGTTTTTTTTTTTTTCAAATTTTCTATAAAAATACTTTACTTTGTGACACAGTTTTATGTTAATAATATTGTGAATTTGTGAAATTCATGTAATTTTCTGTGAATGGTGGATTTTTCATTAGTAGGGGTAAGTGTGTTTGATCTCATTTTTTTTTATGTTAAATAATTGTCTGTAGCTTAAGATTTATTTCTTATTTCTCTATTCTTGGGCAATAAAATTGATATATAATATGTCAATAAAAGCCATTTGAAATTGATCAAAAAATGGTCCTAAAAGTACAATGTTGAGATCTCAATCTGTTTTCCGCTTTATTGGAGATCTAGTAGTAGTACTTTCCAAAACTTCGCCTGAAAGGACGAAAAACAAAAATGGATGCATGACAAGGAAACAAACATTTTCTTTTCTGTTTCTGAAGTAAAAAAAAATAAATGAAAACTTTTTTTTTCACCCTCACATTTTGACTTGTCCTGCTAATCAATTCCAGAAAATTAAGAACGTTGGTGTATTTGTGTGTATGTGTGTTTAACGCCAAAAGTTATATATTCAGAGGGGTCTAAACATTCATTTAAAAAATTTAGTCTCCAAGTACTCAGCTTTGATCTGTATCTGAAATTAGTAAGGGGGGGATCAGTTAACACATTTGGTCGTTGTTCTGTCGACATGAGCAGCTCGTACACCATCAGTCACAAAAAACAACAACAGAAGGTCAAAGAAAAGGGGAAAGGCTTCCTTCTGTGGCATTTTACGTCTCGAGAGACGATCTTTTCCCATTTGCAACTTCTTGTGTGACTAAAGAGGCTAATCCTTGATACACAGCTGCGATCGTAGGTTGGGCATACATAATCACCAGGCGCCGTTGCATTTTCACCCTTCCTTCTGCTTCTGTTGTGTATGACATCTGCAATCTTTGACCCTTCCTTTATGCTCTCTCTCCATGAGGATCTGTCCAAAGCCACCTCTTCCCATTTGCCAGTGTCGATTTTGAGAGCTTCATGTCGCGTTTGCATACATCCGTATAACGTAAAAGTAGGCGAGTAGCGGCTCTCCTGCCTTCTTTAGATCGCCATACAGGATGTCCTGTGGAAGTCGACCTATTGGCATTCTACGAACGTGGCCAAGCCAGCCAAGGCGTCTGCTGCCGATAACAGAGCGGATGTCCTGGCACCATGTTCTTTGTAGCACTTCCTCATTGGTTATCTTATCTTGCCACCTTATTTTAAAGATCCGCCTTAGGCATCGGAGGTGGAAAACATTCAGCTTTTTTTCCTGCCATGAGTAGTTTGGCCATGTTTCACTTCGTACAGCAAGGTGCTCAACACACAGGTCCGGTAGACTAGGGCTTTAGTACTGCTAGTCAACAATATGTTGTCCCAGACTCTTTTCTGCAGCCGTGACATGGTGGCCATTGCCTTGGCTATCCTGTTGTTTATGTCTTCCTACTACACGCCTTTTTGGTCCAACTTTGAATGATACTGTTAAGATTTTCAAAGTTGCCCACATGGTTTACCCTGGTGTAGTCACCGCCAATATTGAATAGCTCTTCATCTGAGAACCGATTCCTGAACTAATGCAATTTGGTAAATCATTTATGTCAATTAAAAATAGTAGTGGACCCAAGACTGTTCCTTGAGGTACGCCTGAGTTTACTGTTATTGGTGTTGAATTAGAGCCATTTATTAGTACAGTTTGTTCTCTCAGAAAATCTTTAAACCACTGATGCAATGGAACATCAATGCCAAAATATTTTAATTTTTTAAGCAAACTATGATGGCGAACATTGTCAAAAGTATGGAAAAATCTAGTAAGATAGCATCAATTTGCTCACTGTTATCGAAACCTTTCGAAAAAGCATCAATTAGTCCTATTAGTTGTGTTTTACATGATCTATATTTCATAAAGCCATGATGGTATGGAGTAAGGACATTATATTTGTCTAAGTGGTTTATGATGTTGCTACATATTATGTGTTCTAGGATTTTACATGTGATGCTGGTAAGTGATACTGGTCTGTAGTTTCCTGGGTCCGATTTTTCTCTTTTTTTAAATAGAGGGGTGACATTAGCTTCTTTCCAATCCCTTGGTACTCTGCCCTGGTTAAGAGATGCCTGAAAAAGTATTTTGAACACTGGTGCTATCTCATTTTTCTTGTACTTCTATATCTCCTATGTTGTCTACTTGGTTCAAATTAAGTAATATGTCTTTGCCTCCAGGGGCTTAGAATGCTGATGTAAAGTATTTGTTTAGGCTGTTAGCTTTACTTTCATTATCATTGTGTGTTAAGTTGTCTTCTCCTTTTAATGGCGCAATCGCCGCTATGTCTGTTGTTTCCATTTTGATAGACTTAATGTATGACCATAGGTTTTTGTTGTTATCTTTAGATATTACATTGTTTATGTATTCACTCTGCAGCTGTCTGCTTACTTTTTTTGTGTTAGGTGTTTAATTTTTATATACTTTTTATAAACTCTTTCTGCCTTAGTTTCTTTAAATTTTCAATATAGGTTTTCCTTCTGTTTACAAAGCTTCTTTAGTCTATTATTAAACCAGCATTTATTTATTTTGTTTCATGTGTATTAAGTTTGTATATGGTTTTCTATAATGTTTTTAAGACTGGTTGTTTAGTGTCTCTTTCTTTTTCTTTTGGGGCTTATATCTGCTACTGTTTTTATCTGACTGTGTATTTTATGATCTCATGGTCTGATAGACCAGAGATGATATCATAATCTACTACTAATCCAGGTCTTTCGGTTAAGAAGAGATCTAATGTGTTGTTTAATCTCGTTGTTTTTTTTTTTATGATTTGATCTAAACTTAGGTTGTGTAAAGTTTCTATGAAAAGCTTATTTATGTCCTTAAGGGTTTTGTGTTTATCTATGGTTAGTGTTTTCCAATTTATATCAGGTAGGTTGAAATCACCCATAATCCAAAAACTCCATGTTTATTTGTCTCTTCAAGTGTAGTAAACTGATTACATAGTTCTTGCATGCATCATAAACTAGAATTTGGTGGTATGTAAATTCTGCCTATTATTGGGGATATTGAGGTGGTATTAATTTTACAAAATGGTGATTCTATATTTTTTGAGTTAGGTAATGTAATTTCTTCTGCTATAAGAGTGTTTTTTATTGCTAAAAAAACTCCTCCATGATTATAAGCCCTATTTTTTCTAAAAATTTCATAATTAATATTGAAAATTTCTGCGTAATAAATTTCAGGATGTAGCCAAGTTTCTTTTTCTGCAATTATGTCTGGATTCTTGCATTCTAATAAAATTTCTAAGTCTGCTGTTTTGTTTCTTATGCTTTGAAAATTTATTACTAAGGTTTTAAGGTATCTTAGTATTACTTCTTTACTAAATTTGTTTAATGAGGGTGTTGTATTAGTTTTAGCAGATTTAACTGGAGTTGATCTGGCTAGTGGTTGGTGAGTTTGTTTTGAGATTGAAGAATAGGGAGAGCGATTCGATACAAGAATTTAATATAAAGCATATATAGCGTGTATTAGTGACAGATTGTTTTGTACTAAAGAAATGTAATTTCTTCAATAAAATACAAAAGCAAAAGCATTTGTCTGCCCGGTGTGTGTGTTTGGTGGGGGGAGGGAATCGATCGGCTAACATACTAGAAAGGTGGCAATATAAGATTGGTTCAAATAACAATAAATAGCTTATATTGTATAGATATGTGACTAATTCTGTTAACAAACTGTGATTTCTTAAAAAAAATACGTGATCGATTCTAATGTCACACACACACACACACGCGCGCACGCACGCACGCACACACACACACACACACACTACCAATTCGACTAACACACTAGAGGACGCAGAATAAGCTAAAAATTGTTTAAATTTTAAGTAATTAGTACATATAATTAACATAACAATTTCTTTACATATTTTGCAATTCTCTCCTAAAATTCGCCCGCCTAACCCCCTATGTCGACCGATTGGTGTTTGTGTCTGTGTGTGTGTGTTGGGGTGATCTCAACGAGAGGCGCGGGAGGATCTAAGTCTAAGTCATTGCATTCCCAGGTCATTTCATCCCCTGTCTTTTCATCATATGATCATTTTATCTAAAAATTAGTAATTGTAAAAATCATGAAATAAGCAATATTTAATATATTTATTTTTATTTACATAACAAAAAATGTAACGCATTAGATAAGAATAAAAATAAATTCCACTAGAAAGTATAAAAATGTAACATTTATAGATATAGAGGTCATGTAAAATAGTTTTTATGTGTACGGTACAGCAATGTAAATAAATAGGCTATTGTAAGTATAGAAGACGATTGATCAGTTCATATTGCTGAACAATATTTGTAATTCTCTTTGCCTATAACACAATTTACAACTTCAATGTTTAAAAGAAATTAAAGCAAAACGTATATAGACTTAATAATAAAACTTTATTTCAAGGCTTAATTTGACGCATCCATTTTCAAGAAAGAGCGATTGAAAAATAAAATACAGTGAAAGATGGTCGTCATGAGGTATCAGCGGCATGATCCTTAGTATCCTCATCGTTATAACTGTTAAATGAATTCCACTACTTTCACCACACCTTGGCCTTTGATGACAAGTTATCAGCGGTATGGTCATAATTATTCTAAAGGTTCTCATCTCTCAAACGATTTCCACTACTTCCAACACATCCTCGCCTTTGATCATTACGTCTTGCGCAGGATAATATTAGAATATTACATCCCCCACATCCAATAGAAGCGCTATATCTAAGTACTCACCCAGATTTACAATATATTATAAGATTTCTCATCAAGAATGCAAAATAAAATGGGAAACACAATAAACGCATTAACAACATATTAAACAAGGTTACAAAACAGTTTGTGTGGAAACACAAATTCAAAAACGTTCCCCCCACGTGGTCCACCCAGGCAGGTAAAAAGGTAGGTTTCAATATTTTCAGGAAGAAAATCAGAATGATGTGTACAAAATTTAACACAAATCAATACTACAAATTTTCTCAGGTTTGTACAAGCACCGACTAAAGTAAGCTACTACTCTCTCAGCTCCATCTACCTTTTGAGACAAGACGGCGCCTTTTCTGCTCGCATCGGTACCCCGAAAAAATCGCGCAGACAAAATAACGCGACAAAATAGCTCAGAAAAATATAGTTCAGTCATTATGAAAGAAATACTCTAGATATCGTAAAATATAAATAGAGCCAATTTTGTTTTTGTTTTATTGTAATCATTATTTTTCAGTCATTTTGCAGTAAACACTTTAGATATCTTAAAACATAAATATGCAAACAAAGTGAAAACTATCATAAACTAAAATGAATAATTTCAGAATATAAAATTTTTTACATTCCAAAACTGTACTTTGAAAACAGTCAAAGATACTTGTCAGATTTATATATACACTATATATGTATATATATATATATATATATATATATATATATTTTTTTTTAAAGTAAAGTTCGTGGAATGTTTCTGTAACAGTTAATTTTGGTGGGGCAAAGGTAATCATCTCGAACATGTCTGATCTCAGTCACATGGAAATGACCGGAAACGAGCTACACGTCTGCCCTGAAGTCTTGGAGAAATACATTCAGAAGTCTGAGAGACTTAACGAGAAAAAAACTATTTTCATAGCCATGAGTGTAGTTACATACGTCTGCTTGTGTGCATCAGAGTTATGTCTCTTGTTGACTTTAGTTACGTACCTTGGATTTCCTGAACTTCGGACTGTGCCAGGTATTAACAACATGTTCCTCTGTATCAGTCTTCTACTTGCCCAGTTGGCCTTGGTTCTTGCATGAAACGTGTAAGTTGTATAGTGTTCGCGAATAGTTTTATAAGTTATGATTATTATTATATTTAAACATGAGTGTAGCATATATTTATCGCAGGCATTTAAGTGATCTTATTTGATGTCCGCTGTTTTTATACACTTGTATTGATAATCAGATAGACCTATTATTTTTAATGATTTAATGTATATAATTTAGCCCTTGTTATGTAAAGGGAGAGTGATACTTATAGGATTACGGGCACGACATGGCCTAAATTGTGCCGATGTGCCTAAACTCAAAACTCAAACTCAACACTATGAAATTATTTTGCCTTTTTTTTTTAATATAAAGAAACAATATATATATATATATATAGATATAATGTAACTGAAAATATTTGATGTCCGCTGTTTTTATACACTTGTATTGATAATCAGATAGACCTATTATTTTTAATGATTTAATGTATATAATTTAGCCCTTGTTATGTAAAGGGAGAGTGATACTTATAGGATTACGGGCACGACATGGCCTAAATTGTGCCGATGTGCCTAAACTCAAAACTCAAACTCAACACTATGAAATTATTTTGCCTTTTTTTTTTTAATATAAAGAAACAATATATATATATATATAGATATAATGTAACTGAAAATAATCAGTCATGGAAACAACACATACAATGGTCTCAAAACTAGGTCAAATATTTAATTAATATTTAAATAATTTTACTGTATTGTAATTTTATTACACAAGTAGGTAGATCTGTTTAGACATTTATACAAAAGATAAACAAGTTTTGATATTATGGTTCAGATAATGAGAACATTTAAAATAATGTTTGTCACGTATAACATGCCAAGTTTAAGATAAAAAGGTTAGGTTAAATGTTCGCCGATTTTTCAGATTTATTACATTCTGATATTTCTATGATACAGATTAAACATAGATACGACAATAATTGCTTCTAAATGTTTTAGAAAAGAGGGACTTTAACAAAAACATTTCTGCTATAATGACAAAACCTATTCTTATTTAATTATCTCCAGATCTGTGCCCAGTACAAAGATCGCTGAGGAGCTACAGAAATGTTGATTCAATACACGTCGATGTATCCATCACGAAACATTTCGGCTTGGCATTCGTTTTTTTTCCTAAATAGAGCGCACTTTTCATGCTTTGACATGAGCCGTGGTCCTATCTCTCGGAGGATAATTCCGTTCTGTCTTTAGGCCTTAGTCAACTCACCTCTAATTTGATAAAAAGCCCCTTTATATATTGTAACCATAAGTAAAAAAGAAATATGTTAATAAGACGAAATTATTTAATTCTCTGTCTCTGAAAACAACAGATCTGAATTTCCAAACGATATAGTTCTAAGTAGACGTGACAAAAAAGAGTTATGCTGAACACAAAATAAAGTGACTTTACAATAATTACTTTCTCCTACGAACACATTGTCTTGTTAGTGAAATGGTGACCGAACGTCGTGTATGACACTCAAGTCATATCCTTAGGCTAGTCGAACATGAAAAAAACAAAAGAATAACATTTGTATTTGTTTTAGTTTCAATTTTTAAATAAATTATGTCCACTAATATTTGTAATAGTTGCGTTTTCTATTTCCAGGCTTTTCTATGTTTGCTCCAATCTGTTAAGTTTCTGCGTGTAACTTGACATTTCTTGGTCTAACTGTTGCAAGCATCCACAAAGTTAATCAGATCCTAAATTTAGCTTCCTGTGAACTGGACCAATACAAAAACTGTTTACTGTATGTCAAACTGTCCTCCGTGACTTGAATTTATTGGCTAGTGACCATCGTGGCTGAGGCTGTCGACAGTGATGTCCTATGGTAAGTAATTGAAAGGGAAAACATTAGATCCATTAGAAAATTGTCATCTAAATAGAAATGTATGTTACATTTTTACGATTGATAGCCGTAATACTTATGTAAGCCAATGGCAAAATTTAAGAACTATTATTTTGAGAAAAACTCTCAGAATACTTAAGTAGCAAGACATTTATTTTACGCGATGGTCACCTCAAAGAACTTTTACTTCCTGTTAGTCATGTAGCATTGTATGTGATTATTGTATATATTCATCGGTAATGATAATTATTTCATTTCCTGTTAATCATGTAGCATTGTATGTGATTATTGTATATATTCATCGGTAATGATAATTATTTTATAAACAAAATAACACAAAAGAAAATAACTTATTTAAAAGACTATTTAAAATAAAATATAAATAAATGGAAAAAAAAACACGTACAATCTAAACAACAGGAATCTTTTTATCTTCTTTTATAATACAGACGTTACTTCAAAAAAAGAAGATGATTACGTCCTTCGCGTCATACATTTAGTCATGCATATTAACCAATAACTTAAATTCTTCCATATTTCTGGTTTTGCTTGCTAGCTCAGGCAACCCATTCCATGCTCTAATAGCACTGGGAAGAAGGAGCATTTGTACAAATGTGTGCTAGAATTCTGAACTAGGAATGTGCCTTTATCTTTATGTCTTTCTGAGTATTTTATTAGATTGTGTTTTTGTATTTGAATATTACGGTTCAGTGTTTTATGTATAATTGCTTTTGAGTCTTCTCTCCTGAAGGCTTTCTATATTTAGGGATTTTATCAAAGGTGTTACTCTAATCAAATGTGAATATTCGTTGGTTATGAATCTCACTGATCTATTTTGTGTCTGTTTCAGTTTTGTTTTTTTATTAGTTGGGTTGAGTGATCCCAAACAGACTAGAAATACCTTTGCAGGTCCATATGTATTTTGTCTATTTAAGTACAATTTCCATTTTGAAATATTCAAATAAAACTATAAATCTATAAATCGAATTCGAAAATAGTCATTAACATTGACACTTTAATTTTGTTTAGTTTCTTCTAACTTGTTCACATTAACAAACTAAATGAAGCTTAATTAAGTCGTATAATGAGATGGTAAAACTGTCTAGAGGCAACATAAATAGATTATAATATAATAATATAATTGATAATTATCAATGCAATTCAAAATGCACTTGAAATTATTTTGAAATATTTTTTCTTTATTTTATTCCTAAAAAAAAATATAAAATCATATAATGTTTATACCCAGCTGTCTTAATTAATATATTGAAAGTGTACTAACAATCTGTCCATTAAGCAAAGTATCATTTGAACAAACCGTATTCAACTTATCCAGGGACTTGTCACCTGAAACAGACATACATTTAGAGAGACAACCAGACTAGTATTTGAAAGAAATACTTTAAAAACCAATCTGATATCAAATGTACTTGTATTTGTACCAATGAGTTTGGATCAGTCATATATTTAAATTTGTCTGGACAAGTTGAGGAAGGGGGAAGTAGAGGGGGTAGAGGGGCAAATTGTTCCGTGAAGCTTTTCAAAAGTAGTTCATATTTTTAAAAAGCTGTACGACTTGAATTCAAACTCAAGGGCTCAAGACACCTTTAGCCAATACACTAAAAGATGTGCCAGCGAAGTGCTGAAAATAGAATGTTTTATATCTGTCTATAGTCAGTTTCATATCTGTCTATAGTCGGTTTCATATCTGTCTATAGTCGGTTTCATATCTGTCTATAGTCGGTTTCATATCTGTCTATAGTCGGTTTCATATCTGTCTATAGTTGGTTTCATATCTGTCTATAGTTGGTTGATCTAAGAATGGGTGTGGGAGAAATAACTTGGAAAAAAAATCTTTTTGATAGACCAACAGTTAGAAAGAGTGAGTTGATAGAAGCTTTGAAATAAGACTTTGTTCATCTTCGGCTATGAAGACAAAACTACATAGATGTTTGCTTGAAAGCTCTTAATACGTGCTGTCCCCTGCCCCAAAGAATATTTACCCAAAAATCAGCAAAAGGAGGCTATATTTTTTATCACGTGTTGAGTGTAGTTTCCTATTATGATAATTTCAAGCTTTTCTAATTAAAAACAAATGACTTCATTAGTCGTGAAATTGAGCTCTATTTCTTAGTTTACAAAATTGATCCCGGCTTTAAAAGATACTTCTAGTTTTAATGAATATATTTTGATATATTTCCCAGGTTTATTTCAATATTGCTGAATGGTCTTCAGTGTGTTGCAATCTTTATTTCTTACATATGTAACAAGAGAGTGTATGAATTAATTTTTTTAAAAGAACTCGTCAACTGAATGAGAGTAAAGAAAGATCAGAGCCGTCCAAACGTTTTCCCAAAGATTACAAACAAGATTGTGTTCTAATGTCCATATCCAAGCTAGGAATTAAATGTGTTTTGGACTGGGACTGTGTCTAGTATAAGCCTTGTAGACTTGATTAGTTATGTTAGGATTCAAACGAAATTCAAAACAGATAATTTTAATTTTGAATATAAAAGTAAACCCAAATTATTTCATTTTAGTTTTTTCCATTAACTTTCTAAATTATATAAAATGCATGTGGTATTTCGTTTATAATAATAAAGATGATTATATTACTTTAGTTTAGTTTTACCTCATGTGTTTAATTATTACTTTTAATAGTTACAGTAAAATATTTTTCAGTTCTCATTTTTTATATTTTGTATTTATATATAATTTATTTACCAAAAATTTTATAATTATCTTTTATCTTCTTAAATTTATTTTTTCGCGACCCCCGAAAGGGAAATAGACTCTAATAGTTTGGGTGTGTGGTCTTTTCTCGTCCTATTTAGATTTCAAAGACACGAAAAAATATTGAAAAGCAAATATCAAATTTTAAATCTTTCAAAGTTTTTTTTTCTTTTCTGAAAGGGAAATTATTTTTTTTTAAATTAACTATGCAGGCAGTATTTTCCATACAAATATAATTTTTTTTTACAACTATTCACTATAAAAAGTAAAAAAAAAAAAAAAAACACGGTAAATAATTTAGTAAGCTTAGACATGATTTCACTATATCTTCAACACATTTACGCATAGTATTTTGGTATTGTTTTTAAAAGTTTAACTTTTTTTTGACTAAATTTGGTATTTTCTGTCATATTAGCTACTTACTTTTAAAACAAAATGTTTATTTTGATTTAAAATAGAATCCTTTTGTATACATTTAAGTCTAATATAATTTAAAACAACAATTAATAAGCAGTTTTTCATATATATGGGTAAAGTGCACTATTTACATTTGCACCCCACTGGATTCTGAATTCTAGCCAATTTTTGCACCTTCAAATCCATTTACTTCTTCTAAGTAGCAATCATTGATACGGAAAAGGTAGGTGCACTCACCCCCTTCCCTGAACTCCGAGTAGCCAAATTTTAGACAACCTTTTGCACCTTCAAATCATTGAACTTTTTGAAAGTAGCAACTTAACTAGCAATCCTTCCATTTAAGTACAGTTGCAAAGAGAAGCTAATATTGTAATAAACTAGAATAAGCTAACCAGAAGTTGATGATCGACCATGTCTGTGGCATTTACTTCTCGAGAGACTAGAGGCGGACTGGCTATATCGGCATTTGGGCAAATGTTCGGTGGGCCGGTAACAAAATGGTCCAATTAGGCCACCGAAATGACCTCATTGATGCCAATTTGCACATCAAATTATTAGAGGTTTTATAATACTCTCTTATATAAAGGCCCTCTGAGAGACTTTTGCGACGAAAAGCGCTAAGAAGGGGGCAATCTTACAATCCCGCCATGCACACTGCCATTTAAGATAGAGCAGAAGGGGCGCTTTGCCAGGAACCAGACTGAGACGGATATTGACATCAGAAGGCAGATGTTGTTTTATGTACTTGGGAATAAACATCGTTGCCTCGTTGAGTTGTCTCTTAAGTTATTTTAATATTTTCCGAAATAATGTAATAGCCTCATTCTTAGACAGTACTACTAGTAGGCTTCATCCTTTAAGGGCCTACATACTTAGCAATTAAAAAGAAACAAAAGGCCTATGTTTCTTATAAAGATATAGAGTTTACTGTATGCATTCACATCGATACATTATCTAACTTAACCTAATAATTTTGAGGACAGATAAACCTAGAAATGGATGCCCATCATAGAATATAGAACTAGTAGGACTGATTTTATTGAAATGGCAGGGCCGATTTTGAGACACAGTCCGCCCCTGCGAGATAATGTGTTTTTCCTTTGAAACTTGAGATGGAGTAACCTCTCTATTCTCTATTGTTAGGGGAAAGCCTGGGTGGTAAATTTTCGAGTACTGGGCTGCCCATAAATCGGCAATCTTCCAAACTGATCACATTCAAATGGATGGAGAACCATCGCAATTTGAGGTCAGGAGGATAGAGATCTTGCAGGAGAGCAGTGATCTTACCTCTGTTCCCCTGCCTGCGGGGCTCTAAAAAAGGTTTATAGGGCCCCTAAAACGATGCAAGAGCTGAAACGTGAAGAACACTCTCAGCACTTTGCACTATAAGCGTTCCTAGACAACTTCTTCATCGCGACGAGGAGCAATTTGTAGTAAAGTTATTGATAGTTTCGATAACCAAAGTCGACTTTTACACTTGTTTTTTTTTTTACCGTAGAGGCACGGACCGCACCGGTTAAAATCAACAATGTGTACAGTAACTACTTTCTTCGCTTGTTTTTTATTTTTTTTTTTTTCAGGAAACAAACATTTTCAGAGCTCTTAATATCACATAGGGAAAAAATTGTAATAGTAAGTAATAAGAAAGTTAAAGCTACGATTTAAGACCACTTGCACCCCCTGCAAACATTCCTGCGGGCGCCCATTACTATTTAGTATTCTAAACAACCTCTAACATTTGGCCATAGGGCTTGAAAGAAAGATTAGACCTTTACAAAACTATTCAATGAATTAGATCTTCATTTAATATTATCAGTAAGGTTCGATGCATATTGAACTATATCTTAATACCTATCAGTTCATTATATCACGCAATATGAGCAGGATAATATTAACATCCCTACAACAGATAGAAACAATATAACTAAATACAAGCTCCGCATTACAATATATAAACGTATTGAAATATAATCTCTTATTTCTCAACAAGTATGAAGAGAGGAGGGGGGAACACTATAAACACAATAATAACATGTCGAAAATACCACAAAAGTATTCTAATTCACATGTTTTTATATTAGATGAAATTAGGGCATAAAGGCAAAGCGTTCTGCGCGTTTACTGTAGGAGGCCAAATCCCCCAGAAGGTTAGGTTTGTACAAATTGTACATCTGTCACACTCAGATTTAAAAAACTAGAAGAGAAATGAAAAATATTTTTTCTCCATGCGTTGTGGCTTGCAAAAATTAAGTGCAATGGCTACTTTTTGTTTTTTTTATAGCAAACGTTTAGTTTATAAAATTATTTATGCAAGCGATTTTTTAAAAATAAAATACACAAATGAAAAACACCTTGGAAAACATCGCAAAACTTTAAAAAACATTGAAAAACATTCGTTATTATTGAAAAACCTTGTAAAACATTGCAAAACATTAAAAACCTTGGAAAACATTGCAAAACCTTGTAAAATATTGAAAAACATTGGTAAATATTGAAAAACATTGCTAAATATTGAAAAACCTTGGAAACATTACAGAACATTAAAAAACATTTAAAAACATTAACCTCTTCAATATAAAAAAATAACTTACGCACTAAAAATTCTATTAGCGTAGCCAATGCGGGTTTGAGTCTGTTTAAAAAAAGACAAGCAAATGGCTTTGACGATAACATTTCCCTTTTCAATATATAATTCTAAAGCAAACTACAGACTAAATGTGGCTCAACAAAGATGGCTAAGACAGATTTTAGGAGTCAGTTCTAGAGATCGGGGTCTCAATCAAGGAAATCCCATTCCGAACTTGGAGTCGACCATTTAGTGAGGTTGTGACAGCGTCGCATGAGGTTCGAAAGACATTTTCTCTAACAAAATGAACTACACATACCAGGAAAGCGGAAACAGGGGAATCCTCTTATAACATGGCGCCACACTTTCATGGAGGACCTCAGATCAGTGGACACCAGGTGGGAAGAGGCGTCAGACATTGCCAATGACAGATTTTGGAGACTCCCAATATTCGTCTCAGCCATTTTTGTTGAGCCACATTTAGTCTTTTCTCATTTTGAGCAGACGACTTCCATGTCTCACATGAATATGTTATTGCTTTAAGCATATGTTAAAATGATCAGTATTGAAATTGCACAGAAGTGAGTGTAATTGTAACTATAGTTTTGACTCATGTAATTAATGTGTCATCGTTTTTTTTAATAATAAATGTGTGCGATTTGACCGATTTGTTTTCTTGTATCGCTATTTTATTGTTTTAGCATGGTCTATGTGCCCTGATCAAAATCCTTCGTGTCGACCAGTGAAGGCGAGGGAGGGTGGGCTATCTGAGAGTAACTTTCCGTGCTGGCTTTTCAAAAACAACTGGAAAAAAAATGCTTGAAATCGAACTTTGGGGCACATGCCTCTTTGATGGAAAGCCGAGACGCTTGCCAAAGAGCTAGACAAAGTTCTATGAAAATCTAAAGTTTGTATAATTATCTACGGTTAGATTGAATTTTTATGTGACGACTAAATTCCATAAACAAGGCTTATAACCCCTAAGCCTAAGCTAATAAAGTAAAGTAAAGTTCCCCTTTCAGACCTTGTGGTCTATGGGGCAGATAATATAAAGTTCATCTGATTCTGTGGCCTACGGCTAACGAGGGTGTCATGTGGCCAGAACAACGACCAACCTCCTTTACTTTTCCCCAACTAATGTCAGGTACCCATTAGAGCTAGGTGGACTCAGAGGCGCCCAAGGATCCCGAAAATAAAAATCCCAGTCTTCACCAGGCCTTCTTCAGTCGTAGAACGACTATGGTTTATCTCGAACACTTTTTCATGTGACTGTGGAACCCTATTTTGGAGAGACACTCCCGTCCACAAATATTGCATGTTAAGGTGGCTTTTGCTTTGGTGGTAGAAAAGCTGGTCGTTTTTCGCATGGTACGCTTTTCTTCCAGAGCCGAGGCCCATGTTTTTTTGGGGGTTTTTTTGCTTTTTATAGCTTTCTTGGTCACCATCTCTCTCCAAGTAGTGCGGTTTAGGGCTATCTCTTCCCAATGATCAGCAGCAATGTTTACTGATTTGACGTGAGATGCGAGGTGCCCGTAGAGAATGACTTTGGGATGCGATCATACTCTACCCGGCGAATATGTCCAAGCCAGCGGAGGCGGCGTTGTCTTATGAATGTAAAGATTCTGGATTTACCTTTTCGCGCAAGGATCTCAGTATTGCAAACTCTTTCTTTCCATTTCATTATTAAGATCCTTCGGAGACAGGGCAAATGAAATGAGTTTATTTTTCTCTTTTGCTTTGCGTAGATGGTCCACGACTCACTATACATTTGCGAACTCAGAACGTATGTCTTGTAGACCTCCATTTTAGTCGCTGTAGTGAGCTTCTGGTTTTTCAAAACTCTTGACCTGACTGTAGTAAAAAAAAATAGAAACTGACAAAGAGAGTATACTGAGCAGGTGTCAAGGCGAAATGGAAGACTATACGTATTAAAGCTTGTGTTATTTTAAAGTTTATAACTGCGTTCTATAATCAAGCAAACAAAATATCGTCAAACATTGTAAAGAACGCATGAGAGAGATGAAAGAATGAGTAGGAAACACATACACACTAGCTTTAAATGAACAATTTGATTCTGGAACTTTCTCTAAGTGTTTTATTGTTAAGAATAGCAATAGCTGTCATCCTCGTTTCGCGTAGCCCACAGAAACAGACGACCTTTACATCATCTGCCCTATACACCACAATGACTAAAAGGGGAGCTTTACTTTTTTTTTAGCTGTTATCCTGCTGTAATTGTTCTTTAGATTTTAAAAAGAAAATGTCTAGATAATAGGTGCACATCATTATGTAAATACATCAGTAGGGAAAGAATTGTTTTGATTGATAGATAGATAGATAGACAGACAGACAGATAAACAGAAAGACAGATAGAAAGATAGATAGAAAGGTTGATAGATAGATAGATAGATAGATAGATAGATAGATAGATAGATAGATAGATAGATAGATAGATAGATAGATAGGCCTAAATGAATTATATCAACAAATCAACGGACATAACAACAAAAATAGCTTTAAATAAATTATAGATTATTATGCTTATAGCATGCTCAGAGCGCTATGGTCCAATCGGTTGGGGGAGGGGGTATCTGAAGGAAGTTTTTTTAGTGCTGCCTTTAGTAAACACAATTCTGCTCGAGTCTGGTGTCTGACCTCGAGCCTCCTTTTTTGATAGCCAAGCCAAGTTCAAGCGCACTTAGCCTCTCGACCACGCATCCCACGTGAATGCTGTAAGTAGGTTATTCTCCAATTTATTGGCTATATTCTAGTATTTTAAGTATACTTTTTATTATGGTTCGCCTTGTCATTTCTTGCATTTTTACTTTAAATCTATAACATTTCATTGCATCACTTTCTACGTAATATACACAAATGGTAAATGAAGTTTATTTTTTTTGTCTTAATACTAAATGTAATTCTTGTGTGTTTCAGTCTGAGAAAACAAGGGAAAGAATTAGGCTAGATCAGTCACGCTCAACCAGATTCGACCTGCGCGCTATTTTTATTTCCAGCGGGCCATATTAACAAAAAGTGGACGAAATGTAATTGACTTGAAACTATTTGATTAGAAACTCGTTGATCTAGTACTTACATTACTTAATGGGATATTTGAATTTCATTTATTTTTTCTTAACGCATAAAAAAGGGCTTCACTGTTGTGTATGAGATATAAGCAACATTGTAGCTGGCATTACCACTAACTCTTTTTCTTATGTCTTTTTGGTAAATAGTCTCATGAATTCCTCAATCTCTAGTAGTAGTTTAATAATCTTTTATTTGCGACTCAAACCAAGAAGGACGATAAATTTGTTTCATAATGCCTTTATATGTTATTTTTAAAACAGCCACACTTTCTTTACAAAACAAATATGTTGGCTTATTATCATATTCCACAAAAAAATATAAAAGATTCGTTTACTTTTCCAGGTAGAATCAACATTCAGAATCCCAGTTCATGGTACCAATTTATCAGCGAAAAAGTGAGGGTCCTAACGCAGATAAAGATACATTTTTCAATGTTTTTCTTTTTTTTTTTTTTAGAGTTGATTTTTGTACACTTGTGCCGGATCTGGTCCGCGGGCGGTATTTTGGGCATCACTGGGCTAGATGAAGAGCAAAGGTTGCATGACAACATTCAATAAACTTCAGTAGGGAATCGGCGCTGTTGTCGCCCTTATCCCATTGGAATGACATTGGAATCCAATGAACAAGCATGGTCGGGAGCTCTTCACTCCTAATTCTGTCTGAGGGTTCTCAACAGTGTGGCTAGGACAGAGGAAAGGGACGTGCCGTGTACATGGCGTGCCGCACCCCGAAACGGATCCTGCTCTCTATAAAAAGCCGGGATCAGTGCTAAACATGGTGAAGTTATCTTCCTATACTGTAACCGCCACTATTCAGTGCGGTGACCGTCTTCCTATAGCTCTAATTATGACGGGCCTTATGTGGAACGTCTGTTGCGGACTTTTTGGACTGGGACACCGGGTTATTTGTTCCATTCGTATCCCAAGTGAGATTTAAAAAAAAAAGCTCACTCAATGTAGTCCGGAAGGATCCCTGTTCGTTTCCTGTTCTTAGCCAATCTAGTTTCACAACTAGACGTTTCCACGGAGGCGCCTCATTGAGGAGACTGGGCTCCTCCGGCCTGAACACCCATGACTGAAGATTATAAATAGTTCAAAAGACAAACATGACAACTTAGAGTCGTTTACTTTCGATGTATAATCTTCAGTCATGGGTTTTCAGTAATGTATTTTTAATCGTGCTTTACAATGACTTTGACTTTGAAACTAGACAGAAAACGAACACGATGGCGATAACCATTTTAGAATTAGAATACTTTTAGTCTTCATGTAATGCCTGTTCCTGTTATAGACACTCTATACAAACCAAACAAGTCCAACAGTAAAGGTTGCACAGTTCAAACACCCTTCATTTTTAGAGTCGTATATCACATTGATGACGATGGTGATTTTTTATTATTTTATCATAAATAAAGATAGTGACAATCAATAAGTACCGATCACAGAATAAAGACAACTGAATGATGACCACTGAACAATGACCACGAGAGTTAGTTCTGCCTTTTCTTCAACCTTTTTGACCTTCAACCTCTCTCACTGTTACACTTGTTTACATCTAGTGAATGTCTTTGGATCAGTCTGGTCTGACATAAGCTTTTTTTTTTCTTTTGCATACTCACTGTGGCCTGGTAAGCTCTCCTAACCTGGCTTGCTTACTGAGGTTTAACAAAGACATTTATTAATTCTTTTTTTAAATTTGAAATATATAGTTATATTACTAAGTTATATATTTTCCGTTAAATCAATAACTAATCATTTACAAAATTCGCTATTTTTGTTTGACAAAATGAAAAGCGTAATTTGTACTTTACCTCCATACTAATCACATTCTTAAAGCAAGAATAACTTGGCAATGTTTTAGTGTTCAGAGGTTTTGGTTAATGAAAGACTAAGGTAACCAAAAGGACATACTTTAGCCAAGCGTAGAACTTTATCCAGAGGCCATTAATGACTGCTTGGCTAATCACTTTTTACAAAGCTTATATCAGCTCACTCTTTCACTCTTTCTGTCTGGCTGTCTATCTGGTAAAAAGTTTGTAGTCGTTTTTTTCTCCCACAATCCATCTCGGATCCAGCTGAAGCTGAGCACAATTATTTCTTTGACCTGACTACACAAGCATCGATTTAAAAAACACAATTAATAATTAACTCTTGGTAATAAATTCTTTTGTTTGGTATCTCGAACATAGGAAAGAAATTGTACTAGACTGAAGTGGTGATATAAGCAATACAGTATTTTAAAATGTATTTCTTGTTTATACAGTTTAACCTTTAAGAGGTTTAACATTATCATCTTTTAAGCCAGGCTAGTACTGGACTAGAGAATGACCATGTTTTGATTGAACACTTGGAATATTAAAAATATGACAATAATATTTAATCTAAAAAAGAAAAACCTCAGCCAGCCAAACAAAAACAATCGCCTAGGCAACACCCTCCTCACACACCGCATTTTTTTGATGCATTGACTTGCATAGGTGGAGTTTAGAGTTGAGTTCTTCTAAAATGCGTCAATCTTGCCAACAAAAAGGCGGTTATAAAACGTTTGTAGTGAGTGTGTGTATATATGTGTGAGTTTATGAGTGATGGACGCCGTCAAAGACATGAACATTTTTGTTGAATCGTGTTCAACAGATTTACTGTACAATGAAGAAAGGATGTAAGAGGGACAGCTCATGTTTCTACACACATATATACACACACATATACACACACACATACACTCGCCGGGTTAAGAGTTTTGAAAAGAAAAAAAACAACATGTTAATGAGATCAAAGTGCTTAGTAATTATGAAAACTACGGCTGAGTGCAAACAAATTGCCAGGCAAATCTAATGATCTCAAGACCGAATAATCTAGAAACAGATTCAAAATGCTGGGCCTTCTGGGCCTATTTATACGCGTACCAATAGAGAGCTGACACAGTTTAGGGCGTGTCATAGGAAAACACTAAAGTCTGGTAAGTTTTCTAAAGTCTTCATTATTTTTATGTAGTAATATCATCCAAAAGTGAGGTTTCCTTTGAAATTTTATCTAGATTGTATTATTTTTTAGAATTAAGCACTTTGGAGAAATTACTTTTTTTCTAATTTTTTTTTAACATAGTCGTAAACAATTTTTAATGAATGCTTAAGCCTATGACCTACTTTAAGTGTCAAAAGTCATTTCACGTTGTTAAACTAAACAGTCCTAGGATCAAAGCTCTTGTCATGTCACTCTATTCAGGCTCTCTGCAAACTGCACCAATCCAATCTAAAGAGCTTGACAACTTGGGGCTCCAAATTAACGTAAAAGTTTAATTTTAAATACATCACATCCAATACTGTAAAATGGACCTCATTCACCAATCGTAAACAAACAACATTTAGTCACGTGATAATATTGATAAAACAACGAAAAAAACAGTCACGTGATTGCCACTGTGTATTGAAATTAGATCGTAATTTGTATAGAAGAGAGAGAATCAAGTGGCTAAATGTTGTTTGTTTACGATTGGTGAATGAGGTCCATTGACAACAACACAACATTGACTGTACGAAAACCTTGCCTCTGCTCCGGACTGTCTACTACACACCGTGCTGGTTCAGACTTTGACTTGTACTGGTCACATTGCGAGGTAACATTAAGTCCTTTGACTTCAACACATCCGCTATTATATAGGGTCCCTACAGGCCTTCTTAACCCGCATGCAACGTCGCTTGACCAATTTTGTTGATCACATTCGCCGTGACACAGATTTTAGCCAAACTGGTGTGTACTTTCACTCGTCACGGTTGACCGCTCGTCTAGCGCTGGACTGGGGCGATTTGCGTAGGCTAAAACCACACACAGCCTACCCCATCTGTGTCACCACCAGGTTTATAACAATACTAACAATGTCCTAGCTGAGAATATAGTTGATAATTTTAAAAAGTTGAGTGAACATTGAATTGTATTAATTGAAAGTTTTTATAGCATGTATAATTTGTAAAAAGTATTCCCATTTCTTCTACTATGTACACCACATGTAATAAAGCGACTTATAAATATGTTCATTGCAATCTATAACAGAGAAAATAGAATGCGTTTAAAACCGATTATAATTTAAAAAGTCTTAATTGGATAAGTGATTTTTCTGACTCTAAAAAAAAAATATTCATTTTGTCTGTTTTATTTTTTATAATTTTTTTAAATAGTAAACTATGCAATTCCATAATTACTAAAACTATAAATAAAGCAAGTAGCATTACACATTAGCTTTGCATTTGTGCACTCATGCGCTCTCTATGACTAATTATGGCCGGAACATCCTATCATTTAAAAAAAAACGGGCCAAATTTTAACATTTCCCTCTCTATCTCTCTCTCTCTTTCTCTCTTGAACCCCAATTTTGTTTTATGTTCACCCTGCGTTTCGTAATATTTCTGACATAAACTTTTGAATTCATTTGAACGACCCACTTTATAACCCCCCCCCTCCCACACACACATACTTGTGTTCTTGGCCCGTGAATTCTAATATCACTTTTACTTATAGGCTTCTTCCCCTCCATCTGCCCTTCCCCCCACACAAAAAGGCTAGTGCTTATAGAACTTATATTGACAATTGCTCACTTTTCTTCGACCTCTAAATTCAATATCGGAATATTTAATATACTCGTCTGCTACTTTGGACCGGAACCGGAACCCCCTCTCACACACAGACACGCACCTTTAGGGCCTTTTTTTTTATTCTAATGACACATCTTACATTCATTTAGCATGCTACAATAGATCGGCCACTTATCTTTTATTTTTAGATCTAAGAAAAGTAGTAACAAGTTAAATTTTCTTTTTTTTTTGTCCAATGAATGTGAGAGAACTAGCGATCTGTGGCATTTTACGTCTCGAGAGACGATCTGTTCCTTTTGCAACTTCTTATGTGACTAAAGAGGCCAATCCTTGATACACAGCTGCGATCGCAGGTTGGGCATATATAATAAGAGTAACAAAAAAACTAAAACAAATTAATTCCACTTATCTTATTCATGGCAAACCAGTAACACAGACTAAAAACTCAAAATACCTAGGTGTTATAATAAATGAAAAACTGTCATGGAATCCACATATTGATGAAACTATAAAAAAATTCAACAAAGCATTAGGGTTTATTAAAAGAAATTTCTATAAATCAAATAAGAACATAAAACTAAAATGTTATTTAACCTTGGTAAGGCCAATAATAGAATATGCATCCACCGTGTGGGACCCCTCAACTCAAGAAAACATTAAGAAACTGGAACAAACACAAAATAGAGCAGTGAGATTCATAACAAACGAATATTCACATTTGACTAGGGTAACACCATTAGTAAAATCACTAAATTTAGAAAGCCTTCAGGACAGAAGACTCAAAAGTAAAGTAGCAATTATACATAAAACACTGAACCATAATCTTCAAATACAAAAACAAAATTTAATAAAATACTCTGAAAGACACAAAAATAAAGGCACATTCCTCGTCCCATATGCTAGGACAAATTTGTACAAATACTCCTTCTTCCCTAGTGCTATTAGAGCATGGAATGGGTTGCCTGAGCTAGCCAGAAAAACCAGTGACTTGACAGAATTTAAGTCATTGGTTAATATGAATGACAAAATGCATGACGCGTAGGACGTAATCATCTTCTTTTTGAAGTAACGTCTGTATTATATAAGATAAGATAAGATAATCACTAGGCGCCGTTGTATTTTCACCCTTCTTTCTGCTTCTGTTGTGTATGGCATCTGCAATCTTTGACCCTTCTTTTATGCTCTCTCTCCATGAGGATCTGTCCAGTGCCACCTCTTCCCAGTTGCTAGTGTCGATTTTGAAGAGCTTCATGTCGCGTTTGCATACATCCGTATAACATAAAAGTGGGCGACCAGCGGCTCTCCTGCCTTCTATCAGATCGCCATACAGGATGTCCTGTGGAAGTCGACCTTCTGGCATTCTACGAACGTGGCCAAACCAGCCAAGGCGTCTGCTGCTGATAACACAGCGGATGTCCTGGCACCCTGCTCTTTGTAGCACTTCCTCATTGGTTATCTTATCTTGCCACCTTATTTTAAAGATCCGCCTTAGGCATCGGAGGTGGAAAACATTCAGCTTTTTTTCCTGCCATGAGTAGGTTGACCATGTTTCACTTCCGTACAGCAAGTTGCTCAACACACAGGTCCGGTAGACTAGGGCTTTAGTACTGTTAGTCAGCAATATGTTGTCCCAGACTCTTTTCTGCAGCCGTGACATGGTGGCCATTGCCTTGGCTATCCTGTTGTTTATGTCTTTATCCAGTAGAGTGTTGTTGGATATGATGTAGCCAAGGTAACAAAAGTGATCAACAATTTCTAGTGGTTGGCCATTAATGCTTACTTGAGGTGCAGTGTTTGTGTTTTCGACAAGTATCTTAGTCTTGCTTTGACTGATGTCTAAGCCGAATTTCTGGCAAGCAGCAGATAATTTGTCAACCAGGCACTGTAGCTGAATATCAGAATCAGCCACAATAGCTGCATCATCAGCATACAGGAGTTCCCTGACGAGTAGCTTCCTAACCTTGGTTTTTGCCCGCAGCCTTGATACATTAAATAGTTTTCCAGAGGATCTTGTATGGAGAAACACACCTTCGTTTATGTCGTTGTACGCATAATGCAGTAGACAGGAGAAGAATATGCCAAACAGAGTGAGTGCGAGCACACATCCCTGCTTGACACCACTGCAAACCTCAAAAGGTGCTGATTGGGCTCCATTGAATTTGACAGTGCATTTAGTTTCCTCGTGAAAACACTCGATGAACTGCAGTAGTTTGGGAGGGCAACCTATTTTCCTCAGGAGTTTGAAAAGGCCACTTCTGCTGACCATGTCAAAAGCTTTAGTCAGATCAACAAAAACGATGTAAAGGGGTCTGTCTCTCTCTCTGAATTTCTCCTGCAGTAGTCGAAGAGAAGATATCATGTCTACCACCCCTAAATCCACACTGAGACTCTGGGTAGACTCTAGAAGCTATCACTTGCAGCCTGGATAGTGCTACTCTAGCAAAGATCTTGCCCACTATACTGAGGAGAGAGATACCCCTGTAATTGTTGCAGTCACTCCGTATGGTAATTGCACTTATAGATTCAAATACATTTTAAAATATTTCTCAATTATTCTTTTTTTGGTCCACAGAAAATTAAATACAAAAATGTGCTCACCATTCATAAAGAAGATATTTCTGTTGACAATTCAGATAATTTTATTGTTGAGTCTTACTTTGGCAGTCAAGATAAGATCTACATGTGACCTTTCGCTCGCAACTCCTGGAGATCCCAACGAAGACTTATTGTACCACGACAACCCAGGCTTAAATTATTATTATATTTGGAACAAGACCACAACGTCAGCAATCGACTACAACAGACAAGTCTGTGCTGACAGATGTGACAATGGAGTGAAAGTATTTAGAAGTCAAAACAACTTGAATATTAAATGCTTAGAATGTGAATGCAAGAGACCAGCATGTGAAATCTATGGTATTTGTTGTGAAGACATCTCGGATAGTCCAACATCTTCGCTCGCTCACTCCTCACCAGCTCTTTACTGTGACGACGTGTCGATGTTCTCTTATTTTTCCTTTCTTTGCATTCGATCGTGTCCCAAAGGGTATGGAAACATTGAAGTCAAGAAGCTGTGCGAGAAAGATGTCTCGATAGCAGAAACAACGACAGACACATTTATGAGAGCTGTAGACAATCAGACAGAAGTCATCTACTACAACATCTACTGTGCCATGTGTAATAATGTCAGCAAGGTTAGAATATCTGTTTCCTTCTAGTTCTAGAGATTGTTCTTAGGTGTACTGTTTAGATTCTATATCTTTTAAATTAATTAATATTTTGTGTTGCATCAGATTCGATTAATTTTTCTTAAGTGTTTAAATGTTTTTTCTATTAATTAGTTTTTTAATTATTTGCACACAAAAAATATTTTTTTTTACTTTCTTTTGTTGTTTTGTACTAAACTTGTATCAGGTCAGTTTGTCTGTCTGGTCTAAATGTTATTTTGTACTAAGCTTGTATCAGGTCACTTCGTCTGTCTGGTCTAAATGTTGTTTTGTACTAAGCTTGTATCAGGTCGCTCCGTCTTTCTGGTCTAAATGTTGTTTTGTACTAAACTTGTATCAGGTCACTCCGTCTATCTGGTCTAAATTTTGTTTTGTACTAAGCTTGTATCAGGTCAGTTCGTCTGTCTGGTCTAAATGTTGTTTTGTACTAAGTTTGTATCAGGTCACTCTGTCTGTCTGGTCCAAATGTTGTTTTGTACTAAACTTGTATAAGGTCACTTCGTCCGTCTGGTCTAAATGTTGTTTTGTACTAAACTTGTATAAGGTCTCTCCGTGTGTCTGTTCCCAATGTTGTTTTGTACTAAACTTGTATCAGGTCACTTCGTCTGTCTGGTCTAAATGTTGTTTTGAACTAAACTTGTATTAGGTCACTTCGTCTGTTTGGTCCAAATGTTGTTTTGTACTAAACTTGTATCAGGTCAATTCGTCTGTCTGGTCTAAATGTTGTTTTGTACTAAACTTGTATCAGGTCATTTCGTCTGTCTGGTCTAAATTTTGTTTTGTACTAAATTTGTATGAGGTCACTCCGACTGTCTGGTCCAAATGTTGTTTTGTACTAAACATGTATCAGGTCACTCCGTCTGTCTGGTCTAAATGTTGTTTTGTACTAAGCTGGTATCTAGTCACTTCGACTGTCTGATTTAAATGTTATTTTTTTACTAAACTTGTATCAGGTCATTTGGTCTCTCTGGTCTAAATGTTTTTTTGTACTAAACTTGTATCAGGTCACTCTGTCTGTCTGGTCTAAATGTTGTTTTGTACTAAAACTTGTATCAGGTCACTTCGTCTGTCTTGTCTAAATGTTGTTTTGTACTAAACTTGTAACAGGTCACTTCGTCTGTCTGGTCTAAATGTTGATTTTTACTAAACTTCTATCAGTTCACTTCGTCTGTCTGGTCTAAATGTTGATTTTTACTAAACTTGTATCATTTCACTCCGTCTGTCTTGTCTAAATGTTGTTTTGTACTAAACTTGTATCAGGTCAATTTGTCTCTATGGTCTAAATGTTGTTTCGTACTGAGCTTGTATCAGGTCACTCCGTCTTTCTGGTCTTAATGTTGTTTTGTACTAAACGTGTATCAGGTCACTCCGTCTGTCTGGTCTAAATGTTGTTTTGTACTAAACTTGTATCAGATCACTTCGTCTGTCTGGTCTAAATGTTGTTTTGTACTAAAATTGTATCAGGTCACCTCGTCTGTCTGTTCTAAATGTTGTTTTGTACTAAACTTGTATCAGGTCACCTCGTCTGTCTGTTCTAAATTTTGATTTGTACTAAACTTGTATCAGGTCACTCCATCTGTCTGGTCTAAACGTTGTTTTGTACTAAACTTGTATCAGGTAACTTCGTCTGTCAGGTCTAAATGTTGTTTTGTACTAAACTTGTATCAGGTTACTTCGTCTGTCTGGTCCAAATGTTGTTTTCTACTAAACTTGTATCTGGTCAGTGCGTTTGTCTGGTCTAAATGTTGTTTTGTACTAAACAGGTATCAGGTCACTACGTCTGTCTGGTCTAAATGTTATTTTGTACTAAACTTGTATTAGGTCACACTGTCTGTCTGCTCTAAATGTTGTTTTGTACTAAACTTGTATCAGGTCACTCCGTCTGTCTGGTCTAAATGTTATTTTGTACTAAACTTGTATCAGGTTACTCTGTCTGTCTGGTCTAAATATTGTTTTGTACTAAAACTTGTATCAGGTCTTATCGTCTCTGTGGTCTAAATGTTGTTTTGTACTGAGCTTTTATAAGGTCACTTGGTCTGTCAGGTCTAAAGTTGTTTTGTACTAAACTTCTATCAGTTCACTTCGTCTGTCTGGTCTAAATGTTTTTTTTTACTAAACTTGTATCAGGTCAATCCTTTTGTCTGGTCTAAATGTTGTTTTGTACTAAACTTGTATCAGGTCACTTCGTCACTCTGGTCTAAATGTTGTTTTGTACTGAGCTTGTATGAGGTCACTCCGTCTGTCTGGTCTAAATGTTGTTTTGTACTAAACTTGTATCAGGTCACTCCGTCTTTCTGGTCTAAATATTTTTTTGTACTAAACTTGTATAAGGTCACTCTGTCTGTCTGGTCTAATTGTTGTTTAGTACTAAAATTGTATCAGGTCACTCCGTCTGTCTGGTCTAAATGTTGTTTTGTACTAAGCTTGTATCAGGTCACTTCGTCTGTATGGTCTTAATGTTGTTTTGTACTAAACGTGTATCAGGTCACTCCGTCTGTCTGGTCTAAATGTTGTTTTGTACTAAACTAGTATCACGTCACTTCGTCTGTCTGGTCTAAATGTTGTTTTGTACTTAACTTGTATCAGGTCACTTCGTCTGTCTGTTCTAAATGTTGTTTTGTACTAAACTTGTATCAGGTCATATCATCTGTCTTGTCTAAATGTTGTTTTGTACTGAGCTTGTATCAGGTCACCTCGTCTGTCTTGTCTAAATTTTGTTTTGTACTAAACTTGTATCAGGTCACTCCGTCTGTCTGGTCCAAATGTTGTTTTGTACTAAACTTGTATCAGGTCACTGCGTTTGTCTGGTCTAAATGTTGTTTCGTACTAAACATGTATCAGGTCACTACGTCTTTCTGGTCTAAATGTTGTTTTGTACTAATCCATTATCAGGTCGCTTCGTCTGTCTTGTTTTAATGTATTTTTGTACTAAACTTGTATCAGGTCACTTCGTCTGTCTGGTCTAAATGTTGTTTTGTACTAAACTTGTATCAGGGCACTCCGTCTGTTGAGTCTAAATGCTGTTTTGTACTAAACTTGTATCAGGTTACTTCGTCTGTCTGGTCTAAATGTTGTTTTGTACTAAACTTGTATTAGGTCACTCCGTCTGTCTGGTCTAAATGTTGTTTTGTACTAAACTTGTATCAGGTCACTTCGTCGGTCTGGTCTAAATGTTGTTTTGTACTAAACTTGTATCAGGTCACTTCATCTGTATGGTCTAAATGTTGTTTTGTACTAAACTTGTATCAGGTCACTTCATCTGTCTGGTCTAAATGTTGTTTTTTACTAAACTTGTATCAGGTCACTGCATCTGTCTGGTCTAAATAATGTTTTGTACTAAACTTGAATCTGGTTACTTCATCTGTCTGGTCTAAATGTTGTTTTGTACTAAACTTGTATCAGGTCACTTCATCTGTCTGGTCTAAATGTTGTTTTGTACTAAACTTGTATCAGGTCACTTCATCTGTCTGGTCTAAATGTTGTTTTGTACTAAACTTGTATTAGGTCACTCCGTCTGTCTGGTCTAAATGTTGTTTTTTACTAAACTTGTTTCAGGTCACTTCATCTGTCTGGTCTAAATGTTGTTTTGTACTAAACTTGTATCAGGTCACTTCATCTGTCTGGTCTAAATGTTGTTTTGTACTAAACTTGTATTTGGTCACTCCGTCTTTCTGGTCTAAATTTTGTTTTGTACTAAACTTGTATCAGGTCACTGCATCTGTCTGGTCTAAATGTTGTTTTGTACTAAACTTGTATCAGGTCACTTCATCTGTCTGGTCTAAATGTTGTTTTGTACTAAACTTGTATCAGGGCACTCCGTCTGTTGGGTCTAAATGCTGTTTTGTACTAAACTTGTATCAGGTTACTTCGTCTGTCTGGTCTAAATGTTGTTTTGTACTAAACTTGTATTAGGTCACTCCGTCTGTCTGGTCTAAATGTTGTTTTGTACTAAACTTGTATCAGGTCACTTCGTCGGTCTGGTCTAAATGTTGTTTTGTACTAAACTTGTATCAGGTCACTTCATCTGTATGGTCTAAATGTTGTTTTGTACTAAACTTGTATCAGGTCACTTCATCTGTCTGGTCTAAATGTTGTTTTGTACTAAACTTGTATCAGGTCACTTCATCTGTCTGGTCTAAATGTTGTTTTGTACTAAACTTGTATTTGGTCACTCCGTCTTTCTGGTCTAAATTTTGTTTTGTACTAAACTTGTATCAGGTCACTGCATCTGTCTGGTCTAAATGTTGTTTTGTACTAAACTTGTATCAGGTCACTTCGTCTGTCTGGTCTAAATGTTGTTTTGTACTAAACTTGTATCAGGTCACTTCATCTGTATGGTCTAAATGTTGTTTTGTACTAAACTTGTATCAGGTCACTTCGTCTGTCTGGTCTAAATGTTGTTTTGTACTAAACTTGTATCAGGTCACTTCATCTGTATGGTCTAAATGTTGTTTTGTACTAAACTTGTATCAGGTCACTTCATCTGTCTGGTCTAAATGTTGTTTTTTACTAAACTTGTATCAGGTCACTGCATCTGTCTGGTCTAAATAATGTTTTGTACTAAACTTGTATCTGGTCACTTCATCTGTCTGGTCTAAATGTTGTTTTGTACTAAACTTGTATCAGGTCACTTCATCTGTCTGGTCTAAATGTTGTTTTGTACTAAACATGTATCAGGTCACTTTATCTGTCTGGTCTAAATGTTGTTTTGTACTAAACTTGTATTAGGTCACTCCGTCTGTCTGGTCTAAATGTTGTTTTTTACTAAACTTGTATCAGGTCACTTCATCTGTCTGGTCTAAATGTTGTTTTGTACTAAACTTGTATCAGGTCACTTCATCTGTCTGGTCTAAATGTTGTTTTGTACTAAACTTGTATTTGGTCACTCCGTCTGTCTGGTCTAAATTTTGTTTTGTACTAAACTTGTATCAGGTCACCTCGTCTGTCAGGTCTAAATGTTGTTTTGAACTAAACTTGTATTAGGTCACTTCATCAGTCTAGTCTAAATGTTGTTTTGTACTAAACTTGTATCAGGTCAGTTCGTCTGTCTGGTCCAAATGTTGTTTTGTACTGAGCTTGTATCAGGTCACTCCGTCTGTCTGGTCTAAATGTTGTTTTGTTTAAACTTGAATCAGGTCAGTTCGTCTGTCTGGTCTAAATGTTGTTTTGTACTAAATTTATATTAGATCACTCCGTCTGTCTGGTCTAAATGTTGTTTTGTACTAAACTTGTATCAGGTCACTTCGTCTGTCTGGTCTAAATGTTTTTTTGTACTAAACTTGTATTAGGTCAATCCGTCTGTCTGGTCTAAATGTTGTTTTGTACTAAACTTGTATCAGGTCACTTCATCTGTCAGGTCTAAATGTTGTTTTGTACTAAACTTGTATTAGGTCACTCCGTCTGTCTGGTCTAAATGTTGTATTCGTTTATTCTCTCACTCGTGCTTCAAAGTTTGAGATCAAGTTAAAACTTTGCAAAATGAACAATTAAACAATTTGCTAATCAATTAGTTGTAATTATATTATTTTGTTTTATATGGATCTATACGAGACTAGGGTACTATATAGAGAGATGAATGCCAATGAATGTTTATTTGATCTTCTAACTTATATTACATGTAATTTCCTTTCTATGAACTATGAAGAACTATATAGATGTTCCGGATATTGTTTTTTACAAAATAAAAATGTCAAACGATTATTTGAAAAAGCATTATTGAATTACATTACCCTTATGTTCTTGAAAAAAAAGGCACAATATTTTAATTATCAATATCCAATTTTTCCGTATTTTCCACTTAAAACAAATTTATGTCAATTTCAAAAATATCGACAATAGGTTGTTTAGGATTTTAAAATGAAAAAGTAATTTACCATACATGATTATAGAAAAACACTTTTTAGACTTATTTTACATTGAATTTTTTTTTGAAACATAATAGAAGTTTTTTTTTTATTTGTTTACAATATTACGGATTTGATTTTGAAAACGAATTCAACCTACATTACATAAATTTTTTAACAAATTGTCGCCAAAATTGTTCGAATTTTATATGAAAATCCATCACAGAAATATCTGTTTAAAATCCTTCTTCTAACAAATAAAAAATAATAATCTTCTTCTCATTTACGAATATGTTCTTCCGGATTTTTATGAAAAACATCTATTTATGTAAATCGCACTTACGTCCTACATTACAGTTCATTTTCTAGGTAAAAATTTTAAAATCTAATTATTGTTAATACTGTGCCGATTCTAAAAGAAAACAACTTCCTAATACCAAAAGATGATATAAAAATCTCTCCCAAAGGCTATGGTACAGCTAATTTTCATACGAGACCATTCCAAAAAATTTAATTAACGGTATTAAATGTATCTATAATTCTCTTACTATATATACAAACATCAGGGACAATCTATTATATGAGATGCCTAAAAGTATTGTGATGTTTCGGAAGGAAAAGTAAAATTTCCATAGTTTTACTTTTTTTTTCGAAATTAACATGACGGACAGACAGACTGACAGACAAAATGTACAAAGAAATGCGGCTTTAATCTTAATATATATAAATACTAGCAAAATACCCGCGCTTTGCAGCGGGAGGATTATTGCATTAACATTTCAAATTTGCTTTAATTATTAGGCCTACATGTAACAACAAAACATTCTCATTTGTGCCAGGAGTGTTACCGCAGGGAATGTAGCGCATGTATTTTTGGAATAACCGGAACAACGCAGTTTTTGTGTGGCTTTTTGCAATGTTAGTCCGATAAGTAAAAATAATGTGTCATATGTACTGCCTTAAATATTTCATTACTATGAAAAGTAAACCTTTTGAAATAGAGAAGAAACATACATGTACCAATACACAGTTATTTGTTGAGGATCTCTTTGTACACCACGTTGTCAGTTCGGCCCTCCGGCTGCAGTATGACCAATCCCTGCGCCGAGCTTACTCTTGAGCATGCGACGTACAGTTGCCCATGTGAGAAGCAGTTCTGTCTCAAGTCAATGCAAACCTTTTGTAGTGTCTGTCCCTGAGACTTGTTGATTGTCATGGCAAAGTAGAGCCTTACTGGGAATTGGAGGCGTTTGAATTTAAATGGGAGGTCAGAGAGGATGACGAGGATGCGAGGAATTAAAACTGTCTCTCCTGAGCCACTGCCAGTGAAAATAGTTGCCTCAATGAGGTTCTTCTGCAGAGACGTGACTTGAAGTCTGGTGCCGTTGCACAGTTTAGGTGGCTGCAAGTTCCTCAGCAACATTATCGGTGCCCCAACCTTCAAAATGAGACGATGCTCAGGAGTGCCTGGAGGATTCAAAGAGTTGAGAAACTCTACCGGATAGTGCACCGCGTCTTCCATTTCCACAACTGAATCCACAGACTGGTATGTTTTAGATTGTAAGGGGAGTTCTTGGAGTAAAACGTGGTTTATGGCCGTAGTGATGTCGTTTCGTGGTGTTAGGATAGCTCTCTCCCTCAACCATGACACGTCTATATGCTGGAGAGTTCTTAGATTGGGATAAACATTGTAACGAAGGTTTTGCAAGGTCTTCACCAGGAGACAGAGATTTGAGGGAATTGCTATTTTAGAATTTTCTTGACTGAAGCTGCCATCACCAATACTCATCAGAAGATCAAAGAACTCTCCGGCTCTTGTGTCGCCATTCAGATGAACCCTCATGTTTATTCTTAAAGTGACTACAGTGATTTGACGCCACAGGTACGAAGACTTCAGACAGGCTTTCACTTCGTCGGCGCGTGTTCCTCTGGGCACGACTGGTAGGGTTTGCCGAAAGTCTCCAGCCAGCAACACTGTCAAGCCTCCCATACGTGTGGTGGTGTTTCGGATGTCTTGGAGGGTCCTGTCCAAAGCCTCGACACCCCCTCTGTGTGCCATGGTGGACTCATCCCAGACAATCAGCTTGCACTGTCTTAGCACTTCAGCCATGTTGCTCTGCTTTGATATGTTGCACGTGGAGGGCAAATCAGTGGTGTGGCTGAGGTTGAGAGGTAGCTTGAAAGCTGAATGAGCAGTTCTCCCACCCTGAAGAAGAGTTGCTGCAATGCCAGAAGAAGCCACAGCTACAGCAATGTCACCTTCCGCTCGGACTTTCGCAAGCAGAAGGTTTATGAGGAATGTCTTGCCAGTTCCTCCTGGAGCATCAAGAAAAAACACCGTGCCAGTGCCCGAGACAACGCTCCTCATGACTTGCTCGTAAACTCTCTTTTGGTCATCAGTCAGCAAAGGCTCGTTGTTTGAAATTACATTGGCCAACTCCAAGGTGTCGTAAGAGGTTTCCCTCAAGTACTCGGGATTTGACGTAACCTCTGCCAGTTCTCTCGAAGGTAAAGGCAGCCCGTAATGATCGACAGAGAGACCTCCGATAGCAATGACGTAGTTCTCAAGCAACTGAAGACACTTGTTGTAGATCATAGGCAACCACTGTTGGACTTCTGTTCCTCCATGATCTCTTTCAGTCTGTCTCCTAACATCTTATGCCATGCTTTCTCTATGTTTTTCCCAGAGATTTAAGGGGTTCTCCATTTGGCAGAAGACCAGCATTACAGCGAACAGTTCACGGATCTTTTGAGGTGAGCGAGACAGAGCAGCTTCCTGGAGAGTCTCGTCCCAGTTGACATAGTCCTGTAACAAACCAAGTGCCCTGCAGGCCGACTTGTAGGTTGGATGGACAACACCGTCAACTGTTCTGAGAGATTCGAAAGAGGTGGGACCTATGATTTTGTAGAGCAGCAATCGAAGGTGGTAACATTCAGAGTTGTTCGGGTGCACAGTGTAGACACTTCCAAGCACATTATCTTTCTTCACCCCCGAATGTCCTGGCACAGCCTTCCCCTGCTTCCTCCGACGAAACATGTTTCTTGTCCACACATATTAAGATGGAACTTCGTGATAATAAAGCTCCTTTGCAAAGTCATCATGGTTGCAAAGATTGAAGAAGGCTAACAGAGTCGTCTGTGGTGGATTGTGTACTTTTTCTGCAACATTGCCCTCTGTGAAATAAATTCTCTGTCCGTTCTCGAGATGCACTGCAAGATGAACGACCGGAGGGTAGCGTTCGTGAATGGGAAAGCAGAAAATGCGCCACGCTGCTTTAGAGCTGCTGATGTAACGACCAGCTTCGTACCGAGAGACCTCGTCATCTGGATTTTGTATTGCAAAGACTGCCTGGTCACTTCCCTTGTTGACATACTTGCAGATGTATTTGATCGACTTGACTGAATTGCAGACTTCGACATTGATGTGAGCATTGAAGAAGCGGGACAGAACAGGACTGTAAGGGACCACCCATCTGTTGTCGACATTCACGCCATTGATGTTAACTGTGTGACCGCCGTCAGAGGGTGTGCGCCGGCGGTACTGAGGGTAACCGTCTTGTCCAGTCTGAGTCTCAGAGATGAAGGGACGCGGGTACTTCTTGGTGCACGTTCCGTTCTTCATGCAGGGTGAGTTGATGTTGTGAGGCCCACATGGGCCGTGAATCATGGTTGATTTCACTATTTCGTGGAGGGCAGGGTCAGTCTGTGGATCAGGAATCTCAGCACGGATCACGTGGTCGATGTCAGTGAGTCTGATGTGGCCGTGCAATGTGTAGCACAGAGCGGACGTTGTCGACCGTTACGACCGTTACGCGTACGATTGGGAAACGAAACCTGCTGCACTTTTATAAGTAAGCTGTAGGGAATGCGCCTGCCAAATTTCACCCTTGTACCTACACGGGAAGTTGCAGAATTAGTGATGAGTCAGTGAGTCAGTGAGTCAGGGCTTTGCCTTTTATTAGTATAGATAATATCTTTAAATGAATTCTATTTGAACTAAGTGCACTGGAGACTATGAACCCTCGTTAAACCTCTTGTGTCAATAAAAACATTTTTTGTTCCTAGCCCATTGTGACGTAATTTTTTTTCCTTTGACGTCAAATGAAAGAATTTTTTAAAGGTAATGCTAAAAAAAAACTCGGTACATCAATGTCTATCAACCATCGATAACTAGTTTGTAGATCTAGATTTTTTTTTACAGTATATGTAGATTTTTGTAACTAGATTTGGATTTATATTCTAATTAACATCTTTGAAGAGTCAAGATCTAGAATTTCTAGTTCTAGTATAGATATATATAGACTAAATCAAGATATATAATTTCAATTTCTAGACTTAACGTATTAGATTTTGATATCCAAACGTCTAGATCAATATTGCAATGTTATAATATACTAAAACTAATCTACTATTTTTAAATTTAATGTTGCATTCATTCTATTGATGGATTATCTAGGAATTTTTGTTCGCATAAATCCAATCTAAATTACATCTAAATTATTCCAAATTTATATTATAGATCTAGATCTGGTAGTGCTAAATCAGTAGTTTAGTTTATGTAGATCGACACGTTTTACTCTAGTTCCATTTAAATGAAAATGCCAATAGCTCTGTTATTTACTGTGCTGAGACATCAAAGTACAAGCACGATACATCTCTTCTTTTCCTCTTTTTTTTCAATTAAAAATCCATGCTGAAAAATTATCTAAAATCGCTCCTCTAATATAGTGTACATATTTGGTAGAGATGTCATTCCGTAATGTGTAATATATTTCTTTATCAATAATTGGCTATAGTTTGTAACCAGTTTGTTATTAATTTAAGAGCAATGCCTGGTCGTGCGATTAGCGTGCTGAACTGATTATCTAAACGGTCCCGGGTTGTTTGTTTGTTTGTTTTACATGTTTCGGATGTTCCTTCAGAGTTAAAGATAGTTTACTTCCTAGTCCAAACCTCCTGCAGGACGACGAGGAATGGGAACGGGTAGGATTTGAACCAGGGACCAACAATAAATCCGAACGACAGTCCATCGCGCAAACTGCACCACCAGGCGGGGTTCATACCTTGCTCGCCGCCATTCTCCGTCGTTCAGCGAGAAGTTAATTATTCTTAACTTTAAAGGGACATCCGAAACATGTAAAATAGAAAAAAAACATTTTTTTACAGTGACTAATGAATCTTTGAAACATTATTACTTTTCACAATCAAAATTAAATATCGTCTTAAATATTTCTTGGGAATAGTCGGATCCGAAAGGGATCCGACAGGGACCGCCTCTGAGTGTTTGTGATAACACAAACTCTCTTTGTAATCTTTATTGTTCTAGGACGGGGAACCGCCTCTGAGTGTTTGTGATAACACAAACTCTCTTTGTAATCTTGATTGTTCTAGGAATTCCGTGGATGATTTAATGGGAAATCGTAATAGTTTTTTTTCTTTTCTAGCCGTTATATCAAGTTTGTTTTATATTTTCACCCGATGTTTGTCATACTTTTGTTTCTACAAAAGCTGCGGGAACGAAAATGGAACGCTATTACAGAAAATAAGAAAGTCGCCTCAGGCTTCAAGCGATGTCAGCCAGCCTTTGCAATTAGCCAATTATTGAAAAACTGCTGAATTTTTTTTTTTGTAATTGTTTTTAGCGGCCCCGCGAAAGGAGAAAAACCGCTATTAGTTTTGAGTGCTCTGTCTTTGCGTTTGCGTGTCTGTCTGCCCGTCCGTCCCTTCAGATTGGAAAACTAAATAAGAAATCTTGATATTTTAGATCTTGAAAAGTTATGGTTCAAATGCTACTTTTTTAAATACAAAATTTGCCAGCATTTTTCTATAAAAATACACCACTTTTAAAAAAAATAGTTTGGGGTAGTCTTTATAATAGTTCAATTATAGTTTTTAATGAATATTTCTAGCTCCAACTATGGATACGCGCACTGGAAATAAAACAAGAAAACCTTCTAAAAAGACATACCTCTTGTTTACAATCTATTGAGCCATTATTTTGTCTTCACTAATTAATGGATGTGACATTTAAAAGGATTTGTTTGTATCCAGCCCCATCCACCCCCTCCCACTTTAACTTTCAAACTAGAGATTTCTCAAAGTTTCCAATAAACTAGTTAATCGTTTCCCAACGATTTAAAGAAACTATCAAAGTTCAAGGAAATTCGTTAAAATCGTTGGAGTCGATTTCAAAAACCTTGTCTGAGCTCCACACAAAGATTTTTTACACGAAGGTAGGAGTTAAATAGATGCCATTAAAAAAACTATTAATGACTGTTTGTTAATAGTAAAAAATATTATTAGAGACCCGGTGTTGTGGGCTAATATTATTTGACTTCGATTCTATCTTATTAATTACTTCCCATTAGCCAGAGAACATTACAAGTTAACAATATACTTAATAACGACTTTCACTTCTGTAAAACAGCACTTTATCACTAGGAAATTCGTCCAGTCTTCACAAACGTCACTATATCTAGGCTCATATCCAAAACAAACTACTAACGCCATGTTTCTCTCATGTTCGCCTACGTCTACTACGTCATTAGTCTGTCTTACTACGTCATTAGTCTGTCTGACTACGACATTACTTTTATTGTCGCTAAAACAATACACAATATATTTGTCTAACAATACTAACCTACTCTCTAATCTAGTACATAACATATCCTCCCCCTTTTCTAAAAAAAATTATTTAACAATTTTTACAAATTAATACACTACAGTCAAATGTCTTTACAATATTAAGGAGAATTTTATTTTGTAAAAAACAGATACAATAAATATGGGAATGGACAACACAACAAATAGATTCTCTTGACATCTCAGGTAAGTTCACTGGTATCTAGCAAAGCTCGTTCACGGACATCTCATTGCGATAATTTCAATGTCAATTCACCAAGGTACGTCATATAGTCATTTCACGAAATAAGTAAGTCCTTTAACATCCAACAAGGTAAGGTCAGTACCACACTATCACTGAAAAGATATACCAATGTCACGTGAAAAATAAACTCGCAATTCCAAAGGTCCATAAAGTCTCTGACACATAGTTCAACCATAAGATTACTGCTAAGTGAAGTATCTCACGGTGATACACAGTTCAATGATACAATTACTGTTAAATGTGGTACATGACGTGTAACCTTTCTGTAAGAGTCCATGAGTACGAAACATCACGTTGTAGTGACCACAAGTTACGCTGGACAATGTTCAAGTTACGCTGGACAATGTTCAAGCTACGCTGTACAATGTTCAAGTTACGCTGTACAATGTTCAAGTTACGCTGTACAATGTTCAAGTTACGCTGTACAATGTTCAAGTTACGCTGTACAAGGTTCAAGTTACGCTGTACAAGGTTCATGTTACGCTGTACAATGTTCAAGTTACGCTGTACAAGGTTCATGTTACGCTGTACAATGTTCAAGTTACGCTGTACAAGACTAAGTTCATCGCGTCACAATAAAGTTGTTTACGATGCCAAGTACCATCTCACTGTCCATCTTCAAGATCACCAAGAAGCATCACAACTTCATGACATTTCCACATTATGGATACAACACAATAAAACATCCATTAACAACGTATGACAACGTTGAAACAGTGATACTTGAGGCATCATTAAATTTCCAACCAATAAATAGATTCAAGTTTATTTTATCCTTTGCTTACCATATCCTCTGGAATATACAATGTACACGTGATTACTTTGATGATACACATAAAGAAAATATCATGCTTCTACTTATACTTACTTTTCAGTAAGCCATCAATATATATTATCTCCCTTTAAAATCATAACTCTACAAATTATTTCCCTTTCTCGTCAATACAGTTCATTAGTACCATGCTATTACATACTAATAAATACCATAACATATACAACTTACTTACAACCTAAAAGAACTCAACATGTTCATGCACTATACAATTAAACCAATGCTGGTATATATCTATCTATATATACTTATAAGTAAACCATCAAGAATTTACTTTCTCCAGCTATATTCAGCTTCTTCATTTCTTCTTTGGTAAGATCCATATGACCTACCATTGTCCCTTGTAACCTGGTACTCATTAGAGTTGTATCTTTTCTGATGCTTCCCTCTATGAAACTATCATAAACATCACCATGAAAATGTCTATCCTACCCATAATGATCATATCTAAGACTAAGACTACTTTATTGATCGTTAAGGAAATTTTTTTGTAATTACAAAACTCTTTTCTCATATAAAGACAACACAACAGAAACATACACATTAATACAACAGACACAACATAAAGAGTTCCTTCAGCGACTGCACACATGCATCTTGGTCATTTCATGTTTCCTGATCAACGAGTGGCGTTTCTATAGTCTGACCGAGTGATTTACGAATAGCAGATTAGGTTTCTATGCTAAATTTTTTAAGTCGCAGGATAATGCACTGGAGATAACTTGAAATATGCATTTTTATTTGTTTTAAATATCGTAAATAGTGCCTGGAGGTGAAGCTCAATGCACTGAACGGCGAGGGAGGATCTAAGTCCTAAGTAAGTAAGAATAGCAGTGGACATCAGGTAGGAAGAAGCTTCAGACATTGCCAGTGACAGATTTTTGTGGAGACAGCTTGTCGACTAATGCGCCGAATGGCATGGGAGGATCTAAGTCCTAAAAATAGCAGATTACGTTTCAGTATAATGCACTGTAGATACCTCAGATATTTTAATTTGTTTTAAATACTGGAAATAGTGCCTGGCGGTGGGGCTCCGCGCCCGAACCCAGTCGGGATGGATCACATCGCGCCCCTAGACACCCTTTGCTGTCTAAGGCGGGTGTCTATAGATTTTCAACTAACTGTAGGAGGAATCTATTCTATAAACGTCTTCCGCAAGAATGAAGGGTCAGAATGTAATCACGATTAATTATGTATAAGCACACAGAGACACACATACAAATATATATATATATATATGGCATTTTTCATACATTCGTTCGCTATAGCTGCAATGCCGTGATGACAGACATTTTAGAACTTTCATTTATGTGTCGCACAATCCTTACATGCGCAGTGAAAACACGCTGTGATTGGACAGGCAAATCGTATCTTATCGTGTCACAGCCTGGTTTTGTTTTAGGCGTGATGACGCGAATGTCTCTGTGTTGTAGATACCTCTACAATGTTCTTTACTGATAACTAAGTACTTTCACACGCGCACTAGATTTGCCAGTGCGTGAGAACACTAATATACTGACCACTCTGATTACAACCTTTAGAATAAGTAATTGACTCACTTGTAGCAGACATGGTTTTTATTACATGTAAAATATAATTCATAAAAGATATTGGCAAGTCCAGCCATCAAGAAATATTCACAATAACATAGTGAATTATAATCCAATGAAATACTTCGGATATCACATATACTCCAAAAAATCAACCTTAATATCTATACATTATTACACTGGACAAGATATCCACAATATACCTCTCTCTACGAGAGTTCAAAATCAACTGAGGTGTCCACCTCGTGGTCAGTCCCCGACCAGGAAAAAATCTCGTGCTAAACGTGCACGAAATGGTTCAGTGATTACTATTCACCAAATATTACAGGGGTTCTAAAACTGACGTGACAAGACGTTACTTCAAAAAAGAAGATGATTACGTCCTACGCGTCATGCATTTAGTCATGCATATTAACCAATGACTTAAATTCTGCCAAGTCACTGGTTTTTCTAGCTAGCTCAGGCAACCCATTCCATGCTCTAATAGCACTAGGAGTATTTGTACAAATTTGTCCTAGCATATGGGACGAGGAATGTGCCTTTATCTTTGTGTCTTTCAGAGTATTTTATTAAATTTTGTTTTTGTATTTGAAGATTATGGTTCAGTGTTTTATGTATAATCGCTACTTTACTTTTGAGTCTTCTGTCCTGAAGGCTTTCTAAATTTAGTGATTTTACTAATGGTGTTACCCTAGTCAAATGTGAATATTCGTTTGTTATGAATCTCACTGCTCTATTTTGTGTTTGTTCCAGTTTCTTAATGTTTTCTTGAGTTGAGGGGTCCCACACGGTGGATGCATATTCTATTATTGGCCTTACCAAGGTTAAATAACATTTTAGTTTTATGTTCTTATTTGATTTATAGAAATTTCTTTTAATAAACCCTAATGCTTTGTTGGATTTTTTTATAGTTTCATCAATATGTGGATTCCATGACAGTTTTTCATTTATTATAACACCTAGGTATTTTGCATTTTTAGTCTGTGTTACTGGTTTGCCATGAATAAGATAAGTGGAATTAATTTGTTTTAGTTTTTTTGTTACTCTTAACAACTGACATTTTTCTGGGTGGAAAGACATGCTCCAATTTGATTCCCATTTCTGTAATTCATCTAATTCTCTTTGTAAAATATCTGTGTCTTGTGTTGTTTTTATTGTTCTATATATTATGCAATCCTCTGCAAATAATCTGATTTTTGTTCCTGAACTAATGCAATTCGGTAAATCATTTATGTAAATAAAAAATAGTAGTGGACCCAAGACTGTTCCTTGAGGTACACCTGAGTTTACTGTTATTGGTGTTGATTTAGAGCCATTTATTATTACAGTTTGTTCTCTCCTTATCAGAAAATCTTTAATCCACTGATGCAGTGGATCATTAATGCCGAAATATTTTAATTTTTTAAGCAAACTATGGTGGTGAACTTTGTCAAAAGCCTTGGAAAAATCTAGTAAGATAGCATCTATTTGTTCACTATTATCTAAACCTTTTGAAAAATCATCAATTAGTCCTATTAGTTGTGTTTCACATGATCTATATTTCCTATAGCCATGTTGGGAGGGGGTGAGGACATTACGTTTATCTAAGTGGTTTATGATGTTGCTACATATTATGTGTTCTAGGATTTCACATGTGATGCTGGTAAGTGATACTGGTCTGTAGTTTCCTGGATCAGATTTTTCTCCTTTTTTAAATAGGGGGGGTGACATTAGCTTCTTTCCAGTCCTTTGGTACTCTGCCCTGGTTAAGCGATGCCTGAAAGAGTATTTTGAACACTGGGGCTAGCTCATTGCTTAGTTCTTTGAGTAATCTAGCTTGAATACCATCAGGTCCAGACGTTTTATTTGGTTTGGTGTTGGCTAATAGTTTTTTAATTCCATTTTCTTGTACTACTAAATCTTCTATGTTGTCTACTTGGTTCAAATTAAGAAATATATCTTTGTCTCCTGAGGCTGAGAATGCTGATGCAAAGTATTTGTTTAGGATGTTTGCTTTAGTTTCATTATCATTATGTATTATGTTATGTTCATCTTTTAATGGCGCTATGCCTGTTGTTTCCATTTTCTTAGACTTAATGTATGACCATAGGTTTTTGTTGTTATCTTTAGATATTACATTGTTTATGTATTCACTCTGCAGCTGTCTGCTTACTTTTTGGGTTAAGTGTTTAATTTGTATATACTTTTTGTAAACTCTTTCTGCCTTGGTTTCTTTAAATTTTCTTTATAGGTTTTCCTTCTGTTTACAAAGCTCCTTGAGTCTATTATTAAACCAGCATTTATTTATTTTGTTTCATGTCTATTTAGTTGGTATATGATTTTCTATAATGCTTTTAAGATGGTTTTTAATGAAATTCCAGAGGTCATCGACTGGTTGGTTAATGTTTTTTTCTAATAAGAATGTTTGTTGAAAGTTTAATGCAGCTTGGTGTAATTGTGTTAGGTTACATTTATTCCAGAGTAAGATTTTTCTTTTGCGTTTTGAGGCTCTATATGGCTCTATATGGGTGATATTAAATATACTCACATAAAATAATTAATAAGCTTATTGAACCTGGATTAAATTAAACTTTAAACTGATAGATCAAGAATGTTTAGTGAAAGTAGATGTATTTTACTTAATTGAAACAAATGAATCTAAGTTTAATCTAGGTCAAAAACTATTCTAGACTCTAGATCTAGATCTCAATGTATATATGCAAGCAAATCTTATATATATATTTATTTATATATTATATATATATATATATATATATATATATCTATATATATATATATATATATATATATATATATATATATATATAAAAATATATATATATTAACTATTTTAACAGCACTATTCATACTATTTTTACATTCACGCATTTGTTTTACTTATAACATTATTATTTTGTTTAATTGTTTGTAATTATTATTATAGCTTTTATATAGCATTACCTTCATGCGTATAGAATGGTCAGAGCGCTATGGTCCATTCCCATTTGTTTCCGTGCTGCCTTTAGGTGCTCAGTAAACACAGGTAAACTGGAGTCGGGTGTCGAGCCTCGGGCACCCTTTATTAGGTAGCCAAGCCAAGTTCAAGCTTACTCAGCCTCTCGACTACGCCTCCTACAAACTATTCTAATTTACTATATCAGTAACTTTATATTTTTGCTGGTGATCGATTGGGTCATGAGACAGACAGTCTTAGATAATAAAAGCGGCATACAATGGAAACTAACACAACATTAAAGAACTTGAATTTCGCCGATGACATCTGCATCCTCTCCTATACACAACAAAATGCTCAGACCAAACTGACCAGACTCTCAGAAATAGCGAAAAAGACTGGACTTCTAATCAACAAAAAGAAAACAGAAGTTATGAGGATCAACAACAGACAAGAGAACCCAAACATGCTACAAGGAAAGATCATCCTTAATACGGACCACTTCACATAACTGGGAAGTAGAGTTGGTAAACACGGCGGAGCTGATGATGATATACTCATTCGGATCAATAAAGCTATGTTTGCCTTTTCAACTCTTCAAACTATCTGGCGCTCTAAGGCATTATCTCTACACAACAAGATACGAATCTTTAATACAATCTTTAAGTCTGTCCTTCTATACGGTTCAGAAACTTGGAGAGTCACTAAAACAATTATGGAAAAGCTCCAGACCTTTGTTAACAGATGCCTACGCCGGATATTAGGAATTAGGTGGCCAGAAAAGAAAACTACAAACGATTATTTGTGGGAGAGTACTAGACAAAAGCCCATAGCCCAGGACATCACAAAACGAAAATGGAGCTGGATAGGACACACCCTGCGAAAACCAGCTATCAATGTTGCAAGGCAGGCACTTGACTGGAACCAACAAGGAAAGAGGAAAGTGGGCAAACCTGGAAGAGGTCAGTCATCGGTTAAAATAAGGGTACTGGGATAACATGGGGGCAGATGAAGAAAGCTGCTCAGAACCGAGTTCGGTGGAGAGGTGTGGTTGCGGCCCTATGCTCCCCTGGGAGTGCACAGGATTTAGTAAGTAAGTATATCAGTAACACGCATATTTAGACCCGCACGCCGGCCGCGAGTAATATATGGCTAGTAATCTATATTATTATAAAGTAGTGTGTAAGGCGTTTGTATGTTATGAATAGAAATCAAAACCAATTGACCAATCTTGATAAAACTTGGCAGACATGTTTCTTGGGTACTAACTTAGACCGTAGTGTATGTATTGTAGCCCTAAAACAAACTGAAGACCATCGAAAACCTAAACATTGATCAACTCTATTACAGCTATAGTATTTTATGCATCTAGGCCATGTTTACAATGTTGACCTGAGAAAAGATCGAAATGATTTAGATCTAGATCTAATTTTAAGAACCACACTTTGCACATATCATTTTTACTTTGACACGTGATTATTTAAAATATAGTCTATTGATTTCATTATTTAATATAATTATCCTTCAAATTTCTGTTTCAAAAGCATTTTTACATAAATTCGTTCTTTATATTCGAATTTAGAATTCATGATGTACATTTTTTCATTAGACATTACCCAATAGGTTACACATCTCTCTATTCCTAGCTCTACAACTTTATTTCAACTCTAAGATGATAGAACTTCTCTTCGCAAAAATAGTTATATAATTAAACACATGAACATATTAATTATAGTCCATTCATTTTATATTTTAATCAAATTAACATTAAAATTTGTTTTTCTATAGCATTTTTACATGAGGGTTACTCTATTCTTAATATCGCGTGCATTCAGGTCAATTAACTATTTTTAGTTATATTCATATAATTTTTTATTCATAAATTCATGCATTCGCTTTACTTATAACAATATCAGGTGACCGAGCCTCGCTCGGATGAATAATTTGTTAAGGAAGGATATATACCCGAAGTCATTTTGGGAATACTGTTGTAATTACGAAGATGAACGATCGGGTAAAAACTATCAATCCAAAGAGTTGCTTTTTCGTTCTGTCAGTTATCAATGTAATTGTACACGGTGATTTAAATAGAAAATTCCCCCAACAGTAGGCCTATAGAAAACCACAGCTCAAGTCTTAAAGTTTTACATTGCTTCTTTCGCGTAAAACTATTGGACTATTTTAGGCTTGGAAGAAAGTCTTTGCAGTGTAACTTCTAAAATGGTTACTTTCTGACATTTAATATTGCAATTAATATATTCGTTATGGCTCTGAGACATGGACACTATACAGAAAACAACTAAGACTTCTTGAGCGCTGTCACCAAAGTTGTTTGCGCTCCGTCATGGACATACGGTGGCAGGACCGCACTACAAATTGTGATGTCCTTGCCAACGCCGGTATGGACAGTATAGAGGGACTTCTTATGTTCAGATAGTTGCACTGGGTAGTGCACGTAACCCGTATGGGAGACGAACGTATGCCAAAGGCAATCTTTTTTTTTGGTGAGCTAAAAGGTGGTCGAAGTAACAGAGGCGCCCCACAGAAACGCTTCAAAGACCAGCTTAGGCGACAACTTTCCTTGGCTGACATAGAAGAGAGCACCTGGTTGTATGCGGCCTCCAAACGAGACAGCTGGAGGTCACTCACGAGGGCCACCGGATATACATTTGAGACCAAAAGAAAATCTGCTGCCGAGGACAAACGTTGACGGCGAAAAGAAAATCTAAATGGACCACCTGCGGACAATGGTTATGCTTGCCATAGGAGTGGCAAAATATGTAGGTCACATCTGGGGCTGCGCAGCCACGGGAAATACTGCATTCCTCACTTATCTAATCTTCGGACTCGAAGACAACCCTTATTATTATGACTTTAGTAAGAATCATCAAGTGATGCAAAATCTCTACGTTATAGTGTAAAACGTGCAACTAGTTTCAAAGTAAAGTCGCAAATATTTTCCTAAGAGACTTAAAAATATCGCGTTAGTATTCTAAAGAAGCGTTATTGTGAGGCATCTCTGTTACTCCGACAACCTTTCAGCTTACTAAAAAAAGATTGCGAAAAATATGTTCGTTCCCCATATGGAATAAGTGTCCTGCAAAGCGGGACTGTCGGATTATAAGAAGTTCATATCATTTTGCAAGAATATCGCTGTTTGTATTGCGGTCTTTGGTGAAGGCTTTCAGAAAGTCTTAGTTGCTTTCTATAAAGTACTCATGTCTTAGTTTTACATAAAGGGGTTGAGAGAATCACTGGTTGACACTGATTTTTGTAGACAGGCGGAGCGATTTATTTCGCCACACTCTCGCTTGGAGGCGTCAAAAAGCACGATTATCCCTGATCACATATCAACCTCTCTTTAAAGCAATGCGTCATTTAATACTATGCTTCCCAAATAATGTGAAGTTATCTACCACTTTAAGGAATATGTATGCGCGGTTATCTTTGGGCTGAGTAGGTTTTATTGGGTGACTTCTGGAACATGACTTCTGTTTTACCCAGGTTTATAGGTTAACAAAATAAGCAGCAGCGTGATGAAAATTCGTTGATTGCGAGCTAGATATTATCAGGGCCAGCCTCAAGCGTATGCTGCCGCATTGGACCCCGAAGGTTCAAAAGCCCCGCGCTAATTCTAGGTGTAAATTATTAGCTTAAACCATTATAATTTATAAAAGGGTTCCCGTGGTCTCCTTGTTTTCAAGGAGCTCCTGGAAATCTTATGAAACTCATAAAAATGTCCTTAAAAAGACAAAATTGTCATTTTGGGGTGTCAATCAATATGGAAAACGCCAGTCCTACGCGTGATATAAAAACGGCATTATCAGCTTTTATTTAATAAAAATGTAATGCAAATACGAATTTATTTTCTAATATAAAATCTTTATTTTCACTTATTATCCTTATCCCTACCCTTACTGGTCCGCGCGCAATCCATTTCACATAGGGCCCCGCAAATGTTAGGACCGGCCCTTGTTGTGCATGTAAGGCATAGATAAGCTGTGTTATGACAATTTCCTATGTTTTGGTATGGGACAGTAGACTTCGAAGCTTAAACACATTGCAATAATTCACCAGCAAAATAATAACAAAGTAAAAGCTACCTACGAGTGTACGCAATTAAAGTGTCAACAATTTATAAAGCCTACATACATACATAAAGATATTTAATTTCATTATTTTTCTTCAATAGTTTCATAATGGATCAATGTTTAATAAGATGGTGCGCAAATGTTTAATTACGCCAATTGAATCATTAAAACTTTTTTTTGTTTGCGAATAAATGATTAAGTGTACTGCTGGGAGCCTAGTGACGTCAGTGGTGTCAAGTTTTTTTCCCATTGACGTCATATAGAAAATTTCATTCATTAACATTCTAGCCAAAATTAACTTTTCGATAATGAACGATTTTCGAACCGATATAACTGTCGAACGGGAGTTTTCCCGATGTGACCAATAAGTTGAAATTTTTTTTTCTCACTAATATGCACGTACGTTGCAATTTTAAAGAAAATCATTAGAGCCGTTTTCGAAATTAAAAATAAATGTATATAAATATATATACAAGAATTGCTCGCTTAGGAGTATAGGATTATTAATATCAGGTGACCGAGCCTCGCTCGGATGAATAATTTGTTATGGAGGATATATACCCGAAGTCATTTTGGGAATATTGTTGTAATTACGAAGATGAACGATCGGGTAAAAACTATCAATCCAAAGAGTTGCTTTTTCGTTCTGTCCGTTCTCAATGTAATTGTACATGGTGATTATAATAGAAAGTCCCCCCAACAGTATGTCTATAGAAAATCACAGCTCAAGTCTTAAAGTTTTACATTGCTTCTTTCGCGTAAAACTATTGGGCTATTATAGGCTTGGAAGAAAGTCTTTGCAGTGTAACTTCTAAAATGGTTACTTTCTGACATTTAATATTGCAATTAATATATTCGTTATGGCTCTGAGACATGGACACTTTACAGAAAACAACTAAGACTTCTTGAGCGCTTTCACCAAAGTTGCTTGCACTCCATCATGGACATACGGTTGCAGGACCGCACTACAAACAGCAATGTCCTTGCCAACGCCGGTATGGACAGCAAAAAGAGGGACTTCTTATGTTCAGACAGTTGCACTGGGTAGTGCACGTATCCCGTATGGGAGACGAACGTATGCGAAAAGTTAGCTAAAAGGTAGTCGACGTAACAGAGGCGTTCCACGGAAATTCTTCAAAGACCAGCTTAGGCGTCACTTTCCTTGGCTGACATAGAAGAGAGCAACTGGTTGTATGCTGCCTCTAAACGAGACAGCTGCCACAGTGGACCCCGAAGGTTCAAAAGCCCCGCGCTAATTCTAGGTGTAAATTATTAAACTATAATAATTTATGAAAGGGTTCCCGTGGTCTCCTTGTTTTCAAGTAGCTCATGGAAATCTCCTGAAACTCATAAAAATGTCCTTAAAAAGACAAAATTGTCATTTTGGGGGTGTCAATCAATATGGAAAACGCCAGTCCTACGCGTGATATAAAAACGGCATAGATAAGCTGTGTTATGACCATTTCCTATGATTCGGTATGGGACAGTAGACTTCGAAGCTTAAACACATTGCAATAATTCACCAGCAAAATAATAAGAAAGTAAAAGCTACCTACTGGTGGACGCAATTCAAGTGTAAACAATTTATAAAGCCTACATACATACATAAAGATATTTAATTCCATTATTTTTCTTCCATAGTTTCATAATGGATCAATGTACAATAAGATGGTGCGCAAATGTTGAATTAGGCCAATTGATTCATTAAAACTTTTTTTTGTTCGCCAAGAAATGTCTTAGTGTACTGCTGTGAGCCTAGTGACGTAAGTGGTGTCAAGTTTTTTTCCCATTGACGTCATATAGAAAATTTCATTCATAAAACATTCTAGCCAAAATTAATTTTTCGATAATGAGCCATTTTCAAACCGATATAACGGTCGACCTCCAGTTTTCCCGATGTGGTCAATGAGTTGAGAATTTTTTCTTACTATTATGCACATACCTTGAAATTTTAAAGAAAATCGTTAAATTATTAATTATGTGACGTGTTTTTATCGTCCAAGTAGAACAAGATCAGATTCAAAACGCTTTATTAAATAAGACAGCGTGATTTTATAGTCTATTCCATTTTCACAGCAGTGCAAACCAACTCCTCTCGAATAACGTACCATCGTTATATTGACGTGAACAGAACAGGCCCGCTACAAGACGCCTTTCTGGAGATGAGGATGGTCTGAATACAACAAGCCCATTACAAACTCACATTAACTACAATACTACTGCAGCTTTTGTCAAGCTCTCTCAGAAGTTACATTTTGTTATAAAATTTTATATTGATATGTTCATATATAACCTTATTACATTAATGTTATGATTCTCATATAGTATGTTGCTATGTTGATGGCTTGGAATGCTATTAGGGGCTAGGTAACCAAGTTACTGTTTAAGAATCGTGTGTTCAATTAGTTGAGATATCGTTAATCAGCTTGTTCGGTGTGTGGAAATTGCCCTCCCTGGTGGGCCAAAGAGTCTGCAGTAGTTTTGACAGTTACACCTGTATGACTCGGTACCCATTGCATTAATACAGGGGTGTCATAGCGTTGCTTTATGTTGTGTGAAGCCATGATGACAGAGTCAATATTAGGGGGCCATGGTCCAGGGCTTTGCAAAGCCTGTAGTACAGATTTGGAGTCAGTGACCACAACAATCTGTGTTACCCTCAAATATCCCTAACCGAGCTGAGAGTCAATGACTTTTAAGGATTCACCTACTTTTATGGCCTCCACATCAAAACTGCAAACAATACCACATAGTCCAAAGATGTTGACTGAGTCAGAGCCAAGAACGTCGATGTAGGAACCATAGCCTGCTCTTCCAGAATCTATCCAAGCTGTCAAATCAGTATATACGAATATGGTAATGGGCTTGAAAGCATTAATCGTCTCCAGTGCAAGAATTTGTATAGTGATTGCGCTCCTTCCGGATTTCCAAAATCAATATATGTTGGTGTGGAAACAAAAGAGCTGACCACTTCGTGAGATCTGAGACTCATAGCAACACATGAAGATTCGGATCTGTTTTAGGATTGAAAAAAAAAGTTTTTTAAATGTTAAATCTTTCAAAATAGTTGGTTGTGACAATAAAAAAAGAAAATAATAAAACATTTTTGTATTTCCTATTTCAGCCGGTACAGCTCAATTTTAACACGAGTTGTATAACTAATGCACTCATCTACAAGGCCCAAAACCCAAACGAACTACTAAGACTGATATTGCTGAATAGTCCTAATTGTAGAATCTATCAAATACCTTTGGGTCACTTTCATCCGTTTGAATGTTACGAAGAACAGAAGTACACGTAAGTGAACAATCTTTGTTTTATTCTCCTAACATGGACGTATATTAGATAAGTAGGAATGGGGCGTCATTGACGTCCTGCCATACAGATGTTTGACGTGTCTCTGAAGTTTCTTTAAATCTGAATAGGACGTCATTGACAGCCTGCCATACAGGGGTTTGAAGTGTCTCTGAAGTTCCTTTAAATCTGAATAGGACGTCATTGACAGCCTGCCATACAGTGGTTTGACGTGTCTCTGAGGTCCCTTTAAATCTGAATAGGACGTCATTGACAGCCTGCCATACAGTGGTTTGACATGTCTCTGAGGTCCCTTTAAATCTGAATAGGACGTTATTGACAGCCTGACATACAGTGGTTTGACGTGTCTCTGAAGTACCTTTAAATCTGAATAGGACGTAATGACGTCCTGCCATACAGTGGTTTGTCATGTCTCTGAAGTTCCTTTAAATCTGAATAGGACGTCATTGCAGCCTGCCATACAGTGGTTTGACGTGTCTCTGAAGTTCCTTTAAATCTGAATAGGACGTCATTGACAGCCTGCCATACAGTGGTTTGTCATGTCTCTAAAGTTCCTTTAAATCTGAATAGGACGTCATTGACTGCCTGCCATACAAGTGGTTTGTCATGTCTCTGAAGTTCCTTTAAATCTGAATAGGACGTCATTGACTGTCTGCCATACAGTGGTTTGACATGTCTCTGAAGTTCCTTTAAATCTGAATAGGACGTCATTGACTGTCTACCATACAGTGGTTTGTCATGTCTCTAAAGTTCCTTTAAATCTAAATAGGACGTCATTGACTGCCTGCCATACAAGTGGTTTGTCATGTCTCTGAAGTTCCTTTAGATCTGAATAGGACGTCATTGCAGCCTGCCATACAGTGGTTTGACGTGTCTCTGAAGTTCCTTTAAATCTGAATAGGACGTCATTGACAGCCTGCCATACAGTGGTTTGTCATGTCTCTAAAGTTCCTTTAAATCTGAATAGGACGTCATTGACTGCCTGCCATACAAGTGGTTTGTCATGTCTCTGAAGTTCCTTTAAATCTGAATAGGACGTCATTGACTGTCTGCCATACAGTGGTTTGACATGTCTCTGAAGTTCCTTTAAATCTGAATAGGACGTCATTGACTGCCTGCCATACAGTGGTTTGTCATGTCTCTGAATTTCCTTTAAATCTGAATAGGATGTCATTGACTGTCTACCATACAGTGGTTTGACATGTCTCTGAAGTTCCTTTAAATCTGAATAGGACGTCATTGACTGTCTGCCATACAGTGATTTGTCATGTCTCTGAAGTTCCTTTAAATCTGAATAGGACGTCGATGCAGCCTGCCATACAGTGGTTTGACGTGTCTCTGAAGTTCCTTTAAATCTGAATAGGACGTCATTGACTGTCTGCCATACAGTGATTTGTCATGTCTCTGAAGTTCCTTTAAATCTGAATAGGACGTCATTGCAGCCTGCCATACAGTGGTTTGGCGTGTCTCTGAAGTTCCTTTAAATCTGAATAGGACGTCATTGACAGCCTGCCATACAGTGGTTTGACGTGTCTCAAAAGTTCCTTTAAATCTGAATAGGACGTCATTGACAGCCTGCCATACAGTGGTTTGACGTGTCTCTGAAGTTCCTTTAAATCTGAACAGGACGTCATTGACAGTCTGCCATACAGTGGTTTGTCATGATTCTGAAGTTCTTTTAAATCTGAATAGGACGTCATTGACAGCCTGCCATACAGTGGTTTGTCATTTCTCTGAAGTTCCTTTAAATCTGAATAGGACGTCATTGACTGTCTGACATACAGTGGTTTGTCATGTCTCTGAAGTTCCTTGAAATTTGAATAGGACGTCATTGACTGCCTGCCATACAGTGGTTTGACATGTCTCTGAAGTTCTTTCAGATCTGAATATGACGCCATTGCCTGACTGCCATATATTGGTTTGACATCTTTCGGAATTTCCTTCAGGTTGGAAAATCCAAAAAAAAAAAAAATCTTCGCCAAACTCTCCCTCAGAACGGTGGGCGGGGACAGCAGAGTTTGAACTTGTGACTGTTCAGCGAGTGTCCAAAAGGGATCCTTAACTATCTATTTGAAAACAAAATAATAATAATCCTTTATATGTACATATTATTATCTAAAAGTAAAATAAGTATAAGTAAAAATCCCAGTCTTTATCAGGATTCGAACCCAGAACGCCCGGTTCGAAAGCCAAGCGCTTTTCCACTAAGCTACCTCTCCTCCAAGATTTCCACATATTTTTTTAAATAGTTAAATCGTCAGCCCTATAGATTTTCAGGATTCGACAGCTGTGTTTTACTCTTTAAATCTGTTCAACTGATCATGTCATTTACAAAATCAATTCAATATCAATATACTTAAAGAAGACTATATCTCTCTAATAAAATCTTTGTGTCTGTTGAATATATTTAAGATCCATATCTAAGCAAATTCTTTTTATTTTGATTATATTTTTGTTCAGGTATGATTTAACTGGTGAATGTGATCGAAATGATCCAAGACAACTCATGGACGCTGACATCGTTCAAGCGTGTAAAGAGACGACAGGCAATAAATATCAGATTTTCAATTTCTATGATTACAAATACTACAAAAACATTTTCTGTTTAATTTGTCAGACGGTAATATTTTGTCTTACACACTAACAACTTATTTACTTGTTTGGTCAATGGTATAAAGGCCTTATATTATATAGATATATTACACAATTTACTTTCCAATGTATTTTTAAGGCATTAAAGCCTAAAACTACTGATTTATATTCTCTATTTACTTCTTCTTTCAAATTTGAGTTTCACAAAATATTTTTTACATAAATTTGTTCTCTCTAAATGTGAATAGATTTAGCCGTGTTGAATGTCAGAAACCGCTGTGTGCCCAGACCCGTTTGTGTGTGTAGCAGAACAACGCCAGTCCACTACGGGCCTGGCTATGGAAAGTTGACCCAACTGACCCCTTACCCCACTTACCCGCCATCATAGCCTCAGTTATTGTGGAATGTTTTATTTTTTATGTTATTTCTATTTTAAATCTAATACAATTATTTATGTTTTTAGTATATTTTATATTTAGTTGAGTTAGATTTATTTTAGTATTGGGAAGGGAAATAAGTACCTGTATACTTTTAATATTTATTTTACTGTCACGTGACCAGGTGACCTGGTCTACAACGAGGCAATATGACCTGGGGCAGTTAGCGTGGGTCTTGTAGAGCAGACGTTCACAGTTCCCGCTTCTTGTTTTCCCTGTTATTTTCCACTTTAATTCTTGTTTGAAGAATACTTTATTTAAATCGAAAGTGTACAGTCAATTTGGACATCTTCGTTTGTTATCAGTTTCATTGATGTATCTATATTTCAAACGTTGTGGATGATTCTATATCAAAAATCATACGTTACGTGTTTTTAACTATTATTCTGGTGTTCAGTGTTATTTGTGAGTTGTATACACAAACACCTAAATCGCGACAGGGCTATAGCCACGAAATACACAGTTCCAGCATCAACAGTCGGGCCTCCAGAATCGCCCTAGAAAACGACCAGTTGAAGCAGTAACGGTTCTAGTTAGTACCCAAGGAACATTTATGCCAAGTTTTATCAAGGTTGCTCAAAAGGTTTCGATTTGTATGCGAGACATACATAAACACGCCTTACTTTCTACTAAATAGTATAAAAAGAATATATATATATTGCTTTTTTGTAAAACAAATTGTGCCGGTACTCAATGATGGATTGCCTAACTTTTAAATATTAATTAATTTAAAAAAACATTAAAAAGGGAGAAAAGTAATATTTTTTTCCCCACGTTGAAAAAGGTATATATATATACATAGTACCGGTGCGTACCGTCACAAAAATGCACTGTATATATATATTATTTAGCGAAGACAATACATGAAGCAATTTTAAAAAAATAGTAGCCAATCGATTACTGCTATTAATTATTTGGTTGGAAATTAACAAGAGTAATTAATCCTTCAGTATTTACAGATATGGCTAAATATGTGGGGATTGTCCCATTAGAAACTTGTACACATTTTTTTCTCCCACACCCACTCACACTCGGATTAAGTTGAAAATATAAAGTTGTACCTAAAAATACATAAATCAATTAATTTATTCAATCAATTATTGATAATTAATTATGTTGTTTGATATCGAAAAAGAGGAATATCTTCTACATTTTCGAGGGATATATAGGTATAAGTATGGAGTTTGTCCTTTTAGAGAAAGTTTCTTTTATGTATTTTTTTAAATATAATTTGCTTCTTTCTTCATCCAGATGAATTATCCTTTTGAAGTCTATTCATGGTTGTGCCTCGATAATTTTATTGATGGAGACGACAATCTCTATAGACTTTTGGTTAATCTGAGAGTCCAGGATCACGACAGTGAAAGTCAAGATATACAGAAAGGATGTAATGACACCATGTGGCAAGCACCGAATGTGGGTATAAATCAAAATGCCATTAGAATGCTTAGATAGACTAAGACTTTTTTTTATAAACGGGGTAATTGCTATTTCAAAGTTTTAAGTTTATTTTTTTTTTAAATCAGACTTTGCATTTCTAGTATGGTTCAATGTCATTCTTCTCATATTAGTAAAAAAAATGATACAACATTTAAATAGTATTTTCTTCTGTTTTTATTTGCCAGTCTAAACTTTATTTAGTAGGATAATAGTGTTTAAGTCAATTCGAGTCATGTTCCAGTTGATCCATGTTGTTACGCTTTTAATTGCTTGTAATTCTTGTTACAGTGTCCTTGTCCCTAATATTTGTCGATGAATAATACAGTGAGTTGCGATGTGTGTGTGTGCTTGTACACAATTAATCTTTATTACATTCCTAACACTTCATTCTTTTGGAAGACGTTTATTGTTCCCTAAAATAGTTTCTTCCTGGAGTTAGTGGAAAAATTGAAGGCTCCCTGCCATTGCCAGCAAGGGTGTCTTGGGGAGCGCTGTGAGCTTCCGTAGCGCTGGGTGGAGCCCTGCCGCCAAGCACTATTTCCGGTATTAAAAGCCAACAAAATGCATATTCTGAGGTATCTACAGTGCATTATCCTGCTATTAAAAAGTTTTATTTCAAAAACCTTATGTGCTATTCTTACTGACTTAGATCCTCCAGCATCTTTCGGCGCATTGGGCTGCAAGCTGCTTCCACAAAAATCTGTCACTGGCAATGCCTCTTCCCACTTGCTCTGAGGGCCTCCATAAAAGTGTAGCTCCAAGTTGTACTAGGATGTCCCTGTTTACACTTTCCTCGTAATGGCCTCCATGTCATCTCAACTCTTATTATGCGTAATTCATTTTGTCTGAGAACATGTCCCGCAAACCTTATGCGATGCTTTGTCACAACTTTACTAAGGGGTCAACTCCCAGTTTGGTATAGGATTTTCTTGATTTAGACCCAATCTCTATAACGGATTTCTCAAATCCGTCATAGCCATCTTTTTTTTTTCAATATTGGCAGATAACTTTTCACTATACTTTGTTAATGGAGCCCAGCCACCGGTAGAAACTTGTAGCCTCTATGGCTACGCTCTTGGAATTAGGTGACTGTAGTTTGCTTTAGAATTTATATCAAAAAATGAAGTTTTATAGTCAAAAACATCTGGCGTTTTTTTTTTATTTATGACCCTTTTAGCTACGGTCATAGACTTTGTTGACTTAAGTTTGCTTTATAAAAAAAATTCAAAAAAGAGGTTTTCAATCTCTGTATAGGGGTATTTAAACTTAAAACCATTTAGAGGGATTTGAAACTTTAAAAAAAAAGCCCTCTGGAGAAGGGGGTTTAAACTCCAAAACCTTTTTAGCTTGGCTACGCTCATAGAATTTTTAGTGTGTATTTTGCTTTTGTTTATATAGAAGAGGTATTTTTTAGCTTCAAACCCCGCTGGAGGGGTGGGTCTTAACTCAAAACCCTTTAAGGTTACAATCAACGCTTTTTGAGTGTGTAATTTTCTTTTTTTTTATATTCAAAGAAAGAAGTGAAGCTGGGTACTGAAATAAATGATGATACATACCTATTAAACATAAATGAACAGTAGCACCAGAGACAAAGTTTTTAAATGAGAGAAAGTAGTGAATTAAAATGCGACGAAAATAAGGTCATGAGCCGACCAAAGCTCGAACCAGTGACCCCGAAACGACAACACCACCTAGCGATAACGCACATAACCTCTAGACTATTTGAATGTCCAAATTACCACCCTAGTAGCCCCTAGCTAGCCCCAAACCCGCCCCCCCCCACTGGCTAAGCACATGTATTCTAGTATATCTTATATTTAGATGGAACGGCCTATTTCAAATGATGCTAGCCCCTCAGTTATGGTATGTGTGTATCTGTGTTTATTTGTAGACGGTGGGAAGAGATTAGCGAATTGTTGGGAATGATGCAACATAGATGGCATTGTCGTCACTTTTTCTTAGTTTGGGGAGGCGACTCCAGAACGTGAGACTAAACGGTTGTGTTCTTGTAGTGAGTTCGATTTGATGACTCAAGTCTACTACATTTATTTCACTTATCTCAAGTTGATTTTGTCTATATTATAATTAAAGTTCTATTTAGCTTTGTTCACAAAAGGAAGTTATTCAAGCTACTTAAAGTTTTTTAGTTAAGATGCGTTAAGCCAACATCGGTTTAGTTGTCTACCAGCAGTTTGATGCTGAGTTTACAACAGGCAACTATCTCCCAAATAAATTTCTTTTGACCGTAAATTTGATTAAGAGTATTTAATTTTTCATCCCCCCCTCCCTGATTCTACGCCTTAGAAAATAGTTCTTTCTACATTACATATGTATTCTTTAACTTTTCAACTTTTTAGTACAATACTTAAAAGACTTTATGAACTTTTCAAACGCCATACATTTTGTAACCAAGTGTTAAAAATTATCTTATAATCGAAGTGATACATTCCGTTTCAACTTTTATGATCAAAGTAGTCAAATAAAATTGTGCGATAAACAATATAAAATAACATATACGCGCGATTAGAGACTTGAACCACTGCCTTTCAGATATAAATGATATTATATTGACTGAGCAAACAGAGTATGATGAAATTACGTATAAAATGTTAACAAAAGTTTAATCGTTATAATACGCGCTGGACTGTCGTTTGGACTTCTCGATGGTCCCGGGTTCATTTCCTGCCCGCTGACATCCCAATCGTATTACGGGATGTTTGGACTAGAAACTACACTATATTCAACTCTGAAGGAACATTCGAAACATGTAAGACAAACATTTTACAAACAAATATATTCTAGTTAGTTCTTTTCAAAATGTTTAATTAAAAAATAACTGTAGAGAAATTGCGATAAAAAATCGTTTTCGGTAAATTTAACAGCAGCGGTTTCAATCATGTATGTATATAAAAATTCCAACCACAGACTGGATGTCTAACAGTAGTTCACAAAACCTACGTAGTTTTCGATCATGTTTCATTAATAAACTGTAGATCACACTTGTACTGTCCTGATGTCAGATCACACTTGTATGATGATACTGATCTCAATTAAGATAACAATTCTATGATAATACTGTCCTGATGTCATATAATACTACCATTATGATACTTTCCTGATGTCAGGTCACACTATCTTAATGATACTGTCCTCATGTCAGACACTAGCATGATGATATTCTCCTGATGTCAAATCACCCTAGTATGATGATACTGTCCTGATTTCAGATCACCCTAGTATGATGATACTGTCCTGATGTCAGATCACACAAGTATGATAATACTGTCCTCATGTCAGATGACACTTCTATAATGATACTGCCCTTATGTCACTAATATTATGGTACTTTCCTGATGTCAAATCACACTAGCATAATGATACTGTCTGATGTCAGACACTAGCATGATGATTCTGTCCTGATGTCAAATCGCCCTGGTATGATGATAGTGTCCTGTCAGATCACACTAGTATGATGATACTGTCCTGATGCCAGATCACACTAGTATGATGATACTGTCCTGATACCAGATAAGTAGCGAGTTACTGTAACATTTTGTATTCAGTGCACATTTAATTTTCAAACTAAGTAGCGAAATTCTGTAACATTTTGTATTTAGTGCACATTTAATGTTGAAACTAAAAAGCGTTTTACTGTAAAATGTTTTAAATTTAAAAATATAACTTTTTATTAGCGGCCCCCGTAAGGGAAAAAAGCCGCTATTAGGTTTGTGCAAAATGTCCGTCTGTCACACTCAGATCTCGAAAACTAGAAGAGAAATGAAAAATATTATTTCATCATTAAATGCGGCTTGAAAAGTTTAGGTGCAACGGCTACTTTTTTGGTTTTCTAAAAGCAAACCGTTTAATTTATAAAATTAATTATGCAAGCGACTTTTTAATAAAAATACACCAATTTTAAAACAATTACGTACATGTAAGGGAGACAATGTTACAATATGCTAACAAAGGTATACAATTTCTTTGTATTTTCAGTATCACCAAGTCAAATATATTTATAAAATGTACAGGAAATGTTTACAACAAATATAAATAATACTTAAAGATGTTTTTTCTGGTCAACTAGCTGCTAAAATTAAAAGAAAACATTTCTGTTTGTTTTTAATAGCTAATAATGAATTTCGTATGTAAATATCATGCACATTTTTTAAAATGGACTTTTTCTGCAGCTATTTTCGTGCACTAGCGTAACGTCGCAACATATGGTAAATCGAAACAAATTCCTTAAACTTTTTTAAAAAATCAGATTTTATTTTTTGTTTAGTGCCCCCATCCGAAAAAAAGAAGCTTATTTTTGTGCGTTTTGTCTGTTGGTTGGTCTGTCCGTCACGATTAGATTAACAAATAACACTAGAGGCTATTGTAAATCTGATTTAACCTTTAATTTTTCATTTAGAAATATTGCAATAGTTTTATGTATCTATAATAGATTGTTTTGTGAAAAACAAATCAATGCCAATGAATATTTGTTTGCACTTCTAACTTATAGTAGATTTTATTTCCATGCTTAAACGTTTCAAGAAACACATGATCTTTAATATATTGTTCCGGTTTTTTAATGTAAATAGCATATAAATGCTAAATAAAAATATCTATACTGATTTATATTTCATTAACTATAAAGTTTTTCCGGATATTGTTTTATAAATAATAAATTATGTCAAATGATTGTTTGGAATCGCATAATGGACTAATATTACACTTATATTCTTTGACACTACGTCACTATAGTTTATTTATCAATATCAATTGTTCCGAATTTTTAATTTAAAACAAATTTATGTCAAATGACTTTATTTTTTTCAATAATATATCGACAATAGGTTATTCAGGATTTTATAATAATAAAGTAATTTACAAGAAACGATTATTGAAAATCAATTTTTAGACTTATTTTATAGTTAATTTTCTTGTCGAAACATAATAAAAGTTGTTTAATCGGTAAAGAATGTTCCGGATTTTGTTTCGAAAAAGAAATCGACCTACATTACCTTAATTTTCTTATAAATCGTCGCCGAAAATGATCCGAATTTTATATGAAAAATCTAATAACGCTAATAAATGTTTAAAATCTCTCTTCTAATAAATAAAACAAATGATTTTCTCAATTACAAAAATTGGTTGTTCCGGATTTTTTTATGAAAAATAGTTTAACTCTTTTTATGTAAAATCGCACTTCTCTCTTACACTACATTTAACTTTCTATCTAAAACGTTAGAAAATCTAATTATCGTTAATATTATGCTCTGATTTTTAAGAAAAACAACTTCCTAACACCAAAGTATGATTTGAAAAAATCTCCATAAGGCTATGGTACATCTAAATTTCATAACAGACCATCCCACAAATTTATTTTACGGCATTTGATTAATCTGGAATTCTTATATTCTCGGAAGGGAAATTAAATTTTAATCAGATTTTCAATAGCTTTTAGTCTTTTTTTTTCTCGCTATTAACATAACGGACAGACAAACTGATATATATATTAAGTCTAACTAGCCCATCAAATGAAATGCTAAAAGAACAAACTCGGTGGTGCACCAATGTCTATGATCCCTCGAGAAACTGCTCGTATAGACGACATTTTTTAGTCTAACTAGGACGTGTGACGTAATGGAATTTTTTTCCTTTGATGTCATATGTAGTTATTCTTTAAATGAAATGCTAAAAGAAATCACTCGGTGCACCAATGTCTATAAACCCTCAACAAGCTGCTCGTATAGATGATATGTTTTAGTCTAACTAAGCCGTGTGACGTAGTGAATTTTTTTTCCTTTGACGTCATATGGATTAAATTCTTTAAATGCTAAAACAACTCGGTATAGTAATGTTTATTAAACCTCGTAATGTGACTCGCATTTTAAAAAGACATAATAGTTAGATTTAGATGTAATCTAGATTTTTTACACTAGAGCTAGATTTTTTACACTAGATCTAGATTTTTTCTTACACTAGAGCTAGATTTTTAAAACTAGATTTATATTTAAGTTCTAATTAAAATCATTATAAAATCTAGATCTAGAATAAGTTGGTCTAGTTTAGAATGTTTGTTGTTTTACATGTTTCGGATGTTCCTTCAGAGTTGTAGTCCAAACCTCCCGTAGGACGACGGGTGATGGGAGCGGGCAGGGTTTGAACCTAGGACCATCGATGAATCCAAACGACAGTCCAGCACGCAAACCGCACTACCAGACAGCCATAATTTAGACTAGATCAAGATCTATAATTTTAATTTCTAGGCTTTTTTCTAAAGTCTAGATTGTCAATGTGTCAATATTGCAATGTTATAAAATACTAAAACTAATTTACTATTTTAATATTTCATATTGCAATTAGACTATTAATTAATTATCTTTTGGTTTTTTTATATAAATCTTATCTTAATTACATCTACATTATCCCAAATATATATTTTAGATCTAGATCTAGTAGATATAGATATTGAGAGTGCTAAATTAGTAGTTTAATTTAGGTAGATCAACATCCTCATTCTAGTTCCATTTAGGCCTAAATGAAAATGCTCAATACCAAAAGATTATCTAAAATCGCTCTTCTGACATATTGTACATATCCGGGTAGTTGTCATTCCGTAATGTGTAGGTATAATATCAATAGTAGGATATTAGTTTGTAACCAGTTTGTCATTAAATTAAGAGCAATGCCTGGTCGTGCGGTTAGCGCGCAGGACTGATTATGTCTACTGTCTCGGTTTCATACCCTGCTCGATGCCATCATCAATTGACCAGCGAATATGCGGATCCGACAGGGATCCGACAGGGATCCGTCTCCCACGGGGACAGCCTCTGAGTTTGTGTTGCCACACAAACTCTCTTTGTAATCTTGTTCTATTTAACACAAAGATCAATAGCGTTTTTAGTGAGAAGAGTGCACATCTAAAACTATGTTTCTTTTTATAGTGGCATTCCTTTAACCCACTCCCCCCTTCAAGACAAAATACATTCTCGCCTCCACCCTTATCCATCTAATAGGTCTGTAAGCATTGGGAGCTGGAGTTTTCCTGCATCGTAAGCTTCCGAAATCCTCTATGTTATGTTCTGTACCACACTTTATTCGTAGAAAGAAAAGCGCAAGTCAAAGGGAAGCTTTGGATATGTTGATTCTAAATTGTGAGATATATTCTATACATTTGAGCATGTACCTTTGTAATGGGCTTTTTCGAAAGATCAATCTGGTGTCCAGAAAGATGTCTTGTATCGTGATTGTTTGTGTCAAACGTTAACAATGGTCATCCACTCGGAATTCAACCGTCCTGACGTAAGTGTCAAGTCAAAAAAATATTTAAAAACTGGCTAGAATCTTTGGTTTCCTTGACAAGACATTTCTGAATTAATCTTGCGGCAAACAGTATGAACATTCGTCATTAGTTGAGGAAACAATGTCATTGAATGTAATCATTAGATTTGAAGCCTGAGATGTATGTGTGTGTGTGTAAGGGGGGGACATAGTTTGACAAACGCTGGCCACATGCATGTAAACAACACACACACACAAAGGAGAACTTACATTATTCTAAACTAAACAAAAAAAAATGTTTGATCTAGAATCCTAGACGTAGCCAAAAAATATTGTCTTTTTAAGAAATTATCTTATCTTATAAAATACAGACGTTACTTTAAAAAAGAAGATGATTACGTCCTAAACGTCATGCATCTAGTCATGCATGTTAACCAATGACTTAAATTCTGTCAAGTCATTTATTTTTCTGGCTGGCTCAGACAACCCAGCGCTTTGTATCCAACAGGGTGAATACATCTGAGATGAACCCCTATTGAAAAATAGAGCAGAAAGGACTACTCTTCCAATAATGCTCTGGCAAGAAACTGGGCCATTCGGTATAAAGCCTCGTAGCTATCTTAATACATCAGATTAAACGCGAGTGGAAATCTTAAGTAGAATTCAAATAAGCATAACGAGAATTTATAAGGCATATCGATTATTGAAATAATTAGTTCGATGTGAAAATGTTGTATTTTTGTAAACATCATTATAAAAAAAAAGGAAAACTTCCAGAAAATAACATTTCTTTAAAAAATATTTTGCCGATCGTCTGCTTGTGACGTCTCTCTGAGAATGGCACCTTAGGCATCATGCCCCTCGCTCTTTTCCTTCGCTGCGCATATGCATAAATGTTTTAAAATTTGTTTTTTAAACTGACTTTGGATAGCACGACTTCGTCATGTAATCGTATAGAAAATATGAATAGCCTAAATTGTAACGGGCACTTCCTAGAACAGAAACTGGTTCATGGCCTTGTCTTTTAAAGTCAATACATTTGAGCAGGACCTACATGACATGTGCATTTATAACTTAATGCTAAGGTAATTATTTCCAACAGGGAGACTGTCTTCAGTTGCAATGCACTCCTGGCAAAGTCTTAGAAAACGGAACGTGTGTCACAGTCTTTAAAGAGATGAAAGGTCTCATGTATAGATTGAAAGCCTTAATAGTATTCAAAGAATGGAACATTACTAGTTACAATCTGACAATACACAATATGGTGCTAATGGTAGAAAGTCAGGTAATATCTATCTATCTATCTATCTATCTATCTATCTATCTATCTATCTACCTTTCTATCCTATTTATCTATGTATATATATATATATATATATATATATATATATATATGTGTGTGTGTATGTATGTATGTATGTCCAGCAGAGAAATAAAAAAAAGTTTAACCAATCTTGATAAAACTTGGCATAAAAGTTCTTTGGGTACTAACTGGAACCGTTACGTTTGTAATGTAGGAAAGTTTTTTTTGGTTTGACACATACAAATTACAAAAATATAGTCTATTAATTTCATTATTTAAAAAATAATTAAGCTTCAAATTTGTCTTTTAAAAGTATTTGTACATTTGTTCCTTATATCTGTGTGAAGTTAGAAGTCCTGACATACATTTGTTCCTTATATCTGTGTGAAGTTAGAAGTCCTGACATACATTTGTTCCTTATATCTGTGTGAAGTTAGAAGTCCTGACATGCATTTGTTCCTTATATCTGTGTGAAGTTAGAAGTCCTGACATACATTTGTTCCTTATATCTGTGTGAAGTTAGAAGTCCTGACATACATTTGTTCCTTATATCTGTGTGAAGTTAGAAGTCCTGACATTCATTTGTTCCTTATATCTGTGTGAAGTTAGAAGTCCTGACATACATTCTTTCATTAGACTGAAATGTTACACATTTCTCTAATCAACTCTATTCCTAGATATAATTAAACTCTAAGATGATAGAACTTCTATTCGCAAAGATAGTTTTATAATTTAACTCATGAACAAAATAAATATTCTCCAATCATTTCATATTTTAATAAAATTAACTGCCAACTTTGTTTTTTTTAAAGCATGTTTACATACATTCGTTTGCTATAGCTGCGAAGCCGTGCTGATATATATATTTAAAAAGTTTCATTCATGTGTCTCGCACACCTTACATGCGCCATAAAAACACGCAGTGATTGCATAAGCAAATGAGGCTCTATATAAGTGATTTTAAATATACTAACATTAAATAATTAATAAGCTTATTGAACTTTAAACTCAATCTTAATCTCAAAGATATTTAGTTTAGAATGTTTATTGAAAGTAAATGTGTTTTTCTTAATTTAAACAAATGTATCTTATTTTAATCTAGTTCAAAAAACTATATTAGACTCTCGATCTAGATCTCAATATATACGCAAGCAAATCTTTTTGTAACACAAATACATTTAGTCGATTAGCTATTTAAATAGCACTATTCATACTATTTTTACATTCACGCATTCGCTTTACTTATAACATTATTATTTTGTTTAATTGTTTGTAATTATTATAACTTTTATATAGCGCTACTTTCATGCGTATAGAATGCTCAGATCGCTCTGGTCCATTCACATTTGTTTCCGTGCTGCCTTTAGGTGCTCAGTTAACACAGAGCTCAACTGGAGTCGGTTGTCGAGCCTCGAGCCCCCTTCATAGGTAGCCAAGCCAAGCCAAGCCCATACTTAGCCTCTCGACAACACTTCCCACTAACTATTCTAATGCACTATATCAGTGACAGGCATATTGAGACGTTTCTCACTATCCGTTCTCTGCAAACTGCACCACACGACACAACGAACTTAAAGAACCTCACAATTCAGGGCTCCAAAGTATCAGTAACAGTGAAATTACAAATACATCACAAATACTGTACAGCTGTAACAGAGTAACACCGACTGTTCAAAAACCTATCTTCTGCTCAGGACTAACTTCACTCACAGGGCTGGTTCTGACGTCGCCTCGTACTGGTCACATTGCGAGGTAACGTGAAGTGTCTTGACTGTAACACACTCTTTCTTATATAGGGTCCCTACAGGCCTTCTAGATTCGGATGGAACGTCACTTGACCACTGGTTGATGACTTTCGCCGTGACTTATGTGCATAATATTTACAATACGGGTCTATGCCGAACTGGCGTGTACTGTTACTTGTCACAATTTACCGCTCGTCTAGCGCTGGCCTGGGGCGAATTGCGTAGTCTAAACTACACACAGCACTAACCCCATCTGTGACACCACCAGGTTTATAACTTTATATATATATATATATATATATATATATATATATATATATATATATATATATATATATATATATATATATATATATATATATATATATATATATATATATGTCTTTCTATCTATCTGTCTATTAACGCAACTATCTGTTCTTCATAACATCTTTCTGAATTATATTTATTTATATCATTAACTCCCTTACACTGCACTTATTATGCATTTTCCAAAGTTGTTGTTTTGTTGTTTTTCATAATATTTATTGTATAACAATTTTATCAGATTGTAGAATACTAATATGATCTTTATTTTTTTTTCTTTAGTTAAAAAATGACTTGCAAAAGATAAGTAATCAATTTAAGTATAAATTTGGCGTTGCTGCAGACACAAACGCGACAGTCACAGGGCATTATCTCCCAGTCTTATGGACGGACATTTACATCCTAGCCTCGGAGAGTTTAATAAGAGATGACTTTGAAACAATTGCTATAGAGAAATTCTTTGGGAATGAACCAGGAAGCATGTTTGACTATTACAACATAATTAACGAGGATCTATCTCGTGACTGTTGCTCCGATAAAAGCTTGATCTGGCAGAGTGTAGAAATTGTGTTCGGGGATTACAAATACATATTTGATGCTTCGGTTGCGGATTATATTCCTTTATCGTGGACATTGAAGTGTAGTTATATCATATTTCAACAATCCAATTTCACAATAGAATGGAACAGAACAGATATGATGAGGAATGTTTCTGTAACAGTTAATTTTGGTGGGGCAAAGGTAATCATCTCGAACATGTCTGATCTCAGTCACATGGAAGTGGCCGGAAACGAGCTACACGTCTGCCCTGAAGTCTTGGAGAAATACATTCAGAAGTCTGAGAGACTTAACGAGAAAAAAAATATTTTCATAGCCATGAGTGTAGTTACATACGTTTGCTTGTGTGCATCAGAGTTATGTCTCTTGTTGACTTTAGTTACGTACCTTGGATTTCCTGAACTTCGAACTGTGCCAGGTATTAACAACATGTTCCTCTGTGTGAGTCTTCTACTTGCCCAGTTGGTCTTGGTTCTTGCATCAAACATGTAAGTTGTATAGTGTTCTCGTACAGTTTTATAAGTTATGATTATTATTATATTTAAACATGAGTGTGGCATATATTTATCGCAGGCATTTAAGTGATCCTCTTTGATGTTCGCTGCTTTTTATACATTAGATTTGAAAATATGATTAGGAATGTGAAATAAATTAGCCTAGTTTTTTATATAAAGAAACAATATATTTAAATATAATGTAACTGATAATAATCATTCAATGAAAACAACACATACCATGGTCTCTAAACTAGGTTCAATATTTAAAAATTATCGTAATAATTTTACTGTATTATAACTGTATTGCATAAGTAGGTAGGCTTAATTCATTTATACAAAAGATAACAAAATGGCCTTCATATTATATTATAATGAGAACATATGAAGTCTTGTTTTTCACGTATAACATTCCAAGTTTAAGTTAAAAGAAGGTTAGGTTAGATGTTCACCAATATTCAGATTTATTGCATTCTACTATTTGCCACTATGATACAGGTCAAACATAGCCACAAAAAAATCACTTTGAATATTTTAGAGATCATGGATTTTAAGAATAAAAACTAATTTCTGTTATTATTATAAAACCTATTCTCATTCAACTCTCTCCAGATCTGTGCCCAGTACACTCTGTACAAGTGTAGGTCTAATCACACATTTCTTGTGGTTGTGGCACTTCTCTTGGAGCTTCTTGTCCAGTCTTCACATGTTTCAAGTGTTTACAGCCAAGATTCCAGCTCAGTCATTTAAAGGTCGAGAAAAGAAGGTTATTGTTGTGAAACTGACGACACTGTCACTGACTGGTCCAGCAGCAGTTGTGTTTGCAGTTATCATTGCATCTTATATAACATCAAACACCATTGGCTATGGTCGGCGGTCTTGTTATCTTGATTCGTCATATCTTATTGGTAAGTAGAAAAATGTGGGCATTATATAAGACAAAGGTCGCTGAGGAGATCCGGAAATTCGATTAATAGAAAAAGTCGATGTATCATCTATCGCAAAACTATTTGGCCTGGCATTCATTTCTCTAAATAGAGCGCATTTTTCATGTTTGACATTCGCAGTGGACTAATCTCTCGTAGGATGATTCCGTTTTATGTTTAGGCGCTCAGCCAACTCAACACTTTTAGAAATTTTTATAAAAAGCCCCTTTATATATTGTAAGCAAAAGTAAAAAGAAATATTTCAATACGACAAAGGTACTTAAATCTCTGTCTCTAATAACAACAGATCTGAATTTCCAAACGATATAGTTCTAAGTAGACGTAACAAAAAAGAGTTATGATAAACTGAAAATAAAGTGACCTTACCATAACTTCTTTCTCCCACGTGCACATGTCTTTTTAGTGAAATGGTGACAGAATGTTGTGTAGAATTCATAAGTCATAGCCCTGAGTAATTCGAACGTATAATAACATAAGTATAAAATTTTTATTAGTTTTAGAAAATAGTTTCAATTTTTACATAAATTATATATCCACAAATATTTCTAATAGTTTCGCTTTCTAATTTCAGGCTTTTCCATGTTTGCTCCAATCTGTTTAGTTTCTGCGTGTAACTTGACATTTCTTGGTCTAACTGTTGCAAGCATCCACAAAGTTAATCAGATCCTAAATGTAGCTTCCTGTGAACTGGACCAATACAAAAACTGTTTACTGTATGTCAAACTGTCCTCCGTGACTGGGATTTACTGGCTAGTTACCGTCGTAGCTGAGACTGTCGACAGTGATGTCCTATGGTAAGTAAATAAGAGAGAAATCAATAAATCTATTAGAAAATAGTCATCTAAATTTAAAATGTATGTTACTTATTTTACAATCAATAGCCATAATATTTATTTAAGTGTGACGGACCTCGTGTATGAGTGGCTTGTTGAGTGTCTAGGGGATGATTATTTTTGGTTAATCACACACTGGTCCATCAGAGATATATCAGGAGCAGACACGCAACGAGACAAACAATGTAGAAAGATACGAATAATGTAAGATTAAAAGATTAAAGAATATTTAATTACATTAATGTACACGGTAGAATAAAATGGGAAAGGGATTTGTATCTATCTCGTTTGCTATGTTGTATCATCTGTGACAAGTCAAAAGCTTGCTGTCAGAGTCACACATTTTTATCACAGCATTAATTATTATTTATTTATTTTAGTTTAATTTATTTCCCCGTTCTATCCCCAATTTCATCACCCGCCCCACCTTTCCCTCTTCAGGCTAGTCTCAGTCCACCACCTTGTCGATAACAAGGCCACGGCTTTCACCTATCTTCCCTTGATCGGGGAAAGATAAACACACAGTCTCTTTGGTCTTGCCCGCCGGATGTCTGACGGTTGCAGTTGACACCACCTTGGGTGGAATGCAAGTCAATCTTTCTTCCCCCCCCCTCTCCCACGTCTCTCTTTGATCAAAGAGATTACTCGGGTCAACACGCCTCCTGACACTCCAAGGTGCGACTCTTGTCGGATTCACCCAGGTGAGAGATAATCTTTGGTCAATTCCATTTCCTGTTTCCGCCCACCTTTTCCAGGACTATATAAAATAGAATAAGGCGGAACAGACACTCTTACATTTCTCAATCTAGCTGAGCAATCGAGTCTGGACTTTTTTATTTATTCTTACTCCTAGAGGAATACCTGGTGGTAAGCCGAACTTAATCACAAGTTTCATCTTAATTACTTTGCGCATATTTCTCACTGAATTTTATCATGTGTATTTTATTATTTCATTTATATTTAATTAGTGCATTGTGTATTTCTCACTGTCGTAAGTAGAAAACATAAATATGGCATATGTATATATATTTATGTATTGCATTAATCTATTAATGCTACGTTGCTCAATTGATCGTTGATGCAACCATGTATATATTTGTACATCTTATTTTATTTCCTTTATCTCGGCTGACCCCCTTGATAATTTTACTAGCGTACTAATACTGCACTTAGAGAAGATATGTGAATTATCTCCCCTTGTGACGATACGTAAACGCTTGCATATACAAGTTTCATTTGTGCTTGGGAGAAAAGTTAGATCCAGTTGACATATTAAACTCAACACCCTAATAATAGTTACAACATATAGTGTCTCGACTTATTAAATTAGAATAGAACGGTGAACAGTAGGAGACAGAAGGCCAGTCCGAAATTTCTCCCCCCCCCCAGGTCACCCCGGCCTTGGTATGGACTGAGTCACCGGATCGCGTGATATGTAAGGAAGAAAAACTTTCCACTATGACTCATACCGGGATGGCGGGCTAAGGGTCAGCAGGTCAGCATTCCTCAACCTGTCCCACGTGGACTGCGATCGCTCTGCTACACTCACACACACCCACACACACAAACAGGTGGGGGCACACATCGGTTTGGGACGGCGGTACTTTTATACATTTAATCCCATTGGATCAAGCACAAATATTATTTTAAAATTCAAAATCCCACAAATCCATTTGTCCGGCACCTCTGGCTATGCAAATGAGTTCGAGTCCCAGTCTATATAAGAGGGGACGCGGGCTCCAACCCACGCTTACACCCGCCAGACAGATTTCTACATTTAATAGGCGAGGCTGAAACTTAGTTTCTCTCATAAAGCCGCCTATAATTTAAACAACCGTGGTAGGTTGCTCTTGTTTATACAAATCTTTATATGTGCATTATTTTGTGCATTTATTAATACTATGTAAGTATGTAACCTTGTATTTTATCTTCAACACATTTTATTATCGATGGGTTATGTTCTCGCCTATTTTAATTATTTTATTTTCCTCAACCTAACGTTGAGATGATCTAATCTAGATCTACTGTAGCGATCGGGTCTTTTACAAGATTCCGAATCGTGTACTCTACTAGATCCATGTATATGTTTTGCTGTATAACATGTCAGCTTATTTTAGTGACGGCATGTGATATACCACATCTGTCTATGACATTTACAGTCTTTATAATTTCACTTCTATTCAACCCCGCCATGTTGTGAATAAGATTTAATCTATGATCGTATCATTCCCTCCCCCTGTATATCTACATATTTACCCTGTTAATCATAAATGATTTATACAACGTTGCCCACTAGAGATGTATGCAACTCTCTTCTTTTATGCTGGTTTTATCAGCATATATTCTTGTTCACTTTTAAACATTTTGCTTGGGTCATCTCCCTTATTTTGTTTTGTTTTATATAATATTGAAGTTCAAAGTTTAAGCCTGTTGTTTACTTGTATGATCATAACATCATGGCCTATTGTACTTATAGCCTCACATATTGCTTAATGTAGTTATTTCCCCCTTTTTTTTTGTTAAATGTATTCATTGAACGGAATGAGCTCTATGCCTCACATGCACAATCTGATTGATTGCATGGCATACGAGAGCTCCTACCTATTGCCATGAGGAAGTTTCTAAGTGCTTCTTTCTTTTCAGCCTGGTTGTTATTGGTGGTGCAATATCACGCACACTAGACTCGCAATCTTTTTACCACTAGATCTGCATTGTTTACACCTGTTAGATCGTCAGCTTCGACTGGATCAGCAGCGTCACCAAACCTGAGCCTACAATGTCTGAACTCACCCCCCCTTTCTGTCAGCGAGAAGGAATCTCAGTAGTGCCCACTACAAACGGCCCTAAAGCCCAGTGCCCACTATCTATTGCCAACGGTCCAGTGCCCAGATACTTGCCCAGTGTTCAGCGCCTACTGCCCAGCTTAAACTGTCCAGGCTCCAGCTGTCCACTACCTACGGTCCTGAGAATACCCTTCCCACCTTTCGCTACAGACATACTTTTCGACTCAAGCCTCATCCCTCTACAAGAAGATTCAGCTCCAAGTCCTTTCCACATCTACCAGACAAGCCCAGCGGCCAACCGACCAGCAAAGAAAGTTAAGAACACAAAATAAAAACACTTATCCACTCCTTCATATGCAATCCTCAAAACTGGCACCAAAAAACGTCTCAAAAGGACTAATTTCATACAGGAATCTCTAAACCTAAAAAAGAAACACCAACTTGAAAATATTACCCTGGAATCCTCGATACACTATAATGAATCCCCACCCTGGGACGAAAGCCCTCTTCCTACTATAAGGGACCATATTGAAAGCATTAAAAGAAAATCTGATTACAGACCAACAGAGCTCAAGAAAATAGTGAACTGTTTTCTACATAATAATTATCCTAGCAATCAGTGGATCAGAGTTTACACGGATGGCTCAACCCACAAAGCCACCACAAATGGAGGAGCTGGAATACTTATCGAATGGCCAGATGGAGGAAAACTAGAAAAATCCATTGCAACTGGAGAGCTCTCTGACAGTCACAGAGCAGATAGGGAAGCACTAGCACTAGCTGCTACCATCCTAGCAAATCATCCAAGTTCCCCACACAGTCAGATTGTCTTACTAACCGATGCAAAAACAACCCTCCAAAGCCTGCAAAACTCTGATTCCTCATATATTAATAACCTCAAAACAGCACTTACAAAGCTCAACAACAATAGCAAAAAAACTGTAATTCAATGGATCCGAGCTCATATAGAACTAGAAGGAAATGAGAAGGCTGACTCACTCGCCAAGAGTGGGAGAATTAACACACTAATAAACTCTGCACTCTATCCAGAAGAATTGAAGGAATTAATAGGAAATAAAATAAATGAGAAATGGACGAGCTCTCATCCAAATCACAAGAAAGATGACGCTTACTATAAGCTATCCCGACAAGACCAACGTCTAATCTTTCGACTCAGGACCGGACACAACAGAATGCGACAACACATGTACCGGAAACTCAAAATTGGAACCAGTGAAATCTGCCCATGTGGAGAATCACCAGAGAATACAGACCACGTCCTCCAAAACTGCTCTCTATACCAAGAGGCTCGTATAAGACATTGGCCCCAAATCACCCCAATAGAAAAGAAACTATATGGAGAGCTCCCTGATCTGGAAACCACTGCGCATTTCATCTCATGTATTGGTCTACTCATCTGAACACTCCAACATAATCAATGAGAACGAAGAAGAAGAAGAATATGCAATCGATGATGAAATTAATCCACCTGAATCATTGTTGACTCACTACCCAAGCTAGTAGTGATATTGTTGTTGTTAAATAAATTTGTATTTTTTATTCAACCTATAGTCAGTTCATTTGTTCTAATTGTTGCTCGTAGTGTGCCGGTTCAATATTTACTTATGTGAGCGGGGAAACTCAAAATTACTTCCCCTAGAGTAACGAACCAAAATCATTTTAAAAATATTAAAACCCCGCCACACCCCTTTACTCATTTTACTCTAACGAACACCCTCTCCATTCAAGCGCGCTCCATTTTTCTTGGCCGACGGCCACCTGTAAACAAACAGTCATGGTCGCTGACCACCGTTCATTTCTCTCCCCCCCCCTTTTTTTTTTCTCTTCCAACTTGTGTTGTTTATTTGAGATTATTACTTCCCCTTTTATGTACATTTTTTTATGGCTACTATCAGCAATCTATTTTCCAAACCCCATTTGTCATCATCTCCCCATTGTGCTCAAAATCAATTTTACCAATCTGACGAAAGCAACTCAGTCGAGGGCATCAAAAAGATGCATGAGAGACATGTCCTAACTTGTCTTTATTTATCCGCAGCCCCTCTCGGGTGTCTGCCTATTTATTTGGCATTGTCTGCCTAGTCAACTGCCTATTTATTAGATTAACCGCCTATTGCCTTCGTACTTAGTGCTATTCAGCACTGCACTACTGCCTACTTGTTATTGAGTATCATCTCCTGCCTACGTGGATCTACTCAACTCTACTACTTGGCGCTATCGGATCTAATTGCCTGCCTATTCGACAGCCCACCTGTCAACTTATTAGGTACGACGTCCCTAGACCCAGAGTCTGTCCGAGACGTCAAAGCTACGCCAAACCCTCCGCAACTCACTGGACTTATCCTGCTAACTACGCTGCCCACGGCAGATCAGCTCTGCCCGCGGTACACTTGTGTCCGCGGTAGCCGGCCACCCGCCCTACTGTGCCCATTACAGATATCAGAACTTTTGATTGAGACTCCACAAGAACTGTATCACCGGCGTCCCTCTACCCGCTAGAGCGCCACCTTCAGCTGCAGAACCTCAAGCCAGGACACAGCCAGCTGCGACCCAAGCAGGACAGCCAGCCAAGTCAGAGGACAAAAGTGACATACTCTCTTATTAAGTGCAAGAGTGATGATTAAATATAGTATTGATTAAAGATAGATGCAAACCCTCCCCCTTTTTTATTCTTCTATGTAAATATTTATGTAAATAAATATTCTTTAATTTTAACTTTGTATCTCTCTTTCATTGCTCGTCTCGTTGCGTGCCTGCTCCCGATTTATATGCTGACGGGTTGGTGTGATAACTTCAAAAATAATCATCCCCTAGACATTAAACCAACCAATTACACGTCACTTTCGCTAACCTGTCACATCATCATACTAAGCATTTAATGAGAGAGTATGTGTCACTTTGTCCTTTGCACTTAGCTGGTTGTTCTGCTGGTGTAGCAGCTGGCAGTGTTCCTGACTGGAGGTCTTGCAGCTGGAGGTGGCGCTGTATCGGGTAGAGGGACGCCGGTGATTAATTTCTGATGTCTGTAGTGGGCATAGTAGGGCAGGTGGCCATCTAACATGGGCACAATTGTACTGCGGGAAGAGCTGATCTGCCAAGGGCAGCGTCATTAGCTGGGTATGTCTAATGAATTGCGAAGATTAGGCGTAGCTATGACGTCTCGCACAGACACGTGGTCTATAAAAACGTCGTGCCGATAGCGCCAAGTAGTAGAGCCAAATAGGCAGGTAGGCCAATAGGCAATTGAGTAGTGTCAATTACGCAGATGACACTGAATAGTAGATCCAAATAAATAGGCAGACACCTGAAGGAGGCTGCGGATAAACAAAAACATGTTAGGACATGTCTCTCATGCATCGATGCATTGACTTCGTCAGATTATTAGAATTGCTTTTGATTACAATGAGGAGATGACGACAAATGGGAGTTGGAAAAAAGATGGCTGAATATAAAATGTACACAGTGATAAGCGAAAACAATCTCAAGTAAACAACAGAAGTGGAAAGAGAGAGGGAGGGAAATGGACGATGGTCAGTGACTATGACGCTATTGTTTTTATACGGCCGTCGGACATGAACAATGGAGCGAGCTTGAATGGAGAGAGCTTCCGTTTTATATGAGCAACTATCGTTAAAGTAAAATGAGTAAAGGGGAGATAATTTATGTTTCTTTTCTAAGTGCAGTATTAGTGTGCTAGTAAAATTATCAAGGCGGTCAGCAGAGATAAAGAGAATAACATCAGATGTACAAATTTATACAAGGTTGCGTCAATGATCAATTGAGCAACGTAACAATATTATTGTGGACATAGGTAAATGCAATATATAAATATATATATATTTACATATGCAATGGTTATGTTTTTCATTTACGCCAGTGAGAAATACACAATGCACATATTAAACATAATGGAAATAAGTAAAATACACATGATAATATCCAGCAAGAAATATACACCAACTAATTAAGATGGAACTGTGATAAAGTTCGGCTTACCACCAGGTATTCCTCTAGAAGTGAGAATTAATAATTAGTCCAGACTCAAATGTCAGGAGAAGGATGAGAGAGTGTGTCTATTTCGACTTGGTCTACCTTATAAAGGTCCGGAAGAGATGGGCGAAAACAGAAAAGGCGAAAGACTAAGATTATCTCTCACGTTGGTAAGGTCTGACAAGAGACTAAGGTCGCACCTTGGAGTGTCGTCAGGCGTGGTGACACGAATAATTCCTGGAGCAAAGAGAGACGCGGGTAAGGGTGGAAGAAATAATGAAGTATGTACCAGCCCAGGTGGTGTTGACGTGAAAGTCGGACATCCGAAAATGAGAAATACTGAAAATAAAAAAAATAAATAATAAACAAAAATAATTAATACTGGGATAAAATTGAGTGACTCTGTCGGCAAGCTTTTGACTTGTGACAGTAAGTCAACTGCAAAATTTAAGAACATTTTTTTAGACAACTTCTCAGAATACTTTAGTCGCAAGACATTTATCTTATGCTTTCATTTCCTGTTAGTAATTTATAATTCACTGTATATATTCATCGGTAGTGAAATTAGTTAACAAACAAATTAAAGCTCTTTTTGTATAATTTATTTAAAAAAAAACAGACAAGATCTACGTGAGACACAGAAGAAATATCTTATTTAGAAGGTTTTTTAAGATATAAAGAAATGAAAAAAAGACATGCACAATGTAAACAAATGATTCTTCTTCTGAACTTCTTCTTCTATAATAGAGACGGTACTTCAAAAAAAACTACGCGTCATGCGTTTAGTCATGCATGTTAACCAATAGTATGGTTCATTGTTTTATGTTTAATTGCTTCTATCATGAAGACTTTCTACAATTAGTAATTTTACTAAAGGTGCTACTCTAGTCAAATAAGACTATTCGTTTGTTATGAATCTCGCAATATCATGCTTCTTAGCTTTCTCACTACGCTAATGATCCTATCACGTGACTGCTGGACCCGTTGGGGCAGAAAGAAGGGAGTTGATGTTTTTTAGGTCTAAGACATAATTGCAAAGTTTATCTTTATCTGAGAATGGCTGTGGGAGAAATAACTTGTAAACTTGTACCAGATAGATTGACAGATAGACATGCCTATAGACAGACAGATAGCCACACAGAAAGGCAGAGAGATAGACAGATAGACAGACAGAATTAGTTCATATAAGCTTTGTAAAAAGAATGTGTTCATTTTCAGCCATAAAGAAGAAGAAAAAGCTACCTAGCTGTTTGCTTGAAAGCTCTGAATACATGCTGCTGTCCCCTTCCTTAGAGAATATTTAAACAAATATGAGCCACGGGAGAATATATCACGTGTTGAGTGTTTGTTTTCTGATCAAATGACGTCATTAGTCGTGACATTCAAATATATTTCGTAGTCTACAAAACTAATCACAGCTTCTAAAGATACTTCTAGTTTTAATGAATATATGTTGTTATATTTTCCAGGTTTATTTCACTATTGCTGAATGGTCTTCAGGGTGTTGCTATTTTAATTCTTACATGTGCAACAAGAGAGTGTATGGATTGATTTTTACCAAAACCTCCAAGACCTTGCCAAGTTTCAATTCATCACTTCCTCAAACTTTAACTACCAGTGAATGAGAGTCAATAGAGATCAGTGCAGCCTAGTAGGTCAAAACGTTTTCCCAAAGATTAGAAACAAAGGGACAACAAGATTGCGTTATAATTTTCATGTTGAAGCTAGGAATTGAAGGTGTTTTGGACTGCCTTTGATATCAACCCTGTAGAATGATTAGTTATGTTACGCTTTCAACGACATTAAAAATAGATTCGTTTTTATCTACTTTTCTATTTTGAGTAGAAAAAGAAAACTTGAAATTATTTAATTTTTATTATTTCCATTGACTTTTGAAAATATGTTAATTGCATGGGGAATTTTGTTTACAATAATATATATGATTAGATTAGTTTAGTTTAGTTTTACCTCAAGTGTTAAATTATTAATTTTAATAATTACTATAAAATCTTTTTTTTTAATTCTCATTTTGTGTTTTGTTTTTATTTATAATTGTTTTTAATCTTCAATTTCCTTATATTTTTAATAACACCCGAAAGGGGAATAGCTCTATTAGTTTTGTGGGGTTTTTTTTTCGTCCGTCCGTCTGTCCAAATTACATCTCAAAGACTAGAAAAATATTGAAAATCTAATATATTATAATAATTCTGATGCAACAGCTATTTTCTTTTCTGTTATCGGAAAGTTTAATTTTTAAAATTGACAACTCAAGCAGTTTTTTTTTCTATAATAATACACTAAGTTTACAACTATTTACTATTAATTATTTCTCTCCTAATTGACGATGCCAACGTTGATTATTTCCATTAAACTAAATTGATTTTTGAATTTATAAACTTTAATTTTTGTTGTGTAAAAAGAACATGCATTCTCCTATAATTCGATACCAAATATAACATTTTCTGATAACAAACAAAAAGTTATTGAAGTTTAATCATAACAGAAGAGTGAAATACAAATGAGCAAAAGGAATAAGTTAATCGGAAAGAGGAAAATTATTACGTAGAGAAAGAGTTAATAGTAAAAAGAACAAAAACATGAGAAACTGTTTGGTTAGTGTAAACAGGATTTCCATATATTTATAAAACATTTAATTAAAATATGTTTGTTTTTTTAAATGTTTTTTTTTGTAATGACTAAATTTGATATTAGCTCTTTACTTTTTAAACAAAAAGGTTTACTTTTGTTTTAAAAAAAAACTTTTTTTGTATGCATTTAAGTCGAATATAATTGAAGACAACAATTAATTATGGGGTCTCATTATATCGGTGAAGTGGACTGTAGTAAGCCTAAAATAACTCTTGACATTCAACCAAAGGCATTGAATGACAGATTGGGCCTTAAGAAAACTAATAATCTATTAGATAATCATTCAATAACATCACTAAGATCAAGTTCATATTGAACAACATCTTAAAAATTATCGATTCATTGAATACATATTAATAATAACAATGCAATAATAATAACATGAGTAAATCTCCGTATCCTGTGGTATTAAGTCGTTAGTGGAACTATCAACACAACAGTAGGGGCAACACTTTCGACACGAGCACGTCTCCTATGTTTTTTCTCTACGAAGAGAGCGTTGTAGTTGTTGATAGTTTGTAGTTCCTAGTTTCTGTAAGTCTTGCCTAAGCCTACCACTTCGGAAGCCGATTTTAAATGTGTGTTTTCTACTCAAACTGTCTTTGTAAGCTTTTTTTTTATTACACTGGTTCACATCGTCAGTATGTCCAACACTTTTAAACGCTGTGAATTTGACACTAGCTGCAAGTTACTGTGTAAACAGAATGTTTACTTGCTGGACGATGCTGCTTCATGTCATCTTTAAATAACATTTTCAGGCCTTCAATGACCAAGTCATGATACATTCCTACCATTCATTCTTTCGGGAGACGATCATTGTACCCTAGAATAGGTTCTTCCTAGAGCTCAGAAGCACTATTTCTGGTATTTAAAACAAACACAAAAATGCTTATTCCATGATATCTACAGGGCATTATCCTGCTATTAAAATAAATAAGTTAAAAAACTATTCACTGCACTTTATTAATGGAGCCTAGCGTCAGGTAGAAATTGATAACCTCTATTGACTACGCTAAGGAAATTTGGGAAATGGAGTTTTTAAAAACAAAAGTTCCCCTTAAAGACCCTCTGGTCTATAGATTATTTGTTTCTGTGGCCTACGGTTAACGAAGGTGTCATGTGGCCAACACAATAACCAACCGCCTTTACTCTTTACCAACTAAAGGTACCCAATAGGGCTGGGTGGACTCAGAGGTGCTCAAAGATCCCGAATTATAAAACCCAGTATTCACCAGCACTCGAACCCGGGACCCCGGTTCGAATGCCAATATCTTTACTGCTCAGTCACCGCGCCTCCAAAACCGTTTGTACGGAGTTATAAACTTAAATCCATCTGGGAAGGGGGATTAAACTCAAAAGCCCCTAGGCTACGCTCATAGAGATTAGTGACTCTAGTTTGTTGTAGTTTTATATTTAAGAGATGGTTACTAGCTTCAAAACCTGCTGAAGAGTGTTTTTTTAATTTAAAACCCTCTAGAGCGAATTTTAACTTTAACCCTCTGATGAGAAAGTTTTAAACCCACAACCCTTCTTGGCTACACTGATAGAAGATTCTGTTGTATGTTTTAGCCTCATATTGAATAGGGGGTTTTATCTTTAAAAAAATTGAGGGGTTTTAAAATTCAAATTCCTCAGGCTACGCTCATGAGATTCGCTGACTGTCGTTTGCATTATTATTTGTTCTTTACTAAAAGGAGGGTTTTCATATCTAAACACACTAGAGGGTGATTTAAAACTCAAAACCTCCCTTGCCTGCGCAGGGCAAGTGGTGGTTTAACATTAAAATCTCATCTAAAATAAAGAAAATCAAAGCAAAAAAACATTCACAAAATTATGTCCACACCCCCCACAGAGAGGATATTTCATTTTGGAGGGGGAGGGGTTGAATAGGGGGGTTTTATCTTTAAAAAAATGAGGGGTTTTAAAATTCAAATTCCTCAGGCTACGCTCATGAGATTCGCTGACTGTCGTTTGCATTATTATTTGTTCTTTACTAAAAGGAGGGTTTTCATATCTAAACACACTAGAGGGTGATTGAAAACTCAAAACCCTCCTTGGCTGCTCAGGTCAAGTGGTGGTTTAACATTAAAATCTCATCTAAAATAAATAAAAATCAAAGCGAAAAAACATTCACAAAATTCTGTCCCCACCCCCCACAGAGAGGATATTTCATTTTGGAGGGGGAGGGGTTGAGCCCCAAACCCCCATTCAGGCTACATTTAAGGACTAGTCGCCCTCTAACAATTGCAATGTAATACAATGTTACAAAGACAGATTGTATGAAAACACAAACTCAAAATCAGCCCCTAAAGTGGTCCACCCAGGCAGGAAAAAAAGCAGGTTTCAATATTTTCAGAAGAATATCGGTATTAAATTATGTAAGAAGTGGTCCACCCAGGCATGAAAAAAGACAGGTTTGAATAGTTTCAGAAAGAATATCATAATGAAATTCTATCAAAGGCAAATGACAGAGAAGAATGGAGAAAGAAGGTTGATAGATCCTGTGTGGTGCCCCAAAAGTCCAGCAGACAAAGAGATAGGTCAAAGTGAATGTGAAGTTAGATCTGAATCTAACCTAACTGATGTCTTTTAATGAGTATCTTATTGATTTTATTGTTTTGTAAAGGGTCAATCTCTTATCAAAGCCTAATAAAAAAAAAAAACATTTCCGATAAAAAAAAAATCCTTTAGTTTTGTGTCCCATGGTCATGTTTGCACTTTTCAGTTCACGCGATAATGTGAAAAACTACTTTTTAATTGTTGTTTTAAATTATGTCCAACGTATTTGCATAGTAAATAGATATTTTTATCTTTAAAAAAAGTTTACATTTTTTTTGGTAAATTTAGTAATTAGTATGACAGAACTTACTTAACTTAACACTAATTTGTAAGCAAAAAAAATTTTAAAATAAAAAATCTCAAACCATTTGCATAAATGTGTTAAAAAGCGGTTCAAAACCATCTCCCTTACTAAAAAGCCTCCAGTGTTTGTTACTATTAATAGTGAATAGTTGTAAAAATACTGTATTTTTATGAAAAAACTGCTTGTATAATTGATTTTAAAAATGAGATTTTTCTCGGTCAGAAAAGAAAAAAGTAGCTAATGCACCAGAACTTTGAATGATCTAAAATATCATGATGTCCGATTTTTATTTTATCTTCTAGCTTCTGAGATCTAAACGGGACGGACGGACGGACAGACGGACAAACAGGTCACACAAAACTGATAGCGTCTTATCCCCTTTCGGGGGCCACTAAAAATCTATTTTTAAATACACCCTTGAAACATAAATAAATAAAATATATTTAAACAAATTATAACCAAAAGTAATATAAATATAAAAACACAAGATATTTGTAAGTATAGTCAAAGTAAGGTCTCATATATATATATCTATGCAATCTGTGAAGCAGATAATTAAAAACTCATCTGTATGGCTAACGGTAAATGATGGTTTCATGTGGCCAACACAATGAGCAATTTCCTAAACGTTCCCGCACTAATGCATTGTAACGTATGCATGTGTAATCAAGTGTACTTGAAGTATTTCTAAAGATACTTGATTATACTAAGTGCTTGCGTACCTTGTTGAGTGTATTTTAACTGCGAGCTCGACATGAACATCACGTTACAAGAAATGAACAGGTACAACAGGATCAAAGTCTCAAGAACCGAGTTCAATCCAGATGAATAATATAAACAATCTTTAATACAGAATGGGCCACAGTCGAGTTCGTCGCTACCAATGATGTTAACCCATCAAGAGTCTAGCAGTAACTGATTTCTAAAATTATTACCAGTTTATATAGCTTAGAAGAATTAACATAGTCCTACTATGCATTTAGGTCATGAGTGGGTGTTTCATCAAGTGTGGTTTAAAGTTGATTAAAGAAATCATCTTTGATGGTATCTTCTGCATCCTCTGTAGGGGCATATACTTGGATGGTAGAGATTTTGATTTGGTTTGTTTGGAGTCGAGCTGTAATGATGCAGTCGCTGACTGGCTTCCAAGCAATTGGCGCTGAAGCTGCTATTTTAGACATGATGATGCCTACACTACCAATGTGTCCTCAATATATTATGGTCTTGCCATCGTTGATTATTTGTCTACTTGATGTCCACCACATCTCGCAGATCCTAGGGATATCCAGCCGATAAGAGTCAAACTCTCTTAAATGTTGTGCCAATTTACCCCATTGGTTTAGGGTTCTTACATTCCATGTGTCTATAAGAGTTAATTTCTTTGCGTTGAAGGGCTTGCCATGTATCGGGCATTGGACTTCCAGTTGGGTTTGATCCAACACCGTCATCGGGGGTTGGCCGCCCTCGCCGCATGTATAGTTTTCTTTATGTGTCAAGTTTACCGTTTCTGTAGTAATAGTGACCTAATTCTACTAATGGGAGACTTCAACGTTAAAATTAATCCCAACCGAACTGGCTTTGAATACGTAATGGGACTATATGGCTCTGCAGAAAAAATCAGTGATAATGACGAGCGCTTGATTTCTCTCTGCGCATCCAACAGCATTTCAATTGGAAACATATTTTAAACACAAGGACCCCTCTCCGGACAATGATCTTAAGGTCAAAAAAGACCCAATACTTGAAGAGGAAGTTACCATGGCCATTGCAGTGCTAAAGAACAACAAAGCACCAGGGCTAGACATGGTGTCAGCAGAAATGCTAAAAAATGGGGACAGTACATTGTTAACAGAATGACTAAACTCTTAAATCTCTGTTGGCGAACTTCAAAAGTCCCTGAGAACTGGCAAAAAGGAGTCATTGTAAAGCTTCCAAAAAAGGCAACTTGGCAGACTGCAACAACTGGAGGGGCATTACTCTCCTCTCTTTCCCGGGCAAAGTTTTCAGTCTGTAGATGAGAGGCTCAGAGAAGAACAAGCAGGCTTCCGAAGAAGCAGATCATATGCAGAGCAGATCTTCGTTCTACGAAATATCATAGAACAAAGTCTTGAGTACCAACAACGGCTAAAGATCAGTTTCGTAGACTTTAAGAAAGCATTTGATAGTGTACACCGAGAAACACTATGAAAAATAGTTATGAGAATAGTAGAGAATACGGCATCCCAGAAAAATTCGTCCAGATCCTACGACCCTATACAGTCAGTCTAGTTGTTGCATTAAAACAGAAGAAGAAACAACAGAGCTTTTAGCATTGAGGCAGGTGTGAGACTGCATCTTATCTCCCTTCCTTTTCCTCCTAGCCATCGACAACATAATGAGGAGAGAAATGAACCAGACTGCCTTTGGTATTCCAAGGCGCGAACAAATCCGAATGACGAACTTGGACTTCGCCGATGACGTTGCACTTCTCGGGGCTACAAATAAATGCATACAAGAAATGAAAGAGATCCTAGATAGAGAGGCACAAAAATTGGTCATTGGACTCGAGACAAAAAAACACCTACTCAACAATATCATCATTCCAACTGCAACATATGCATGTGAGACATGGAAGTCATCTATCAAAATTGAGAATGAACTAAATGTGGCTCAACAGAGATGGCTGAGACGGATTTTGGGAGTCAGTTACACAGATCGGGTCTCAAACAAGGAAATACTATACCGAATTGGAAGTCGACACATTAGTAAGGTTGTGACAGAGCGTAGCATGAGATTTGCGGGACATGTTTTTCGACAAAATGAATTACGCATACTAAGGGTTGCGATGATATCCTAGTACAACTTGGCGCCAGTAAGGCAGTAAGAATAGCATTTTAGGTTTTTGAAATAAAACTTTTTAAAAGCAGGAAAATGTACTGTAGATACCTCAGAATAATAATTATTTTGTTGGCTTTCAATACCAGAAATAGTGCTTGGCGGTGGGGCTTCTCCCCGCGCTGGGGGAGCTCAAAGCGCTCCCCCTGACACCCTTGCTGTCAATGGCAGGGAGTCTACTATTTTCCCAGTAACTCCAGGAAGAAACATTCTAGAGCACAATTAACGTCTTCCAAAAGAATGACGGGTCAGATACACATACACACATACATAATTTTTTTTTCGTGGGGGGGGGGGGACGGGGGGGGGGAATCCCCCCTACCCCCCCCCCCCCCCGAAAAAATCCTTGCTACGCCGATGATAATTACTATCTCTGATACTTACAGAATATAATTAATATAGTTCAATTGTTTACCCAGGCTCAGAATGATTTTGCCTAGATATGTTTGATAAACATTAAAATTTGCAATATATATATTATACTAATATATATGTGGCCACTTAGAGTTACACAAATCTAATGTTTTGTTCATGATTTCCTGGCAGAAAAGACAGTCATGTTTCGTGTAAGACTTCTAAAAACATCTTTTGTGGTCTGCATGCTAATTAACAAGGGTTGGGCCAAGAAAAGACTGGATTGCATATTTAATTTGTCTATCTCTCAAATGACAAACAGAGATGAAGATCTAATCACGAAGCGTTAAACTACAATATGAACATATCTGGAATAAATCTGCAATGTCCCCCATTGCTTATCACTGAGAGGTCTGCGCTGATCGATGTGATAATGGAACTAAAGTGTCTAAAAAAGGTACTGTTCTGATTATAAGCTGTTTAGATTGTGAATGTAAGAGGCCAGCTTGTGAAATCTATGGCATCTGTTGTGATGACATCTCGGCGAGTTCAACCACTCTAAATCAGTATAAAGAATCACCAACCTTATATTGTGACGATAAGTCGATGTACAATTTTCCATTTCTTTGTATTCGATCGTGTCCCAAAGATTACCGTGGGAGTGACGAGGTGAGAAGACTTTGTCAAGAAGATGTTAGTGCGTCAGAGACAACGATAGACACCTTTTTTAAAGTCATCGACTCTGAGACTGAGGTGGTCTACTACAACATGTACTGCGCAAAGTGTAATAATGTCAGCAAGGTTAGTTTTCAAATTTGTATTGTTTCTATTTTTCAATGAAATAATTTTGTATTTTCATTGTATTAAGTTGTGCAATTTCTTCCATTTCTTTTTTCTTTTATAGCTTCAAAACCCTTGTTGGTTGGAACCTAAAACTCAATTGAACTTAAATCTCGAATACGGGCCTAATGATTTTCTTGAAAGTTTGACAGTTTACTTATAGTTTACTTATATCCACTTAGTCCGAAAATGTATATATATATATATATATATATATATATATATATATATATATATATATATATATAAGATAAGGTAATTTTATTGATTCAATCAAATGGAAATTCGGAAATTCAATTTGACTACAATTGACAGCATCAGCGTAACTACTGTACAATAACAATATAGATAAAAAATTCGAACAACAGTTACACACGAAACCCATACACATTCACAACCAGCGCTTTATGAATTTGACTTCTATGTACTTCTCGATGACGACAGCTGATCTTGTAACACTCTGACCAAAAGTGGGATAAAGGAGTTTTTAAATCTTTCTGTTTTAGCTCTAATGGAAAGGAGACGACCACTTCGTTCAGATCTTATGTTACAGTGTTTTAATGGGTGTAGGTTGTCCCTAAGAATCGAGAGTGTTTTTGAAAAGCATCTCTCATGAAAAAGCTCTTCAAGAGATGGTAACTGTATTTCAGTGATCTGCCATGCTTTTTTAATTAGTCTATTTAGTGTAAGTCTTAGTGCCAGTGAAGTATTACCATACCAACAGGTAATGGCAAAGTTAATTAGACTGCTGATGGTTGCTGTATAAAAATAGTTATATACATAGGTCCTCCATAGAGGTCGATTGAAGATGAGCACAATTCTTATATCCAAAGACTCGAAAGTATTTGTAAAGTCCAATCCTCGCTTTAAAAAGCCAGCCGCAAACGTGCAAAAGTGGGTAAGATCAATTACAGATAGGTCTGCTTCTCCTCTCAGCTTTTTGTTAGTTCGGCGCTTTTTCGCCCTGGCCACTCTTTTTGGTTCAAATCTTGAGTCTCCGAGACTCACAGCTTCACGTCATGAGGAGCGATCGAGAGCTAGTGCTTCTCAGTGTCTTTGTAGCGCTTGTATTGGCCTACCTGGGAGCGCTTCCCTGCACACAACTCACCGTTCAGAAAGGCTTTTGTCTGACATGCGGACTAAATGTCCCGCCCATCGAAGTTAGAACCTTTTTACTGTCGCATCGATACTATACATGTTGGACAGCTTTAAGATTTCTGTCTGATATGTAGTTTGACCAACGCACCTATTGGATACTTCTTAGACCACGATGTATTCTAACTTGATTTTATCAGTTGTGCGTAATATATATATATATATATATATATAGTTATATATGGTTATGGCACGATTAGGAATTAATTATTTGTCTCAGAAATAGGGAAAGTTTTGACTTAGTGACAAATGACGCGACTAGAAAAACAAGGAAAAGGTTTTAGAGACAGAACGAAATAGAAGTCGACGTAAACAGATTACTTCCAGGACAGTTTGACATTGATTATAACACCTAGGTATTTTGCGTTTTTTAGTCTGTGTTACTGGTTTGCCATGAATAAGATAAGTGGAATTAATTTGTTTTAGTTTTTTTGTTACTTAACAACTGACATTTTTCTGTGTTTTCTGTGTCTGTGTCTTGTGTTGTTTTTATTGTTCTATATATTATGCAATCGTCTGCAAATAATCTGACTTTTGTTCCTGAATTAATGCAATTTGGTAAATCATTTATGTAAACTAAAATAGTAGTGGACCCGAGATTGTTCCTTGAGGTACACCTGAGTTTACTGTTATTGGTGTTGATTTAGAGCCATTTATTATTACAGTTTGTTCTCTCCCTATCAGAAAATCTTTAATCCACTGATGCAGTGGACCATTAATGCCAAAATATTTTAATTTTTTAAGCAAACTATGGTGGTGAACTTTGTCAAAAGCCTTAGAAAAATCTAGTAAGATAGCATCTATTTGTTCACTATTATCTAAACCTTTTAAAAAATTATCAATTAATGTTTAAAAGAACTACTTCTTAAAACAACAAATGCCTATATGAAAAATAATCTCCTTAGCAATGGATGGTGAGCTTGCAAACCTTTAAAAACAAAAAGTTTCCAATGTGTTTAGTGATTGTATGCTCTGTGTATTAATTGTTATATAAAGGGTTTAAATTTGAATTTTGTTAATAAATTTATTTAAAAAATTAATTCAACTAAAAATGTATTTTTAAATTACTTTTTTACCCTTCATGTCACCTGTTAGAAATTATTTTAAACAAAATTTGTAGGATAAATTGAAATTGATGAATTTTCAAAAATTCAATATAACTTAAGAAGGGGGTCTACGAAAAACCAGAAAACATGGTAAGGGGTCTAAGAAACAAAAAAGTTTGGAAACAACTGCGCTAGATTATCACTACCAGATTGAATCGTTGTGGATTGGGAATTTTCATTAAAATAAGATGTAATCAAGCCTGAGCTCCATATATGCGTTTAGTTGTTAATCCGTCGTGTATGTGAATGTGAATCATTTATTTAAGCATTTTTAGCGGCTCCGAAAGGGGAATAGACGCTATTAGTTTTGTGTGGTTTGTTTGTCCGTCTGTCCCGATTAGATCTCGTAAACTAGAAAAGATATTGAAAATATGACATTATATTTTAAACCCATTTAAAGTTCTGATGCAACAGCTACTTTTTTCTTTTCTTAAAGTGAAAATTTTAATTTTTAAATTCAACTATGCAAGCAGTTTTTTTATAAAATTAAACCTTTTTTTACAACTATTCACTATTAATAATAGCAAACACTAGAGGAGAACTTATGTAGAACCGATCAGGTAAAGAGGACGATACAATTTTTTGTGGAATATAAAGACGACATCGTCGACTAACGAAAGCGTTTCAAGATTAACCTCGCGAAGTCTATAGTCAAATTTTTCTTTCTTCTTATGTAAGTCTTTGCAAATCACATATTTCTGCAAACAACATATTCCTCTATACAGTTGGCTGAGTCAACCTTGTATGGTAATGATGTATTTTTATTCAAATTATTATGGTATTATATATTATATATATATATTTATTATATCTAAACGTATCTACAACTTTTATCTATCTTGATTACCTGATTAAGTCTTTTTTATTCACTCTAATATACAACTTCTAAACCCTACTCTTTACCTGATTAAGTCTATGTTATTAATATATTATACAACTTCTTAACCCTACTCTTTTCCTGATTAAGTCTATGTTATTTAATCTACTATACAACTTCTTCAACCCAATGTTTTGATTCACTTCAAGCCTATACTACCAGCTCTGGTTCCGAATATCACCTGCATAAGTTTCTCTCTGGTCTACAAGGTCGAGACTCCAATGGAACTGTTGAAACTTTCCTTGTTGAATTTTCCAAACTGTCGAGTTTTTCAAAAGTTTGTGGGAACAGTTAGGCCATTTGAATGTTACAGAAAACAAAATTTTACGTAAGTTTTTTTTTTAAATACTATTCAGAATATTTAATTTTTGGGCTGTAACATTAGCAAAGCCTTAAAATTGTAGTTGCATGTCACCAGTCAGGTCTACTAGATCTAGATCTAAAATATATATTAGGAATAATTAAGATGTAATTTATAAACGAGTTACGTAAAACAAAATCCTAGGTAATATATTAATAGATTAAAAGCAACATTAAATTTAAAAATAGTAGATTAGTTTTAATATTTATAACATTGCAATCTAGACATTTGGAAATCGAAATCTACACTTTAAGATTTAGATCTAGAAATTGAAATTCATTATTTTGATCTAGTCTATATAGGTCTAATTCTAAACTAGATCTAGAAATTCTAGATCTAGATTCCACAATGATTTTAATTAGAATATAAATGTAGATCTAGTGTAAAAAAATCGACTACGTCAGACTAAAAAATGTCTTTATCGATACGAGAAACCTGACGAGGTTTTATAAACATTGGTGCGCAGAGTTCTTGTAGCATTTCATTTAAATGATTCAATCGATATGACGTCATAAAAAAAATCCATGACGTCACACGGCCTAGTTAGACTAAAATGTCTTTATTAACACGAGGGAGATGACGAGTTTTAATAGACATTGGTGCAACGAGTTCTTGAATATATATATATATATATATATATATATATATATATATATATATATATATATATATATATATATATACTCAAGCTGCTAAATATTATTTTTTCTTTCTACAAAAATATGATGGGTACTGTGTAGTTCAACGGCACCTGCTCCGAAAGTTTTAGTATAAACAGAGGCGTCAAAGTAGGATGTTTCCTGGCCCCAACCCCTTTTTGGAGTACTCTTTTCAATGCCAATTCGCCACGCGTTTGGCAAATTCACCGAATTCATCTTTATTCCAAATTTCATGGCAAACTTCTAAATATTGCTAGACTGAGGGCCAAAACTAAAATTAGAACGACCCTCGTAAAAGATATGCTATTCGTGGACGACGCAGTTGTAGTGGCACACTCACAAGAGGAGCTTTAGTCACTAATGTCCCGCTTCTCTAAGGCTTGCAAAGAGTATTGCTTAACCATTAGCACAAAGAAAACTAATGTTATAGCTCCACCTGCTACAGCAACACCCTCCATCCTCATTAACGATAACAAGCTAGTTTCCGTAAATGAATTCTTCTACTTGGATCTACAATTCAAGATGACCTGTCTCTAGAAGAGAAGATTTTAAAAAATCGAATAGGAAAGGCCGCTAGACTACGTCCACAGTGACCAAAATGGAGGTCTACAAGGAATGCGTTCTTATCAAGCTACTGTACCGCAGTGAGTCGTGGACTACAAACACAAAGCAAGAGAGAAAACTAAACTCACTCCACTTGCAATGCCTTCGTATGATCTTGAAAATAACATGGAAAGAAAGAGTTTGCTGATGTCTTTGTTTGTCCCCAAAGCTTTGTTTTGATTTTGCCTGACAACTGTGTCTTTCAGGAACTTTTCACCTATCACTAAATAGCGGCGTATGCTACGCTGCGGGTCGGCTAGTACAATATAAACAGTGAAAAATATTCTCCTCGCCTTAAACGCACAACGACAGTATTTCCAGAAGGAAAAATAAGGGATAAAACTTTGGCAAATTTGATGTATTTAATGACTTTAACCGTTAACATGGTAATGTATGTTTATATGTGCATATGAGTCTACTAGTAAATACATACATATATATATTGTACATATGCTAATTGATGGATATTTGATGCATATAAAAATTAACAAAAAAGATTAAAATTTGTAAAGATATATATAATGTTCATACCATTGTCAATGTTGCCTTAAAGATACGTGGACATACAGATAAAAAGGTTACTATAGTTCAATCGTATATAAGTCTATCAGACTCCTGTAGATCTTGACGGTATAGGAGGACAACCCCTTACCTCACAGGATTTCACAAGAACTAAATTTTAAAAGATGATTTAAAAGGTACCTATGGTGTCTAACTTACATACTAATGTTACATGACATTTAATAGAACCCAATATATCCAACTAGTAATATTTCATGGTATAAATTGTAGTCCCTTAAATAAAAAGTAATTGGTTATTTTTTTTAAGGCAAAGAATCACTAAAAAAGAGTACTTAAATTATTTTATTTACATTCGAGTCGCCACACATGAGCCAGAAGTAAATTATCAGGCTACCAAGACCGGTGATCAGTCTTCACAAGACATATCAAGAATTAGTTCAATTAATCTCGAACAATCTATTATCTACTATTTATGTATAAGTTAATAATCTTTTATACTTTAGTTTATTTTATTTCATTCTAATATATGTAAAATGTGGAATTTTAAAAAAAGTTAGTGGAGTATAGGGTAGGCATTTGTATCTATTCTAAACACGAATACCCCAAATAGAAGCACAACTGTAGTTTTTTTAGCGACTCCCAAAGGGGAAAATACGCATTAGCTATGTGAGGCCTGTCTGTCCGTCCTTCCGCCCGATTATCTCGTAAACTAGAAAATATAGTGAAAATCAGACATCCTAATATTTTAAACCCTTCAAAGTTCTGATGCAAAGGCGGCTACTTATTTCTTTTCTGAAATCGAAAAATCTAATTTAATTTTTTAAAATAAAGTACGCAAGCAGTTTTTTTCATTAAAAAACACCTTTTTTTACAATTATTCACTATAAATAGTAACAAACACAAGAGGCTATTTAGTAAGGAATATCACTACTTCATATATTTTCAACACATTTATGAAAAAGGTTTCAGATTTTGGGCAAAATAATGTATTACAATTATATTGGTAAGTTACGTAAGTTCTGTCATATTAACTACTACATTTACAAAAAAAAAATGTTTCCTTTTTTTTAAATAGAAAAATTCTATTTAGTATGCATATAGGTGGAACATAATTTTAAAAAATAATTAATAAGTAGTTTTTCATATTATCGCTTGAACTGCAGAGCTGCACAGTAACCAATAAAATTAACCATGGAACTCAAAGAATTTTTTTTTCTTAAGGCCTTGAATATGTGATTGACCCTTTACCAAACAATTAGATAATCATTATATGACATCAGGTAGGCCAGGTTCACATCCAACATCTCATTCACTTTCATCTATCCCTTGGTCTGCTGGACCGTTGGGGCACCACACAAGATCTGTCAACCTTCTTTCTCCATTCTTCTTTGTTATTTGCCTTTGATAGAATTTCATTCTGATATTCTTTCTGAAAATATTGAAGCCTTTTTTACATGCTTGGGTAGATCACTTCGGGGGCCTATTCTGAGTTTGTGTTTTCACACAAACTATCTTTGTAATCTTGTTTTTTTGTTTGTTTATTTCCGTATACAGTCTGGCAATAAAGTTTTAGTAACTACCAATATCTAACACATTAAAACATTATTTGAATGTTTATTTGTTTATAGATACCATTCAACTGATGAGTGTGACAGAAATGACCCCAGACAACTAAAGGATCCAGACATCGTTCAAGCCTGTCACGAGTTGACTGGAGATAAATACCAGATTTACACTTATTACAAAGACAAATATTACAAAAATATTTTCTGCTATATTTGTGGAACGGTAAATAGTACTGCATCTGATGCTAACCTTTTTTTGCTCTTTGAATACCAATTTTCTTAGTTGGGAAAAGAATGACTAGCTCGTTGACCACACTGAAATAACTCTATTTAGACTAGGGGTTCTCAACCTGTGAATCGCGACCCTTTTTGGGATCGAATGACCATTTGTCAGGGGTCGCCTATGAACTTTGGAAATTTTGTGTTTTCGTCTATTTTTCATTTTAATTTGTAACGTAACAAACACCATAGATGATTTACATTTTAATTTGTAATGTAACAAACACCATACTAGATGGTTTACATTTTAATTTGTAACGTAACAAACACCATACTAGATGGTTTACATTTTAATTTGGAAAAGTAACAAACATCATAGATGGTTTACATTTTAATTTGTAACGTAACAAACACCATACTAGATGGTTTACATTTTAATTTGTAACGTAACAAACACCATACTAGATGGTTTACATTTTAATTTGTAACGTAACAAACACCATTCAAGATGGTTTACATTTTAATTTGTAACGTAACAAACACCATAGATGGTTTACATTTTAATTTGTAACGTAACAAACACCATACAAGATGGTTTACATTTTAATTTGTAACGTAACAAACACCATAGATGGTTTACATTTTAATTTTTTAACGTAACAAACACCATACTAGATGGTTTACATTTTAATTTGTAACGTAACGAACACCATACTAGATGGTTTACATTTTAATTTGTAACGTAACAAACACCATACTAGATGGTTTACATTTTAATTTGTAACGTAACAAACACCATACAAGATGGTTTACATTTTAATTTGTAACGTAACAAACACAATACAAGATGGTTTACATTTTAATTTGTAATGTAACAAACACCATACTAGATGGTTTACATTTTAATTTGTAACGTAACAAACACCATACTAGATGATTTACATTTTAATTTGTAACGTAACAAACACCATTCAAGATGGTTTACATTTTAATTTGTAACGTATCAAACACCATAGATGGTTTACATTTTAATTTTTTAACGTAACAAACACCATACTAGATGGTTTACATTTTAATTTGTAACGTAACGAACACCATACTAGATGGTTTACATTTTAATTTGTAACGTAACAAACACCATACTAGATGGTTTACATTTTAATTAGTAACGTAACAAACACCATACAAGATGGTTTACATTTTAATTTGTAACGTAACAAACACCATACAAGATGGTTTACATTTTAATTTGTAATGTAACAAACACCATAGATGGTTTACATTTTAATTTGTAACGTAACAAACACCATACTAGATGGTTTACATTTTAATTTGTAACGTAACAAACACCATACTAGATGGTTTACATTTTAATTTGTAACGTAACAAACACCATTCAAGATGGTTTACATTTTAATTTGTAACGTAACAAACACCATAGATGGTTTACATTTTAATTTGTAACGTAACAAACACCATACAAGATGGTTTACATTTTAATTTGTAACGTAACAAACACCATAGATGGTTTACATTTTAATTTTTTAACGTAATAAACACCATACTAGATGGTTTACATTTTAATTTGTAACGTAACGAACACCATACTAGATGGTTTACATTTTAATTAGTAACGTAACAAACACCATACTAGATGGTTTACATTTTAATTTGTAACGTAACGAACACCATACTAGATGGTTTACATTTTAATTTGTAACGTAACAAACACCATACTAGATGGTTTACATTTTAATTAGTAACGTAACAAACACCATACAAGATGGTTTACATTTTAATTTGTAACGTAACAAACACCATACAAGATGGTTTACATTTTAATTTGTAATGTAACAAACACCATAGATGGTTTACATTTTAATTTTTTAACGTAACAAACACCATACTAGATGGTTTACATTTTAATTTGTAACGTAACAAACACCATACTAGATGGTTTACATTTTAATTAGTAACGTAACAAACACCATACAAGATGGTTTACATTTTAATTTGTAACGTAACAAACACAATACAAGATGGTTTACATTTTAATTTGTAATGTAACAAACACCATACTAGATGGTTTACATTTTAATTTGTAACGTAACAAACACCATACTAGATGGTTTACATTTTAATTTGTAACGTAACAAACACCATTCAAGATGGTTTACATTTTAATTTGTAACGTAACAAACACCATAGATGGTTTACATTTTAATTTTTTAACGTAACAAACACCATACTAGATGGTTTTCATTTTAATTTGTAACGTAACGAACACCATACTAGATGGTTTACATTTTAATTTGTAACGTAACAAACACCATACTAGATGGTTTACATTTTAATTAGTAACGTAACAAACACCATACAAGATGGTTTACATTTTAATTTGTAACGTAACAAACACCATACAAGATGGTTTACATTTTAATTTGTAATGTAACAAACACCATAGATGGTTTACATTTTAATTTGTAACGTAACAAACACCATACAAGATGGTTTACATTTTAATTTGTAATGTAACAAACACCATAGATGGTTTACATTTTAATTTGTAACGTAACAAACACCATACTAGATGGTTTACATTTTAATTTGTAACGTAACAAACACCATACTAGATGGTTTACATTTTAATTTGTAACGTAACAAACACCATAGATGGTTTACATTTTAATTTGTAACGTAACAAACACCATAGATGGTTTACATTTTAATTTGTAACGTAACAAACACCATACAAGATGGTTTACATTTTAGTTTGTAACGTAACAAACACCATACAAGATGGTTTACATTTTAATTTGTAATGTAACAAACACCATAGATGGTTTATATTTTAATTTGTAACGTAACAAACACCATACTAGATGGTTTACATTTTAATTTGTAATGTAACAAACACCATAGATGGTTTACATTTTAATTTGTAACGTAACAAACACCATACAAGATGGTTTACATTTTAATTTGTAACGTAACAAACACCATACTAGATGGTTTACATTTTAATTTGTAACGTAACAAACACCATACTAGATGGTTTACATTTTAATTTGTAACGTAACAAACACCATAGATGGTTTACATTTTAATTTGTAACGTAACAAACACCATAGATGGTTTACATTTTAATTTGTAACGTAACAAACACCATACTAGATGGTTTACATTTTAATTTGTAACTTAACAAGCACCATACTAGATGGTTTACATTTTAATTTGTAACGTAACAAACACCATAGATGGTTTACATTTTAATCTGTAACGTAACAAACACCATACTAGATGGTTTACATTTTAATTTGTAACGTAACAAGCACCATACTAGATGGTTTACATTTTAATTTGTAACGTAACAAACACCATAGATGGTTTACATTTTAATTTGTAACGTAACAAACACCATAGATGGTTTACATTTTAATAAATAAAATAAAGGGACATTACGCAGACCAACTCTACAATTCGAAAATCAAGAAATGATTTGAAGCGTCAAATAAATGAAACAAAAGAGTACAGGAGACATATTAAATGTTATGATAAATGGTAGAAATCATTGTGCGGTGCACGGATCAGTGTCAGCACAGTGGTGTGCTGTGTACATAAGCTCGGCTGAGACATCTCATTTCTTGTCCAGTTATCAGAATGATTTCAAGATAATGTTTTTATTAATTGCTCACATGTATGCAGCTTAGGTTCAAGTTTTTGTTTTAATTCAAATTCTAGACTATGCTCTGTAAGTTAAGTTGTTTGTTTTTTTTAATTGCAAATATGTCTATCTCCTGTTTTCAGCTTGGTGTCTATAATGTTTACTATGAGTCACACTATGAATTTAACATTTTTACCTTTTTTTAGACCTTCCTTACAAATGTCTTAAGCAGTAGAGCTACCTCTCACTTGTGTTTGGTGTTTTAGGTTTAAGATTGTCAATCTAGAAAAAGAAAAAAAAATTGTGTGTGTGACAAAAAGATAATCATGTCTACTGTTAATCCGCCTGTGACAAGAGGGACAATAAGGATAGAGACTTTTTTTTTCAATTAGAGTTAGTCCCCTTTGGTACTTGATTTAAGTCCCTGTTAACTGTTTACAATTGCCACTCTTTCTTCAGTCTTTGAGCTGACCAGTGGAGTTTGAACTAAATCTCTATAATGTTGAACTAAATACTTGTGTTGTTGTTTTATTACTGTGTTACTCAAGAGGAGTGTGCCACTGTTATGGGAAGAGAGTTTACATAATGAGCTAAGTAGACTTTATTTATTTGTTAGTAATAAGTTGGCTTATGTAAATAGTATATGTCTACGTAATCTCTTATCCAATCCTGTATGGTTTTTTTTTGTAAAAGACATCTTTTGTTTTGATACGAGACAGCAGTGTGTCTCATGGATGATGTCATTTCTTTGTTAATGCTTATATGATATTATTGTAAACCATCTTTTTGGTTTTAGAGATACGATATTATTGTGCCTCTGTGATGGTGGTTCTTTAACTATTTAGACCTGAACCTGTCCTACTATTTTGATTTGTTTCATTATTTCATTTTCTTTGGTTAGCCTTTATTTCCATGTATACTTTCCATGATCTTTCCTTTTGTTTCTAAATAAACTCTTTGTTTTTTTGTTTTGTTGCAACAGAAATATCAGACCTATTACATGTCTGTCTCAGTAATTTTGTATACCTAGAGGCTATAGTTAATAGCATAGATAATATAATTTGTGACCACAAAGTACCACCGGACTAACTTGCCAGTACAGCAGAAGTCACTGGTCTTATGACCTATCCTGATACAAGGTCACACCGCCAAACAGGAAAATATATCTAATTGGGCAACTGTCATAAAGTACAACATATAAAAAAAATCCTGTTAAAATATTCTAAAATTTGTTTATTTAAAAGATGCATACTACCTACCATAGGATTTAGTTTATGTCTTTCATTGAAATCTGTACTGTCCAAAGAATCATATACTTCTTGGTTCTTTTTTTTCTTTCTTCTATTTCCTCTTGCCATTCTCCAGTCCAACCAGATGTTCATATTTTTTGTTGTTGAAAATCTGTTAGAAATTTTTAAAAAAATAATTATTGAGTTGTATATAAAATGTATGCAACATAGTAATACATACCATTGCTAAACCAGTTTGGATCAAGATCTATCTGTTACAAGAGTAAATCTCAATTTCTCAGATATAAAATTGAAAATTAAGGGCTTAATTGATATTATTAGAGCAAAGAAATAATGAGTCACCCTATGATAAGTTTATAACTTATATTTCACCTAATTAAGATCTAGATTAGATCTAAATCTAATAGTTTTTTTTTTTTAATGTTTTACATGTTTTGAATGTCTATTCAAAGTTGAAGATAATTTACTTTTACAGGACAATGGGGGATGGGAGTGGGTAGGGTTTGAGCCCTGGACCATTGCTAAGTCCAAACGACAGACCAGCGTGCAAACTGCACAACCAGGCAGCATTTATTGTATTATAAATAGTCTAGTCTATATCAAGATCACAATGACTAGGTACTGTTAAAACTACAAGATTTAGTTTTTTCTAAGTGTATGCAGTGGCATCACATATATAGATCTATATGTAATAGATTTCAGTTACAACAAAAAAAAAAGATTATGAGCTAGCCAGGAAAACCAGTGACTTGGCAGAATTTAAGTCATTGGTTAATATGCATGACTAAATGCATCACGCGTAGGACGTAATCTTCTTCTTTTTTGAAGTAACGTCTGTATTATATAAGTATTATAAGATAAGATAAGAAGATACACAGATCTTGGGTAAAAGACTCGTCGAAGTAAGTACTGTAAATATGTAGTTTCATATTTCTTGTTTCAGGTCTTTTCTTTGTGTAGCCTGTATAGGGGTTGATTCCAGCTCTCACTTTTGTGCAGAATGTTTTTCTCTATCTGTAGATTCACAGACTAAAACAATAAGATTTTAATTTTAAAAGAGAAATGAAAAATCCAAAAGAAATATTAGGTACAACGTCATTCCGGCTCAATATAGTTTTAATCAAAGAAAAGAAACGCGTCTAGCAATATCGACCATTAGGGTTTTCGGAAGATGCAATTTTTTCTAGGCCTGAAAATGCTCGTATGAAGAAATGTATTCGATATCTTGCAGTTTAAAAAATAACTAAACCTCACGATAAACTACACAATGCCAAGGACACTGCATTAAAATTCAGTGTTTCCAACTAAAACAAAACAACACAATATCTTCTTGAGTTGCTTTTAATATTCATATCAAAACTTGTTACTGCTAGTTAGTTGCAAATTTGTTTTTTTAAATACTGTAATGAAATGATAACTTTATTCGACAAAATTATACTACAGTAAACAGTGAATGAAACCAACACGTCTCGCATAACACTGATGCAGTCTATACACACACACACACACACTGGACATGAAACACACACACTGGGCATGACCTTCTGACACGCTGGACGCACGCAGAAAATCAACTCAGTTACATAACAAATACGTTTTAAGTCTTTGAAGTATTAAAATGCAAGACTAATGTTTTCTCCACATTTCAATGGAGCCTCATTCACCAAGCGTAAACCAACAACATTAAGCCCCGTGATAATAGTGATACAACAATGAAAAAAAACACACATGTCACGTGACAGCCTGTGTGTATTACGTAATTTGTAAAGGAGAGATAGAGAACCACATGACTAAATGTTGTTTGTTTACTATTGGTGAATGAGGTCCATTCTTCGGTGTAAAAGGTAGAGCTTAGAGCATTGGATTCAGCAGCGCTAAAAACTCCACAAATTGTATCATTTCAAGATATGTTATCAACACTTCTTTCATGTTGTACACCGGATACACCAGAATATTTCTAGTTTTTATGGCATGTATGCAAATATCCAATACTTTCACATTATTACAGAAAGTCTCGTTAAGCCGATATACTTCGATATCTTCCTTAGATTTCAAACACAACTAAAATAATCGCCCTTCTGTTTACGTCATTTAACACTGTATATGTAGCAACTCACTGTGCTGTCTTTTTGTCACTCTTTAGGCCTTTGTGCTGTGACTCCATTCTTGTGTGCTCTCTGAAATAAACACTGGGTTGAAAACAAGAAAAAAATATACAGATCATATTCTTTTTAAAAAAAGAAAACTCTTCCTTTATGAAACTGTTTCGTAAGAACGAATAATAATAACAAATGAATGATAGATTTAATGAAAATATTTGTTGTTTTTTTTAACCAGCCCCAATTCATCTCCCCACGATATAACATCCTGTTGTAGCGTGTGTATAAATCTACTCAGAGACAAAATTCATGTAATACTGACCTATATATTTCGACCTAGAAGACGGTGCGCAAAAAGTTCCTTAACGTCTATTTATTTCCTCAATTCTAAAAACCTTTCTCCTTTCCAATAAGATAATCATTTTGTTATCAGCTTTTTTTTTTTACTATTCTTAATTTTAAATATTTCAATATTATTGATCAAACTTCAAACTGGCAAAAAATTGACAAGAAAACCGACTGCACGTTTTACAAAGTAGACAGCAATACAGCAGATTGTTTCCCTTTGCATGCCAGTTTTTTGTCTCGTACCCTTTCTTAAGATCTATACCGTCAATGTCTTAACATTCTGTACAATGATACTTGGAACCGTTTTATTTCTTCTATAGATAACACAGAATTACCCAACTCTAATTGAAGGATACAATCACCAATTCGGCGTTGCTACAGTCAAAAGCCTAACTATCACAAACCACACATTGCCAGTTTTATGGGCAAATGTTTTATATTTTATCATCAAGACAGTTCATTAGAGATGAGTTTGAGAAGATGGCTTTTGACCTGTTCTTCAACAAAGGCATAGATAGAGGAGGAAACAGGTTCAACTTTTACAACATATTAAAGGATGAGCTATTTCGCAACTGTTGCTCTAATGAAAACTTAACATGGCCTAGTTTTGCCGATGTATATAAAGGCCGTTTACTTCTGTATCGTTCTTTTGATATTGGAATTGAAAACGCTATTATCTTGTCATGGACATGTCCTTACATCATGTTTCAACACTCTAACTTTACCATTGAGTGGGACGAATTGAATGATGTGGAGAGTATCAGTGTGACAGTGGATGTTAGTGGGACAAAGCTGAGCATTTCTAACATGTCTGATATCAACAGCATGGAAGTCAATGGAAATAATGAATTACATGTCTGCACTGAAGTCTTAGAGAAATACGTGGACAAATTAAGAAGATTTAAAATGACAAGACCAATAGTTATAGCTATGAATGTCTTAACTTACGTCTGTTGTTCACTTACGTACCTTGGATTTCCTGAACTTCGAACTGTGCCAGGTATTAACAAAATGTTCCTCTGTATCAGTCTTCTACTTGCCCAGTTGGCCTTGCTACTCGGAGACAACATGTAAGTTTTAATAATTTAGTATCATAGCATTTTGTTATTGCACTTCTCTTTCAATTACTTATTCTTTAATTTGGATTTAATTTAGCATACTCAATAGTAACACCTAATAGAGCTGGGAAACTAACCGAACCGAACTCGAATCTCACTTATAAACGAACCAAACCCGAACTTTAAAACTGATCGGTGCGAACCGAACCGTACAAACTTGACAGAAGTGAATCAAAAATTTTGCAAAATTTTTTTAGTAAGAATAAAAAACAAAAAAAAAACAAAAAAAACTTAGTTTTAGTAAGATGATTTGACAGTTATTTTTTTATTTTTGGAAAACTCTGCTGAATCATTGTATGTCTTTTCCTTTTGATTCACTTAAAATATAATATTTGTGAGTTAATGAAATAGGAGAGTTGAAGACTCTGAATGTAGAAACTACCAGTAAAAGTTGGACAGATCTTTGCCTTTTTATGCAGCACGAAACTAAGGCAATATTTTGTATTGGTATAGAGATGTTTGTGGCTGTTTTTAAAGAGCGTAACTTTACACAGCATTATGAAATCAAAAACAAAAACAAATATTGCGGTATTGCTAAGAAACATCTAGAGATTAGAGAATGGGCGAGAATATTTACCAGAAAGGGTCCAGAAAATGAGTCGGCGGTTAGAGCATGGTACAACGTTGCTTACATTTTAAGTAGTGAATTGAAGCCTTTTTTTTTTTTGTTGACATGCGGGGAATGCTATAGAGGAGGTAACTATCAGTGCAGGAAGAAATGTGTTATGAAAATAAGAATGCAGTTAAAGCCGCCCCTCTTTTTCGCATGACATTATACTTCTCAATATCTGCTATGATGAACATGCATTGGGACCACCACTGGCAAAGACTTGTTTAAAGAAGTTTTAGACATCATAGAGGAGGAGGCTTCTTTTCTTTTGGAGAAATTAGTGGAAGTGACTACTGATACCACCAAAAGAATGGCTGTATGACATAGTGAACTGACATCAAGAGTTATTAGAAAAATTGTCAATTCAAATGAAACCTCTTAGGCACGCAGTTGAGTAAGCTGACATATATAGTTCGTCCATCGTGGTTCGATGATAACCACTTTGTCATCCAGGGGGCTGAGGGCTGGTGAGACTTATGCAGACGTGACCTGCCCATCGCAGCTGGGACTGCATCAGGATTGTGTGGATGCTTTGCAGACACGCTCTTTGAAGGACTTCTGTATCTGGTATTTTGTCTTGCCATTTGACATTCAGTATTTTTCTCTGACGTGTCATGTGGAAGTGGTTCAGTTTCTTTGCATGTTTTCTGTACACTGTCCACGTTTCTGAGGCATAGAGCAATGTAAGGAGGATGACGGCTCGATAGATCCCTAGCTTTGTATTTGTGGTGATACTACGTCTGTTCCAGACATTTTAGACAGTCTGCCCTAGGATGCACAGGCCTTGGCGATACGCAGGTCAATTTCACTATCGATTTTTCCGTTTCTGGCTGACATACGTGCCTTCTAAACGAAGATACTACTCTTCATTAAGCAGGTGGAAAGGGGCGAAACCATTGTGGCGTAATCGCCTCAAAGACTAGCATCTAGATTCAGTGCTTCAACTTGGTGTCTCACCAATGTAATGGATCTAGATTCAGTGCTTCAACTTGGTGTTTCACCAATGTAGTGGGATCTTCAGAAATTGGTTTAGGAAAAACATCCTACATCCCAAGAATTATTGTATGTATTATATTTACGTGGGAGGCGCGGTGGCTGAGTGGTAAAGCGCTTGGCTTGCGATCCGAGGGGTCCCAGCTTTGAATCCTAATGAAGACTGAGATTTTTAATTTCCTGGAAATTTTTAAAAATTATATGCACGGATTTTTAATACGAGTGCTTTTTTTTTTTTTTTTTTGTATCTTTTTTGTGGCCCGCGACACAAGTGTTGGACATTAAATGTCACACGGGCGAATAAGGTTTCACATAGCTGTTTTATCTAATTAATGAAATCAATTAAATTAATTTAATTAAACATTATTATTGTACCTTATTTTGCTATTTCCTAATTTCATAACATCGAACCGAACCTGAACTTTAGACCTGACTAAACCAAACCCGAACTATACTCGTCATCAAACCGAACCCACTCTTAAATCTGACCGAACCGAACCGAATCCAAACTTTGAAAGTTGGGTTCGATTCCCATCTCCAATAACTAACCCTGGCCTAAGTGTTTCGACATTTTCGGTAAGTAAGGAATATTTTCATCTTTATAAAGACAATACTTCCTTTACACAACTTAGAAAGCGATTGTTTGTCTCTTAATAAATAATGAATGTTTTATTTAAAAAAAGGAAACATTTTACCAGTCCAATGTCGCCTCTTCCCCCGAGACTGATTGAACTTATTTCTAGGTCTACTAGACTTGATACAATTACAATAATAGATCTAGTTACTTACTAAGACTTAGATCCTCAAGCACAGTTCGGCGCATGGGACGGCAAGCTGTCTCAAGACAGATCTATTACAAGCAATGGTGTCCAATTCTCTGAGGTCCTCCATGAAAATGTGATGCCAAGTTATACGAGTCCCTGTTTGCGCTTTCCTCGTATTGGCCTCTATGTCATTGCAACGTTTGGTATGCGTAACATGGGACGCTAGGTCACAATCTCATTAAGTGATCGACTCTCAGTTTGGCATAGGATTTCCTCTGTAACTGACTCCTAAAATCCGTATTCGCCATTTTGTTTAGCCACAAACACTGTTTTCTCAATTCTGACATAGGACTTTAATGTCTTGCATGCACACATTGCTGTTGGGATGACGATTATGTTAAGTAGGGGGATTAATGTTACAAGTCCAATAGCTTGGCTTGTCTAAATAGGCTGCAGTCTTCGGAAAATGCTTCCTGTCTTTTCTATTCGGCGCGCCCCGTCATGGTAGGCATCCCCATCGTTTTGTGTTTGGTGTAATGCACACATTGTAAGACAAATTTCCATACGGACAGTAAAGATTATTATCATTATTATTATTATTATTATGCTACCTAGGTATGTTAACTTGTCCAACTCTTCAAGCTTTGACTCGCCAAGTCTGTCTTATATCCCACTCGCTAAATGTTAGTCTTATCCAAGTTAATGCATAGGCCAATAGGTGCTTGTCTATCTAGGCTCTCCGTCATTTCTTGAATACATTTATTTGTAGACCCGAGTAGTGCGACGTCGTCGGCGATGTCTAAGTCTGTCATTCGGTTTTGTCCACGCCATAGAATACCAAAAGCAGTCTGGTTCATTGATCTCCTCATTATGTAGTCGAGGAAGGGAGATGCCCCCCTGTCTCACACCTGTCTCGATGCTGAAAAATCGGTTTTTCTTTCTTCTATTTTAATGCAACAACTAGATTGATTGTAAAAGTGTAAAGGTGAATGTGGACGATTTTTTCTGGGATGCCGTATTCTCTTACTATTTTATATAATGATTTTAGCTGGACACTATCAAACGCTTTCTTAAAGTCTACGAAACTGATCAGTAGCCGTTGTTGGCATTCGAGACTTTGTTCTTTAATATTTCTGAGCATCCAACAGCCTTTTGAACAGGAAACACGTATTTAAAAAAAAACAGACACAAAAACATGTCGATGACCAAATGGAGAAACCTTCAATGAGATTAATCTATTGAACAAACAGTCCAGCAGAAGAGCGGATATATGCTCAGACCACTAAATTGTCAGTGGCAAATGTAAGCTCTTGTAGAAACACCAACCAATATATATATATATATGGATGCGATAAGCAAATTGAATGCGTTTAAATAACACTTATGTATATTTTTTTTACTACAGACCTGTACCCAGCGCGCTCTGTACGGGTGTTGGTCTAATCACACATTTGTTGTGGCTGTGGCACTTCTCTTGGAGTTTCTTGTGCAGTTTTCATATATTTCAAGTGTTTACAGCCAATATTCCTGTTCCATCACTAAAAGGTAGCGACAAGTTAACTCTTGTATTTAAACTGACAACAGTATCACTGATAGCTCCAGTAGCAGTCGTGATGACAGTCATCATCTCATCCTATATGACATCCCACACCACTGGGTACGGCAAGCAGGCTTGTTACCTTGACTCAGCCTATCTTGTAGGTAAGAACAAATGCAAAGTAAGAAATATATATATATATATATATATAATAGTCGGATATGAACAGCGGCCTGCGAGTCTTAGATTGGGTATTACTCATGTACTGGATTGGATTTAGATCTATGTCAAACATGGCGAATGTTCCTTTCACATTATTTTTTTTTATTTTGACACGAAAATTAAAAGTAGATCGTGCAAAGGGTGAATCCGTTCAGCCGAGATATGCAACTCAAGTATAATATACAGTGAAAACGGGTTAACCAGATTTGTTACAAAGTTTCGTTCTTTAATAGAGTTAGATCTTGTTTTTTTTTGTCTCTTGTAATTTCATTTTTGGCCTCTCCCCGGTTGTGGGAAGGGCAATAAACATACACTACGGTCTCCGTCATGACCTATGGAATATGTATGCCAAGTTTTATCAAGATTAGTCGAATTGATTGGTTTTGATTTATATTCGGGACATACATATATATATATATATATATATATACGGATACATACATACATACACACATACATAGAAACATACATAATCTTTACAATCAGCTTTATATACTAGATACTTACCGAGAGCAAAATGAATTAACCGGTCTTCGCCAAGAGAATGAGAATGAAAGCTGCCCTACTAGGTAGACTCAAAAAGAAACTAAAACTAGTGTTTTATCGGGGTGCATTAGGCATGATACGCAAAGATTGTCTTAAAGACGCTAAAAGCCATTTTACGGATGGCAACTTTGTCGTGATTAAGAAGGCCCTCTTGTAGAGTGCTCTCATACAAAAATGCAGTTTAGGATCTACGACATTATTTTACTTTCACAAATGAACATACAAATTATAGTCTATTCATTTCATTATCTAATAAACATTAACCTGAAAATTTGTGTTTCAAAATATATTTACGTAAACCTGTTAGCCATAAATGCGACTTTAGCTGTGTTTACAATATATATTTTAATAGCTCCATTCGTACTATCGCGTGAAAATTACATGCACAGCGCGCAGTGATACTTATTAAATGAACGTCAGAGGTCATATTATAGCGCACATAATAAAGACGTAGATTGAACTAATCAACTAACTTACATTATAGAATTTACTTTACAATGTATTTTTAAAAGAATATTACAACTCCATATTTGGTCTGTTTTTAAGTTGTTGTTTTTTTTTTTCAATTTACTTTTTAGCGGTCCCGAAATGGGAAAAGAAGCTATTAGTTTTGTGTGAAATGTCTGTCCGTCTGTCCGTCCGTACCGTTTAGATCTCGTAAACTAGAAAAGATAGTGAAAATCCGACATCACAATATTTTAGACCATTCAAAGTTCTGATGCAACGGCTACTTTTTTTTTCTGAAAGCGAAAAATCTAATTTTTTAAATCACTTATGCAAGCAGTTTTTTAAAGAGAAAAAGCTATTTAGTATGCATTATAAGTTAGACCTAATTTAAAAAGAAAAATAGTTTTATAAATTGCAATTTCTTGAACATTTATTTTAATTAAGCGGATATTTTTAAAGCGCTTGGCTTCCGAACCGGGGGTCCCGGGTTCGAATCCTGGTGAAGACTGGGATTTTCAACTTCGGATTATTTGGGCGCCTCTGAGTCCACCCAGCTCTAATGGGTACCTGAATTAGTTGATGAAAAGTAAAGGCGGTTGGTCGTTGTGCTGGCTACATGACACCCTCGTTAACCGTAGGCCACAAAAACAGATGAACTTTACATCATCTGCCCTATAGACCACAAGGTCTGAAAGGGGAACTAGTTAGGCCAGGTTCACATCAAACTTTGCATTCTCTTGCACCTATCCTTTGATTTGCTATACCGTTGGGGCACTACACAAGACCTGTCAACCTTCTTTCAACATTCTTATCTCTCATTTGTCTTTGATATAATTTCATTTGAATGTTTTTTCTGAAAATATTGAAGCCTGCCTGGGTGGACCTCTTCCTGGGCCGATTTTAAGTTTGTGTTTCCACACAAACTGTCTTTGTAACCTTGTTTATTTCGGATTTACTTATGCGCAATGTGACCTTTTAATATCATAGTTACATCTACACACAACAGTGTAAACACATTATGAGCGTGTAAAAATGATATGCTTTGACACAACCAAAAATTGAAATGAGGCTCTATTTGGGGAAATTAAATATTCTAACATAAAATACTTATATGATAAGTTTATCCTGTCATTAAGTTCACTCTTAAACCAACAGATCAAGAATGTTGATAGAAAGTATAAGTATTTTATCTAATTGAAACAAATGATTCTAATTTTAATCTTCGTCTACAACTCTATTAGACCAAATCTACGTCTACAACTCTATTAGACCAAATCTACATCTACAACTCTATTAGACCAAATCTACGTCTACAACTCTATTAGACCAAATCTACGTCTACAACTCTATTAGACCAAATCTACGTCTACAACTCTATTAGACCAAATCTACGTCTACAACTCTATTAGACCAAATCTACGTCTACAACTCTATTAGACCAAATCTACGTCTACAACTTTATTAGACTAAATCTACGTCTACAACTCTATTAGACCAAATCTACGTCTACAACTCTATTAGACCAAATCTACGTCTACAACTCTATTAGACCAAATCTACGTCTACAACTTTATTAGACCAAATCTACGTCTACAACTCTATTAGACCAAATCTACGTCTACAACTCTATTAGACCAAATCTACGTCTACAACTCTATTAGACCTCTCAGCTTTAATATCAAGTCTTTATTTCACATTTCGTTGGATGCATGACAACATGAGTTGATCGACTAACCAACTATGGCTTTATTAGGTTCCATATCTAGATCTACATAAAATTTAACTAAAAGTGTTATTTTCACAATTAGATTCACGCATTCGCTTTAGTTATAACACTATTCTACAGAAAATGTTTTTACTTTTATTGGTAGGATAGGGACTATTAGTCTAGATATAGCCTGACTATTAGTCTAGATATAGCCTGACTATTAGTCTAGATATAGCCTGACTATTAGTCTAGATATAGCCTGACTCTTAGTCTAGATATAGCCTGACTATTAGTCTAGATATAGCCTGACTATTAGTCTAGATATAGCCTGACTATTAGTCTAGATATAGCCTGACTATTAGTCTAGATATAGCCTGACTATTAGTCTAGATATAGCCTGACTATTAGTCTAGATATAGCCTGACTATTAGTCTATTAGTCTAGATATAGCCTGACTATTAGTCTAGATATAGCCTGACTATTAGTCTAGATATAGCCTGACTATTAGTCTAGATATAGCCTGACTATTAGTCTAGATATAGCCTGACTATTAGTCTAGATATAGCTACATAATCAAAAACAAATTAATAACGTATCGATTTTAGTTCTAGAATGTATGTCTAGATCTATACAAAATCATTTTTCACTTGGGTAAACTATCTACTTCTTATAGTAGCCTATATATAGATCTATTTGGCTCCTTCTGTCTCGGAAGACCGTCTTCCGTCTTGAGATGGGTCAGAATCTGGAGTGACTGATCAAGCCTATTCTGGAGCGGCAGAGTTCGTGCATGTAAATGTATATGCATCTGTTTTAGGGCTAGCTGACATTCTTTTTCTTTCTCTTGACTGATGCAGCTTCCTTGCTTTTGCTCTCGGCGAAGTTCGTACCAATACGTAGTCTCCATGCTGTCCTGTGTTTTGGGCACACTTCTTCTTCTTATATAAGACAGACGTTACTTCAAAAAAAGAAGATGGTTACGTCCTACGCGTCATGCATTTAGTCATGCATATTAACCAATGACTTTAATTCTGCCAAGTCACTGGTTTTCCTGGCTAGCTCAGGCAACCCATTCCATGCTCTAAAAGAAGAAGGAGTATTTGTACAAATTTGTCCTAGCATATGTGACATACATATCAAAGGAGTAAGTAAATAGGCCTATACAAAATCATGATTAAACATAAATGTACATTTAGATCTCTATCTAATAGACTAGTATCTAGACCACAGACCTATATATCTAGACCACAGACCTATATATCTAGACCACAGACCTATATATCTAGACCACAGACCTATATATCTAGACCACAGACCTATATATCTAGACTACAGACCTATATATCTAGACTACAGACCTATATATCTAGACCACAGACCTATATATCTAGACCACAGACCTATATATATCTAGACTGGAAAACGGAAACAAATTCTTATCCGCTATTGATCAATTCACAGACCTATATATAAATAGATTGTTATATTCGTAACTCTTTTTCAAGCTGTAGGGAAAGTCGCCCCGAATCTAGGAATATCGATTATTTCTGTCTTAGAAAAGTAATGATCTTTAGTATTCAAAGTTTAGAAATAATGCAATACCATTTTCTCGGATTTTAATCAGAGTAGGCTTTTTATCACAGAACTATACATTCACGCAAATATATTTTTTTTCATTGAGATAATGTTTTGAACATCCTAGATCGAAATAATTCACGTCTGATGATTTTAATCATCTTATGTACATTTAATTACCTGTATATTTTTACATTTTGAGACGAGAGTGCTCTTATTTTCGATATTCAGTTACTAGATCTAGATCAAAAAATTAAATTAGCCCATTTGTTACATAGTTTAGAGTTGAAGAAAAACACTTCTTATAAATATTTAAAAAAAACAATGCCTTATTTCAGCTTTTTAAACATTTGTATTGTGACAAAAATAGGAAATCGACCTAAAAGTTTGTGATAATGTGATGTTATTGTAACGCTTGGCTGGTTTCATTGAATATTTAAGAGCCAAAACGTTTTTTGAATGCATTTCCTTTAAAAGCAGGTGTGTTTATTGTGTATATTATGTATGAAAGGAGGCGTTATAATGTGCTGTTTTTGTTTAGCACTCAGCTAGCACAACTCTGCTTGAGTCGGGATTCAAACTTTCTCCCCCCTTGTTAATTAGCTAAAGCATTCTATACTACTCAGCCACACAATACTAAATCCATCTTCGTGCTTACACAACCAATGATCAGTTTGTTAACACATTAAATAAATGTAACACCAAATTAGATAAACTCTTAGCAGCTTCTAGGTCTTAAAACATTAACTTTTTAAAAACATTAAGTTCTTACAAAACTCTGTTCTTAAAACATTCAGTTCATAAAACATTCAGTTCATAAAACATAAAGTTCATAAAACATAAAGTTCATAAACATTCAATTCTTAAAACATTGTTTTTAAAACATTTATGCTTTTAAACAAGAGTAAGACAAAATAATGTATTTGATAATATTAAGAATCGTCTTCAAGTCCTTTTATAAATGAGGAATGCAGTATTACTCGTGGCTGCGCAGCATCAGCGTCGACTTATATATTTTGCAACATCCAGTACATAGATAACTATCGTCCGCAAACTACCTCTAACCCCTTCTAGACCTTGTGATTCATTGGAACAGATGATGCAAAGCTCATTTGCTTACTTAGACTCATGATTAACTAACGCGGAAACTAAAGGGCGCTCTAAGAATCCCGAAATTTAAAATTCCAGTCTTCAACGAGATTTGAACCAGAGACCAACTTGCTTAGATGCGTTTTATCACCATACACTCTAGTTATAATATGTTATTGATGTAGTATGAAGTTGTACAAATCAGGAAAACATACTTATTTTGTTATATTTTTTATATTGTCTGTATACATATATTTGGTATACAGGTCTGTCAGTGGTTGCTCCAATCTGTTTAGTTTCTGTGTGCAGTTTGACATTCTTGGGGTTAACAGTCGCAAGCATTCATAAAGTGAATCAGTTTCTGAGTGTACAGTCTTTGAAGATGGACCAATACAGAAACTGTTTAGTCTATGTGAAACTGTCTTCTGTAACTGGAGTCTACTGGATAGTGACCATTGTTGCAGAGCTAATTAACAGTGATGTTCTGTGGTAAGTGATGTCACATGAAGTCTTCCGTTGAGCTAACAACTTGTGTCACATCTTAACATATCACTCTAGTTCAGATGTCCCATTTAGGAAATTGTAGTGGTTGTATATGTCCATGCAATGATTGGCTGATGAGTTCAGTCTATGATAGTTGAACTTTATAAATAGCAGTAAAAGGCTTATTGTCACATGTATTTTAAGATATGTGACTGATGTTAATCACTCGCGTATGGTTCTGATGTGCAGTAATGTGATTTGAATTTCAGAACAGGACGACTATCTCTATAATACACTGAGTTGAGACGTATCTTAGCACCTAACTGTATTGAACATAAAATAATCAAACATAATGATATCCAGCCATATGTCGCTGACCATACAAAAAGTTGCAATAATATATAATCCAAGTATGAACACACTTTTCCCTTTAAGTACTAATTGAAACAAGAGCTCAATTAAATAACCTTCAAGTAACAACTCTGTGACATTTATGAAAGTCAGTTAAGGTCCGCGTACTGCTAGGCCATCTCTGATCTAACAACGACCTTTAACAATTATGTATAGAACTGTTTCTACACGTTTATTGCCTTTCATTATTTGTCTTGGTCTTTTCTACTTATAAATTAGAGTTTTTTGAGAAATAAAAATGCGCTGGTGCTTAGCAGAACCCTTGAAAACCATCTGGATGAGTTAGATCACAACCTTAATGCAATTGTTAACATTAAAAATACTGTATCTTAAGCATCCCTTTCTTTTTTTGTAAATAGTTGATTATTAGAATAAATAAAGAAGAGAGTTTAGAATAATCTTTAGTTCCGCAAGCTTGTCATTGCCGGAAGTGGTCATGGATGTAAGCACTCCACTACCTATAAAATGCTTCCTAATGGCATGCGTCTCAAATAGCCTCTGACAACCAGTCCAATGCCTGGCCTTCACGTGTGGCTCAGATAGTGAGTCCGGCGGAACTGTTCTCACTAACAGGAGAAGGGGAAGAGGCGAGTAACTGGTGCTTAAAACAGTAAGCTTCGGGCAGAAAGAGCTCGTTACCCATGGCTGACTACCCATCTAGGAGAAGGAAAACTCTGAATTCAAAACTCTGTTGCCTTGCAGCTATACAAAATCATGAGAAAGGCTTCGGGAGTCAACCCGGAGGAAAAATCATGAGCTGGCGAGCCTAAGGCAGTTTGCAGCACCTAGTGCTACACCATGGCAGAACCTGTATCGGCACTGCCGTTCCTTTGGATACATCAGCTGCGTGGGGAGGGGGGAACTGATGTGTGGGAGACATCGTTCTGTCCACAGCTAATGCCCAGGCATTCATCTCATTTCCATGAGATGATCCATAGTCTCTTCGAGACTGAAGGATGCCATAGAAAAGCACTTTGTTTCCAATGTCACTATTTCAGACTAAACACGAAATGCACTGAAGCAATTAATAAGATCAATTCACTTTCGTTTAATCCAATCATTACAACACAACGTTGTATCAGTTTTGAACTCAATATCTAGTCAGGTGCTTTCTTCTTAGTACTCGTCTTGACCACATAGTACTTATTTATTTCAGAGTTTCTTTCACTTTTTATACAACAAAATATGAAACATCTTTCGTAGAAAGAAAAAAACATAGTACAATGCAGGCGCATTGCCAATCTTGTTATAAGGTTAGTCGTCATCAAACAAACTCCACATATATAAGAATAAGTCTGAATTATTGAGATTACAGGAAAATAGAAATAATATTTCAAGAAATGTATATAATATATGAATAAACTACTTTAAATTCAATACATTGCCTAAAGCAGTTCTAATGTTTCTAGACCAAGTAGGAAATCAAGACTTCTTGTTGTACTTACCTGACGTTGTGATGGGTTTTATAGCATGCCGGTTTGGCACTTAGCCGCTAGCATATATACACCTTCACAACCAGTTGTTTGTCAGAAGTATGGTTTAACCTTTCTTTAAAGAAGTTTTTGTTATTATTATTATTATTTTATTCAAAATGTTTTAGGTTTATCTCCAATTTGTTGAATGGTCTTCAAGGTGTTGCAATATTCGTCTCATACATGTGTAACAAAAGAGTGTATCGATTGTATCTCTCCAAGTTCTTGTCTCAGCAAACTTCATCACTGCAACAAACTTCATCACTGCAACAAACTTCATCACTGCAACAAACTTCATCACTGCAACAAACTTCTTCACTGCAACAAACTTCTTCACTGCAACAAACTTCTTCACTGCAACAAACTTCTTCACTGCAACAAACTTCTTCACTGCAACAAACTACAATGACCAGTTAATCAAACTCAAAATCTGAACAGAGAGTTTAAAAAATGACAATGTTATGTACTTTAAAAATATGCATTCCACTCTAATAATAACAGTTAACTATAACAACTCACTAAGTTTTTGAGTCGGAATCAGGCTTTTAATGTTGTGTATACTTCATAGCAAGTGCATCAAAACAAGCAAATACACAACTTGAAAAAAGAAACTCTATCTATGGTTAATAATCGTTAACGATTGCAATATATCTCAAGATGATTTAACTGCCTACCTGCTATAATAACAAAATTAATTAATTGGTAATAATTGATTTACTAATTGGTCAATGTTTTTATAGGTTCATGTCTTGTCATTGACTGTGAATAATTACATTAAAAAAAACTTGAAGCGGCAGAAAGAATATGTACAAGACATATTAAGGGGAGAATCTCCATATATACAGCCACATATCTGAATAAGAAGCATTTCTTTCTAATTTTTATACCAACATAATAACAAAAATAATAAAATAATAGTGACTTAATAATTACGTAATTGGATTTATTTTGCTTTAGTTGGTAAAATAAATAATTATGTAAAGCTTCAACTTGATCCGAGATTGGGTAGGGGACAAATAAAGTGAAAAAATTCCCCCCCCCCCACACACACACAGACAGATGATATAAAATTTGTAGAAATAAACACTGTGGGGTGTGGCTTAATACCATGCCAACAATGGCACTTGAATAATGTAAAATTCTAACGCGGCCGCAGCCTAATACAATTGTTGAAGTGTGCCCAGTTCGTAACGTTATTTTAATAGCCATTAAGGTTTGAAAGATTGTGAATCCTCTCTGATCAATGGACATTTAGAAGATATCTTAGAGTAAATTTAATGTTTTGGTCGTAAAATATGCATGATATAAGTTCTAGTTGTTGTGTTAAGCTTGAGTTTCTATAGTCCATAGTTTGACTTCATCACATAATAACCTTATCAACACAACATAATCTTTTCAACACAATATAACCTTATTAACATTATCAATACAACAAAACCTTATCAACACAACATTAACTTATGAAACAGTATGTGTAATCGTGCAGAGTTGATTATTAGGATGAATTTTATTTAAAAAAAAACATTTCTGTCAATGACTATAAAAATCTCTTGCTATATTTTATGCTTATAGAAGTAGGTAACACCTGCTTCAGATAAGGGTTTCTACTGGTTAGGCAAATACATTCTAACTTTCTATAATGCATTGCTTAGTGGGATTAGATTAATTGTTTAAGAGCAAGTATCAGTGGCTGTACATGTGTCTATGTTTAGACAGCTTCAATATAGAGTCTAGATGGACTTGACATACGGGCTGATGGCGTTTCGGTTCTGACGATCAGCGTTTCTCTGGATAAGATTGTCGTAAGGATATTGAATGGAGGGCTTGGACACGTCATCCAGCAATTTCATCTGCAACGAAGGGGAAATAACAACGTATATACTATGTGATTTTTTAAAAAAATGTGTAAGATCCCCTCTCCTCAACGCTTGACTGACTCCTCCTAAAGTCAATCGCCATCGACTTTCTGGATATATATTTATTTTGTGTTGATTTTTGTTTTTAGCATAGTATATGTCGACAACGCTTTGTTCCTCCAAAATGAAATCATCCAATGAAATGAGACAGTTCGTAATTGATTTAAGGCATGTTAAGATTAATTATTTCTGTCCTAAGTCTAATTGTTTTTCAATACTACTGTAATATTCTTCTTTGATTCCAGTTCTTTTTGTATTACTTTTAGAAAGGCAATGGTGTAGACTTATAGAAAGCAAAAGTTTACAAGTATAATATGGCGTGACAATTTCCCAGCTAATAGGCAATATATCTATTTTATCTTCTGTTAAACTAGTTATTTATGTATCTAGTTATCTAACTATCTATTTGTCGATGTAACCATCTATCTATCGATCCATAGATCAATCTGTTAATTTCTTTTTAATGTATTACATATTTATGTATCTATCTTTTAATCTATTATTACTCAATGTTATGTATTCACTGAATAAATATATATATCGTCTTAGCTTCTATTTATCTACATAGTTATTTAATATTTTTATTTTTATCTATCTGACTACTTTCAATCTATCTATCTATCTGTCCGTCTGTTGTCTATCTGTTTGTCTATCTGTCTGTCTGTTTATCTATTTGTTTTCCTGTCAATCTATTTGTCTGTCTGTTCGTCTAAATATTTGTTTGCCTATCTATCTGTCTGTCTATTTATTTGTTTGCCTGTCTAACTATTGTCTGTCTGTCTATCTATTTGACTGTCTATCTATGTGTCTGTTTTTCTGGCTATCTATTTGTTTGCCTGTTGAACTGTTTGTCTGTCTGTTAGTATATCTATTTGCCTATCTGTCTATTTATTTGTCTCTCTATATATTTGTCTCTCTATATATTTGTCTGTCTATATATTTTTCTGCCTGTCTATCTTTTTGTCTATCTATTTGTCTGTCTGTCTATATATTTTTCTGTCTATCTATCTATTTGTCTGTTTATTTGTTTGTTTGTCTATCCGTTTATTTATGTGTCTATCTATGTGTCTGTCTAAATATGTGTCTGTCTGTCTATTTATTTGTCTGCTTGTCTGTTTGTCTGTCTGTCCATCTATGTATTTGTGTATCTGCCTGTCATTATTTATCCATCTTATTGTCTGTCCGTCTATGTATTTGTGTATCTGCCTGTCTATCTGTTTGTCTGTTTTCTGTCTATCTATTTGTCTGTCAGTCCGTCTATCTATTTGGCTATCTATTTGTCTGTCATTCCATGAGTCTGTCTATCTTTCTTTTTGTCTCTCTGTCTGTCTATCTATTTTCTGTCTATCTATCTCATTGAGCTTGTTCGAATTACCTCCTCCTGTGACAAAGTCCAGCCACTGCCAGCCCCCAAATTGTCTTCAAGCTGCTCCAGAGTTCTGGCCCCTATGATAACAGAGGAGACAACATCTTTCTGCAGCAGCCAACGTAACGCTACCTGAGCAACACTGCGACCTGTTCGATTGGAAATGATGTGGCTAGCATGATGGTATGTGGTATGTGTGTTCATTTTAGCACAATGAATTCATTTACTCATAAACATACAACTAAGGATCACTCCTTAAAATATACATATTTTAGTTGCTATTATTTCATAGGGACGTATCATCTCCAGTGTGAGGGTAGAAGAAAAACAAATGTTCAAATACTTTTATAAAAAAAAAAAAGCTTTTATAAAGAGGGAACCGCACATATACTGCCATACCTCTTTTCTACAAGATTTATCTCCCCCATTTCTATATAAAACAAATTAACACAAAATTAATTAGCTAACAGGTTAATTTTTGTATTAAGTCATGCGTTGTCATCGACAATGAATACTTGTGTACATTTTAATTGGACCGTGAAAAAGTAGGAAGTGGTAAGATAAAAAAAAACGTCAAAGAAGACAGACGAAGCGAGGTGTAAACTTTTTGGTAATACAAGTTAAACTGTTTGTAAAGAAAAATACTCTTAAAAACCTTTTCTGAGAGAAAGAACGCATTTTAAACTATATCTCTTAATGCTGTACGATTTATCTCCTTTTCCAATATGAACAAAAAACAATATAATTTGATAGCTAGTTGGTTAATTTTTCGTTTTATTTATGTTTTCTTAGGAATGGGGAATAATTGGTCAACTTGAACGGAGAAAGGGAAGTGGGGAAATAACGTACCAGAGACGGACAGACAGAAAGACAGAACGGGTACATAAAAAAAAATAAGTTAATATCATTCATGTAATTAATAATAGAACTAGACTAAGAATAATATATCTGTGCCAATGGAAATATTTTTACTAATTGTTTTGTTTAGCGTAATGTTATCTTTCTAGCATGCTCAATGTGCTTTCTTTTGTCCAATCCTTAGTCTAGACCAGTTGGGGGGGGGGGACTGACTGGGCATCTGGGAGAAGGCTTACGTGATGGCTTTTTAAAAACAATTTTTTTTTATTTGTTTGACTTAATTTTGACCTCGAGGGCTCAAGCTTCCACAAGAGTACAATCTAGCCACTCAGCCTGGTGCATAAGAAAATAGAAGATTCTATTGATATCTATTGTTAGTTTCAAATTCTTAGGCCACCACTTAATTCTCTACCTAAGTCTTGTCTCCCCTTTGGAAGTACTGTCATTATTTTAAAAAATCTAAATTAATGAATGATGAATAGTGACTCATGATAAATTTATTGGTATTTTTTTATATTAATTCATGTTTTGTTAAGGGCAATGAATAATTATAATTATGCAAAGTTTCAACTTTAGCCAAGAAGGGGAAGTGGGATAAATAACGTTTGCAGGATTTCTGACAGACAGAGTGAGTTGATATCAGTTTTGTAATTATACTGAGACGGATTTTTTCCATCCTTGTATAAGTCACCAATGGAAATAAAATAAAGGAATATGTTTTAATGGGACAAAGTATGATTGAAATCTGTCAGATAATCTTGCTAATAGGGCAGAATATGATTCTAATCTATCAGATAATCTTGCTAATAGGACAGGATGTGATTCTAATCTCTCAGATAATCTAGCTAATATGGCAAATAATAATTCTACTCGAACAAATAATCTAACTAATAAAGCGATAATGATTCTAATGTATCAGATAATCTAGCTAATAGGGCAGAGTATGATTCAAATCTATCTGATAATGTTGCTAATAGGGCAGAATATGATTCTAATCTATAAGATAATCTAGCTAATAAGGTTAAAGTATGATTCTAATCTATCAGATAATCTAGCTTCATAAAATTACATATCTCTTAGTACCATATTTCTGCCCAATGTTTTCTGCAGACTCAATTATATCAAATGTCCGATCATTTAAGCTTGACAGAACTGGCGCTGTTTGGTTCCTGGCTTTAGCGTTGGCCACTGACCACCCTAGTCGTCCCTCCGTTGGCTCCACGCCACGCTTGACCTTTCCTGTCAGCAGACCACTGGAGAAAAATATAATGACAAATTGAAAATTGGTATTTATGTAAGTTTTATTGTGCTTTTAATCCATCAAAGTCAACTATGATTACAATAGAATAGCCTAGAGATATTGCAGTGTCTATAATAGCAAACGAACTGTATCTGTCCTAGAAAACAAGCATTGCTGTGTTTGTCATACAAAACAAACACTGCTGTGTCTGTCATAGAAAACAAACATTGCACTGTGTGTCGTAACAAACAAGCATTGGGATGTCTGTCATAATCTACAAGTCTGTTTTAGGAAAAGAAAATTGCATTGTCTGTCTTATCTACAAACATTTAATAATCTCTAGCATACTATCTCATCTCATCTCTGCCTGTAGTCCTGTCTGGGGCATAGGCCACCAACCAGCTTCCTCCAGAACCATGGGAATAGGCTACAACCAGCTTTTTTTCAGACGTCTAAGGCTTAGGCCACCAACCAGATTCCTAGAGGCGTCTCGGTTCTGGACTATTCTCTCCAAATGTTCCAAAGTCTTTCCCATCTGCTAGGCTTCTGCCTCCAAATCTGGTATACTATACACATGTTAAATAGATTGCTTGGTCATAAAGACCAGCTCACTCACGACATGGCTTAAATTTTGCTCCTGTGCCAAAAACCCAAATCCCATCAACGCTCACTTTCACGTGAAATCGCCTCTAGCTTAACTCTAAAGAAATTATAACACAGAATACCAGCACTAAGTTCTATATAAAGGTGTTTGTGTTACCCTTTCAGTGGACTCCATGGCAACACGCCTATGCCTGCAGTCTTACAAACTTGAAATGGCTCGAACTCTGACTCTCTGCACACTAGACTGTATTGTTGCTGTTAGGACATTAGCAAAAAATTTGTATTTTTTTAACAGTCACATAAAAAGACAAACAAAAAAAAACATTTTTATTGCTGATGTGCATCTTCTATTTTTCTGTCCTATCTTATAATCTACCATATAATTCAAAACTACCACTCACTCACTGAATGACTGGCTGATCAAGAGATATCTTAAAAAGTCGCACGGATTCGCATAAAATTTCTTTACCGCCAAGGCGCTTCCTAGGAACTGGTTTAATAGATAGAAATTGACCACCGTAATTTGTAAAAACCGCAAACTTGCTATCAAACATTTGTGTTTTATTTCGGTATTTCTCCAAACGGACTCTATCTTTATATAAAGCATATAAAGAAACAGCACACAAATTAATATTTTTTTGTTAAGCTTTTTTTTTCTTATTCCGAAAGTCTACAATTTTTTTATATGTATGGCTTACGTCATTTCCGCTCCCTTTTAGACGCCGTCTAAAAAAAAAATAAAAATGCCCTAATAACATTAAAAAGGTAGATCTAGAGTCTTTTTTCTTATGATTAAAGGTTTTAAAAAAAGGTTAAAGCTATTGACTATCGACTGACAGATTCAAAATCTGAAAAGATCAAAGATGATTAAAAAGTTAAGAATTGTCTTTGTAAAAAAAAAAAAGCCGAAAGTGTGTATGGGACAGGGTTACATAAATATTGCGAAGCCAAAGAAATGTCAGGTATTGTACATAGGACTAACTTTTTTTGTGTAGTTTGGAGTGGCAAGGATTGATGTTGTAAAGAGGGTCTTTCCAAATCAAGTTAAAAACATCTATGTCGGAGAAATTAAGATGTGCAGGTTGAAAAAAGTAACAAAAATACGGGTTCCAGAGAAAGAAAGAAAATGAAAGAGAAAGGTCGTGAAATGTAATTGTAACAGATACACTAATTTAGAAGTTAAAAAGTAATAATGTTACGGGCTCGTTAAAATCTGGCAATTTTATTGAAATTTCACAAACAAAAAAAAATAAAAGGAGGGGATTAATAAAGAAATTCTAATACAGAAAATGAATCTTTAACTATTATCACTTGAAATGATTAGCAAAGACATCCGAAGGCTGTGTGTATTAGATTAAAAAGACTGTGAAAATGAATATAATAATAACCTGTAAGCTAACTATCGGGTTCAGCCCGAGTCTCTCTGAAGTATCCACCAATTTCTGAAGCTGCCACCCTGTAAAATTGCTGACACCAATGTAACGAACTTTACCAGCACGGACCAGGTCATCGAAAGTACGTAAAGTTTCTTCAAGTCTTGTTCCGTCGTCAAAGGCATGCGCCTGAGGTAAGAACATGTATAGAATTCAACACATTGAGAAACATGATTTTCAGATGTATGCACACAATGTATTATTAAAAAAATCATTATAATATCACATTTCAAAAATTATTAAGCGCATTTAATACATTAATTTGCCTGTTATTATTTAGTGAACAGACCAAAGATCAATAAAAGATTCATGGCTGCCTGGTCGTGCGGCTTGCGCGCTGGACTGTCGTTCAGATTTATCGATGGTCCAGGGTTCAAACCCTGCCCGCTCCCACCCCCCGTCGTCTTGCGGGAGGTTTGGACTAGGAAGTAATTATCTTCAACTCTGAAGGAACATCCGAAACATGGAAAACATTTTACAAACATTCACATAGATAGATTTAGATGGCAGTGATAGATTTAAACATGATTTGTTTATGTGATTCAAATTTCACATCTTCTGTCATCAAGATCTGGAAGCCATTTTGTATGTAGATGTTCACCTTTATTGGAGCTATATCAAACCAGAACAAAATAAGAATAATCTAATCAAATGAACTAGACAAAATATTTCATTTATCTATACTATAAAGTAGAAAGTAAGGCGTATGTATGTATGTATGTATGTCTGCATAGAAATCAAAACCCTTTGACCAATCTTGATAAAACTTGGCATTAATGTTCCTTGGGTACTAACTGGGACCGTATTGTATGTTTTGTAGCCGTAAAACAAACTTAAGACCCTCAAAAATAAAAGGTGACCAACTCTATAAAAGTATTGTATCTTATAAATCTAGGCCATGTTTACCATGTTAACATGAGAAAAGATCGAACGAATTTAGATCTAGATCTGATTTTAAGAACTACACTTTGCACATATAGTTTTTACTTTGACACATGAAAATACAAAATACAGTCTATTGATTTCTTTATTAAATAAAATTAAGCTTCAAATATGTGTTTCAAAAGCATTTTTACATAAATTCGTTCTTTATATATGCGCATTTAGAATTCCTAACGTACATTCTTACGTTAGACATTACGCGAGAGGTTACACATCTCTCTATTCCTAGGTCTAAAACTCTAATTCAACTCAAAGATGATAGAACTTCTCTTCGCAAAGATAGTTTTATACTTTAACACATAAACATACTAATGATAGTCCATTCATTTCATATTTTAATCAAATTAACATTCACATTTGTTCTTCTAAAGCATTTTACATACATTCTTTCGCTAGAGCTGCGATGCCGTGTTGACATACATTTTAAGAGTTTCATTCAAGTGTCGCTTTACATGCGCAGTGAAAACACGCTGTGATTGGACAGACAAATGAGGCTCTACATGGGTGATATTAAATGTACTAACATAAAATAATTAATAAGCTTATTGAACCTTAAATTCAATCTTATACTGATAGATCAAGAATGTTTAGTAAGTTTAATCTAGGTCAAAAACTATATTAGACTCTTATCTTATCTTATCTTATATAATACAGACGTTACTTTAAAAATAAAGATGATTACGTCTTACGCGTCATGCATTTAGTCATGCATATTAACCAATGACTTAAATTCTGCCAAGTCACTGGTTTTTCTGGCTAGCTCAGGCAACCCAGTCCATGCTCTAATAGCACTAGGGAAGAAGGAGTATTTGTACAAATTTGTCCTAGCATATGGGACGAGGAATGTGCCTTTATTTTTGTGTCTTTCAGTGTATTTTATTAGATTTTGTTTTTGTATTTGAAGATTATGGTTCAGTGTTTTATGTATAATTGCTACTTTACTTTTGAGTCTTCTGTCCTGAAGGCTTTCTAAATTTAGTGATTTTACTAATGGTGTTACCCTAGTCAAATGTGAATATTCGTTTGTTATGAATCTCACTGCTCTATTTTGTGTTTGTTCCAGTTTCTTGATGTTTTCTTGAGTTGAGGGGTCCCAAATGGTGGATACATATTCAATTATTGGCCTAACCAAGGTTAAATAACATTTTAGTTTTATGTTCTTATTTGATTTATAGAAATTTCTTTTAATAAACCCTAATGTTTTGTTGGATTTTTTTTATAGTTTCATCAATATGTGGATTCCATGACAGTTTTTCATTTATTATAACACCTAGATATTTTGAGTTTTTAGTCTGTGTTACTGGTTTGTCATGAATAAGATAAGCGGAATTAATTTGTTTTAGTTTTTTTTTGTTACTCTTAACAACTGACATTTTTCTGGGTGGAAAGACATGCTCCAACTTGATTCCCATTTCTGTAATTCATCTAATTCTCTTTGTAAAATATCTGTGTCTTGTGTCTAGATCTAGATCTCAATATATATGCAAGCAAATCCTTTTGTAACACAAATGGATTTAGGTCGATTAGCTATTTTAATAGCACTATTCATACTATTTTACATTCACGCATTCGCTTTATTTATAACATTATTATTTTGTTTAATTGTTTCTAATTATTATTATAGCTTTTCTATAGCGCTACTTTAATGAGTATTGAATGCTCAGAGCGCTATGGTCCATTCACATTTGTTTCTGTGCTGCCTTTAGGTGCTCAACTCGAGTCGTGTGTCGAGCCTCGAGCCCCCTTCATAGGTAGCGAAGCCAAGCCAAGCCCATACTTAGCCTCTCGACAACACTTCTCACTAACTATTCTAATTAACTATATCAGTGACAGTCATATTGAGAGCCGCGGGCCGCGGGTAACATATTACTAGTATTCAATAAAGTTCGATTTCTCCTTTAAAATCAAATTAAAAGCGCCAACTGAGTATTCAAGCTTTTCATCTGGTCATATAGAGCTAAGAAGGTGTTCAGGGGGGAAAATACCACCCTGCTACCGACATTGGCATAACCAAAACTGATATCTTTTTGCATTGTACCGGTGGATGGTGGTTTATAAAAAAAGTCATTTGAAATAAGGTCTGTTTGGGACTTTGGGTATACCTGTATTGACATTAGGCATTAAAATAAACTCATAAATATTACGAATGAAACTAGAGACAGTTTTTCGTTATGTTACGTAGCCACTAACTAGGTTCAATTGAAGGTGGCAATAATATTAAGGGAGAATCTAGGACAGCGAAATGAAGTGGTGGCAACCTTCTTAAATCTTACCTGGAAGATCCTTACCCCCTCCCTCTCTCTTTCTCTCTCTCTTTCTCTTTCTCTCTCTCCCGATTAACCAACGCCACTATCACATACGCCTATTGTTCACTGCCAATGTGGTGACACAGTCAAACATGTACCGCTCCCTCTCAGTCATTGAACAGTTCCTATAGTTCTACATCTGCTGCAGGAGAGAGGGAGGAGGTGTAGCACAATATGATAATACATTTAATCAATCTCGGATTTGAATCTCGGTGAAGACTGGGATTTCGAATTTCAGAACACCGTTGAGTAAACCACATGGAATAGGTTGCTTGAATGAGCCAGGAAAACCAACGACTTGGCAGAGTTTAAATCATGGATTAACATGCATGATTAAATTTCCCTAGACAGGCGTAGGACGAAATCATCTTCTTTTTTTAAAGTAATGTCTGTATTTTATAAGATCAGAACTTTCATTGTTATCTGACATTAGTTGGGGAAAGTAAAGGCCGTTGGTCATTGTGCTTGGCTTGCCAACCCTCGGTCAAAGAAATAGATGACCTTTACATGAGATCGTAAGTTCTGAAAGTGTTACTTTTGTTATCACACGTGTAATATTCCTACAAATGATATGCCGCTTGCCGACCCAAAGAGTAAGGAAGATGAAGGAAAGAGGCGAGTCCATTTATTGATCAGTGAAAAACTCTCAAACAAAAGCATTTCAATTTAATGCCAACACATATACACGCTAATACACACACACACAAACACAAATCGCCTACTTGATAGAGATCCACGTAGTCTGTTCGGAGGCGTCCTAAACTGGCGTCAATGCTGGATGTTATATGTTTTCTGCTCAGTCCCACATTGTTTGGGTTGTTTTCTACGCCCATGTTGGATCGAACTTTGGTGGCTATAATAAAATTTTCTCTTGTTTGCCTGAAGAGGATAAAAAAAAACGTCTCCAAAATGTTCGCTGAATAAAAACACTTGACCGTCACTCCATAACGTACATGATATTTCTTCTATTCCCTGCTTTGTAAGACAATGTAACACAGGACACCTGTGAGTACCTGTCCATTCTTCGTCTTAGTCGCCAGACTGTTCGAACTAAGCTGAAGATTATTATTCAACACATTTAGTTATCTCATCTTAGCGAATACAGACTACTTCTTCTACGGGTGGTCAATAAAGTCACAAGCATCTTCCTTGTAATGAAGTCTTAATTTTTCTTCGATCTGGTCTTTCTAAATAATTACATCATTAAATATTCCTTTTTACTTACATTTAAAAATGTGTTTTCCTCGATCTGTCAATTGTGTGCCTACGACTATTCCCACAACAAAGCAAATGTGACAATGACAGTCTATGAAAAGCCTTTTCCCAAAGACAGACGAGCTATTTGATATTTTGAGGCGTTACGTCTCACCCAAGCCATAATTCTCAGGTTGTTACGTGACAAAGTGGATAGAGCATGTTGTATTTGTAAAACTAAATGATGAACTGGTTTGTTTTCTGTACAAAACTCTGTCTGGTTTCTTCACGTTGTTTCTCACAAACTCATTCTCGAATCAAGCTGAAACCATTATTTACTGTATCTAGCAGAACATGAATTTAAAAAACAAACAAAAAAAACTAATTATTTTTTTAATATCGAAGGGAAATAACGTCTACATGATTAAAATATATAATTGTAAGTGTGGAGTTATTTTTATTAGATGAGCCTTCCACTTTAAAGATTTTTAAATATTTTGCGTGTTCTAGTCTGCTAAATCTGTTTTTTTTAATTTGACATGTCTACTTATTAAATTATTAATTTATTCTTTACTTTATCAGAACGATGAAGTCAGTTGAAGGCATTAACTCCTACACAACTGATTCAACTCCGAAAATATAGCAAGGCTTATGTTTTAGCAGTAACTGTAATTCAAAGAATTTCATTTTGGTCTGAAATGTGTATCCCTATTAAGTGATCTTCAGCTCTCTCTCGTTCTGTAGCCGCATGCATCCAATTGCTCTCTTCTAGGAAAGACTTAGACTTAGACAGCTAAAAGAGAATCTCAATTCTACCAACGGCGGACAATGGTTGTGTATGCACTGGATGTGGCAAAACATGTAGGTCGCAGCTGGGGCTGCGTAGTCACGTTTATTTCTGTACTCCTCATTAATATTTGGGCTCGAAGACAAACCTTATAATATTTAAAAAATGTTTTGTAAGCTAAGATCAACTACTCTGTCGTACATACACACACACTGCAATGCTCCTTCCATTTTGAGCTTTTACATTTCAAAGTAACAAAATGAAGCTTCTCAGAAAACCTTGATCGATAAAAATATCTGAATGGAATCTAATAGCTGTGAAGACAAATTCTAACCTTTCCAGCCATTTCCCGAGAATGTTCTCTGATGTACCCCGGCCATACACGTTGGCTGTGTCAAAAAAGTTACCTCCCCTTTCAACAAAACGGTTGATGATCTGATGCGATAAATCCTCGTCACTTTGTCCAATTCTTCCTGTCTGAAATTCAATGTTCAAGTTGTTTTATATCTTCTTACAAGTAAACACAAATATAAATTACACTAATAAATTAAGTTATAAATTACAAGTTATATTTCAGGAAGCAGAAGTGTTTATCTAACTTTCCGAGAAAGTTAAGCCCTACGTCGTGTACAAGCTGACATAGAATTATGGTCTACAGTTCAAAGATTTCTATGAACAAAAAACAATTGAAGGAATCATTTAATTTCGAAGTTGATACTCGACCACTTTACTCGTTTTTATCAAACTATTAAACCACTTGATACTAAATAAAAGCTGTTGAGCAGGTAGAAATCTTAATGAGTTGAAAATGTATAGGCTTCTGTCTGAGCAGTTCAGGGCATGGAGAGAAATTAGCTAAACCTTATTAGTACTACAAAGAGTGATACAGTAAGCGTGACCCATGCCAATAATAGTTTTACATTGAAATAAAAAAAATACATTTTTTGGCAGTAATACATCCATTTTGCAACTTAAAATATAATAAAATATTACAAAAATATTTGTTTTAAGCCGGGTATCGAACCCTTGATCTTAACACGGTCGGCTAGTAAACATACGATGTTACCAATTCGACCTAACGTCGATTCAGACTTGTGCTATCATTTATTGGTATTTTCAATATGTCGACATTATTTAGAACTCTTAAGATCTAGTCTAGATCTAGATCTTCTTCTAGATCTTATTAATTAATTACATTCTTGAATCACTAATGCCTTACATTCGGAAATTCACAAACGCGATAGTCCTTTCACGAAAGCGTCAATTCTTTTGTAGATCTAAGTCTAGTAATTAAGTCAAATTTACATTTATTTATTTGTGGCCAACGAGATAGTAATTATTTTCTCAGTGGTATGCTTCAACTGTTAAATGTATAGAAAAATAATTAGAGCCGTTTTTGAGATCAGTACTTGAATAGAGGTTTGTAAAAAAAAAACAAGACCGTTTAAGCTCTTTAACTACAAAGCTACAACTGCAAAATAATACGAACATCAGTGCCAATGTTACCTGAGATTCTCCAAATGTCATGGTACCCAAGCATAAGTTAGAAACTTTTAGCCCGGACTGACCAAGGAACACACTTGGCAGCTTGTTGTCCGAAGATACTTCAGTTGTCATGGTGACACGTAGACGCTTGAAAATTTTTCACGCGTGAAACTGAAATTTTCGAATCAGTAAATTAGTTCATGGTCTTTCATACTTTGGAATATGTCTAGAGTGTACATTGAAACATCTTAAACAATGTACATTAAAATGTGGCAAGTAACTTTAGCCTCTATACGCAAAGGAACAACAAGACAAATATTTTAAAATCCTTTTAAAAAAAAACGTATCAAAAGGAGAAGAACTCCGCCCTTAAAAATTTATCTACTAGTAATGTAGAAGTTATTTCCCTTATTCGATATCAAAATAATTAATTACCAATAATTAGGTATATTATAAAATGTATTCATGTTTTGTTACGTCAATAATAATTGTTCAAAGTATCAACTTGATCGGAGAAATAGCGTAAATCAGTTATTTGAGAGGACTAAGCCCAACATATTAAGCCACATCTGTCAATACTGAAGAATAAGTTTTCGTTGTTGGTATATCGTACGGAATATTAATTACCAGTAATTAATTGACTAATTGGTTCCTTTTTGAATTATTGATTCATGTCTTGTCTAAGACAATGAAAAATTGTTCGAGGTTTCAACTTGTTCCGATAATGGATGTGGGAATAATAACGTGCACACACCTTTTACCAGACAGACAGAGTGAGTTGATAAAAGCTTTATACAAAAGTGACGTTTTTTGTTAGCGCTCTGTCCTGGCATGAAACAAATTATGTTCAATTGTTCCAGGGCCGGCCTTAGGTAATGGAGGCCCTTGACGAAGTGAATTAATCGGCCCCTAATTAAATAGTAAAATATAAAGACCAAAAAAAATGACGCAATGAATTTAAATTTTCTTGAATCTAGATCTAAATTAACAAATTTTAAAAATTCATAATCATATTCACATAAAGCGTGATTCTGGTTGCGTTCCGTTTAGCATATAGACCACAGAAGAGAGAGCAAGACTTGTAGAAGAATTCGGCTACATTTGAAATTCCATCTAAATTGTGCAATTATATTTCTCTAAAACAAATTGTTAGTCCAGTGCGAGGGCCCACCAATCGGATGCAATAAGCCTCGTTTGCCTATCACTATTGTAAAAAAAAAGTAAACTTCCAATTTCAAACTTCCGATGTATAGCGCAGACGATGTAAAGGTCAGATTTGTATGTGGCCCTCAGTTAACGAGGGTGTCATGTGGCCAGCACAACGACCAACCATATTTTATTTCTCCAACTAATGGCAGGTTCCCATTAGAGCTGGGTGGACTCATTAGTTGTCCTAAGCACATGTAAAATAATAACTGGTTCATTTTTCGTATTATTTTCTTCCTCGGCAAGTGGGAGAATAAGTGACTAGATCAATCAATCAATCAATCAATCAATCAGTCAGTCAGTGCGCCTGTGAATATACTATATATTATATCAAATGATACTTTAGAAATTAGCTTTGAAGTTTGTTTTATTAACGAACGTTTGTTCATATTTATGACAAGCACACCAACATATATCGATATAGATTAGAACGTAATGCAGTCTATTGCTTACCTCACACTACCAGTCAGTCTACTAAGCAGGCACATTAATGTGCTAACGACTAAGTCATTAAGATATATCACGCTGATAACAAGATAATTACTTAGCGGATGACCTTTACTAAGACGTTTTTCGTGTCGCCTTGAGATAATTGAATGGCTGAAGTGTAGCTATCACTGCACGCAGACGTTACATAGAATTGAAGTGTCTACAAGATGACACGTATGTCTCAAGTCGAGCAGAAACTCAAGAACTTTGTAACTGAATCAATTCATGAACTTTGTAACTGAATCAGTTCATGAACTTTGTAACTGAATCAATTCAAGAACTTTGTAACTGAATCAATTCATGAACTTTGTAACTGAATCAATTCATGAACTTTGTAACTGAATCAATTCATGAACTTTGTAACTGAATCAATTCATGAACTTTGTAACTGAATCAATTCATGAACTTTGTAACTGAATCAATTCATGAACTTTGTAACTGAATCAATTCATGAACTTTGTAACTGAATCAGTTCATGAACTTTGTAACTGAATCAATTCAAGAACTTTGTAACTGAATCAATTCATGAACTTTGTAACTGAATCAGTTCATGAACTTTGTAACTGAATCAATTCAAGAACTTTGTAACTGAATCAATTCAAGAACTTTGTAACTGAATCAATTCATGAACTTTGTAACTGAATCAGTTCATGAACTTTGTAACTGAATCAATTCAAGAACTTTGTAACTGAATCAATTCATGAACTTTGTAACTGAATCAGTTCATGAACTTTGTAACTGAATCAGTTCATGAACTTTGTAACTGAATCAATTCAAGAACTTTGTAACTGAATCAATTCAAGAACTTTGTAACTGAATCAATTCAAGAACTTTGTAACTGAATCAATTCATGAACTTTGTAACTGAATCAGTTCATGAACTTTGTAACTGAATCAGTTCATGAACTTTGTAACTGAATCAATTCATGAACTTTGTAACTGAATCAATTCATGAACTTGTTGTTGTTTCCTAGTCCAGGCCTCCTGCTGGACAGTAGTGGATGGCTGCAGACAGGTTTGATCCTGGAATCATCAGGATGACACCCAGTAGAGCAAACAATACGACCAGGCAGACGTGTTGGAAAAGAGAGAAAGGTTTTGGGACAAATTAATCCAAACAGTTGTTTGTTTTTAGAAGAAGAACACAACAGAAACTTGTAGGTAACTCAGACTAAAGTAAATACAAAGGGAATCACTAGTTTCCTGCAGTTACATTTTTTAAAACTGCTTTGATATAGACTCAATATAGAGCATACATATACATATATCTATCTATCTACAAGAGCATCTTTTGTGCTTATAGCAAGCTCAGTGTATGCTATGGTTCAATTTCTTTTGTGGACTATTGGGGAGTAAGTATCTGGGTGTAGGTTTCCTAGCTGACTTTAAGCGCTTAGAAAACACAACTCTGCTTTGAGTAGGGATTCAAACTAGTTGTCCCTGGGTTCAGCTGTAATTACATCAAACACTGAACAACTCGATCAAAACACAGAAGCTTTATTAAACTTCATGGCACATATCACACGCTGGTCTCTCTTTCTCTCTCTCTTATCTACAAACTAGCATACTTCCGGTTATTCGTGCATACATTCCATTTGACATAGGTCTATATCTGTCAAAATGAATGATATTCACATACAGACATTCATCCGTGACAGGTTTAATTTATAGAGACGTATATTTCTACACTTTCTGGAAAACCGGTTTAATTTCTCATGTTCCTCAAAATAAATACAAAAAAAAAAAAGTTTCTGTTTTTTTTTAATTTTATGGACTGTAAAACACTAACATCGATTTATGAAAACCACATTCACAAAAAAGCCTGAGTTATTAGCTTACTATATGAAATAAAAACGGTACACATTTATTTAACATTCACTTCACAGCATATTTTGTTTTCTTTCTTGTGTTTGTATTATGTAGCACATTGGAGACCAAAGTTTGATGTTATATAGTCAAGTGAGTGTCAAGCCGTCTACGGCAGGTGTTCACTTGAATTGCTGGTTCACACAAAAAAATAATAATCATTCTCCTGTATTGTATTTTATTTTGTTTTATTTGTATTCTTGAATCCTAAATATTTATTTCAATTTCTATTTAACGAAATAAAAATGAAACCACTTCATAAGCTTTTCAGTGATTTATTTAACAAAAAAATGAAACCACTTTCTATTTAAATGATGTAAAGCTGAAAATAGGACTAAATATTTTTTTTTAATCTTATATTCACTCACTCTGTCTGTCTACTTGCGGATAAGCATGTTTACGTTATTTCTCCCTCACGAATATGAATATATATATATATATATATATATATATATATATATATAAATATATATATATATATATATATGGGCCTCCTTCAGTCGTAGTACGACTATGGTTCATCTTGAACACTTTTATTTGTGACTGTGGATCCCTAATTTGGAGAGACACTCCCGTCCACATATATTGCAGGTCAAGGTGACTATCGCTTTGGTGGTTAGCGGAGCTGTGGCCATTTTCCGTGTGGCACTCTTTTTCTTCAGAGCTTCTTCTTCTTCTTCATTCTCATTATTATGTTGGAGTGTTCAGATGACTAGACCAGTATATGAGATGAACTGTTGGAGTGTTCAGATGACTAGACCAGTATATGAGGTGAACTGTTGGAGTGTTCAGATGACTACACCAGTATATGAGGTGAACTGTTGGAGTGTTCAGATGACTAGACCAGTATATGAGGTGAACTGTTGAAGTGTTCACATGACTACACCAGTATATGATGTGAAATGTTGGAGTGTTCAGATGACTAGACCAGTATATGAGATGAACTGTTGGAGTGTTCAGATGACTAGACCAGTATATGAGATGAACTGTTGGAGTGTTCAGATGACTAGACCAGTATATGAGATGAACTGTTGGAGTGTTCAGATGACTAGACCAGTATATGAGATGAACTGTTGGAGTGTTCAGATGACTAGACCAGTATATGAGATGAACTGTTGGAGTGTTCAGATGACTAGACCAGTATATGAGATGAACTGTTGGAGTGTTCAGATGACTAGACCAGTATATGAGATGAACTGTTGGAGTGTTCAGATGACTAGACCAGTATATGAGATGAACTGTTGGAGTGTTCAGATGACTACACCAGTATATGAGGTGAACTGTTGGAGTGTTCAGATGACTAGACCAGTATATGAGATGAACTGTTGGAGTGTTCAGATGACTACACCAGTATATGATGTGAACTGTTGGAGTGTTCAGATGACTAGACCAGTATATGAGATGAACTGTTGGAGTGTTCAGATGACTAGACCAGTATATGAGATGAACTGTTGGAGTGTTCAGATGACTAGAACAGTATATGAGATGAACTGTTGGAGTGTTCAGATGACTAGACCAGTATATGAGATGAACTGTTGGAGTGTTCAGATGACTAGACCAGTATATGAGATGAACTGTTGGAGTGTTCAGATGACTAGACCAGTATATGAGATGAACTGTTGGAGTGTTCAGATGACTAGACCAGTATATGAGATGAACTGTTGGAGTGTTCAGATGACTAGACCAGTATATGAGATGAACTGTTGGAGTGTTCAGATGACTAGACCAGTATATGAGATAAACTGTTGGAGTGTTCAGATGACTAGACCAGTATATGAGGTGAACTGTTGGAGTGTTTAGATGACTACACCAGTATATGATGTGAACTGTTGGAGTGTTCAGATGACTAGACCAGTATATGAGATGAACTGTTGGAGTGTTCAGATGACTAGACCAGTATATGAGATGAACTGTTGGAGTGTTCAGATGACTAGAATAGTATATGAGATGAACTGTTGGAGTGTTCAGATGACTAGACCAGTATATGAGATGAACTGTTGGAGTGTTCAGATGACTAGACCAGTATATGAGATATACTATTGGAGTGTTCAGATGACTAGACCAGTATATGAGATGAACTGTTGGAGTGTTCAGATGACTAGACCAGTAGATGAGGTGAACTGTTGGAGTGTTCAGATGACTAGACCAGTATATGAGATGAACTGTTGGAGGGTTCAGATGAATAGACCAGTATATGAGATGAACTGTTGGAGTGTTCAGATGACTAGACCAGTATATGAGATGAACTGTTGGAGTGTTCAGATGACTAGACCAGTATATGAGATGAACTGTTGGAGTGTTCAGATGACTAGACCAGTATATGAGATGAACTGTTGGAGTGTTCAGATGACTACACCAGTATATGATGTGAACTGTTGAAGTGTTCAGATGACTAGACCAGTATATGAGATGAACTTTTGGAGTGTTCAGATGACTAGACCAGTATATGAGATGAACTGTTGGAGTGTTCAGATGACTAGACCAGTATATGAGATGAACTGTTGGAGTGTTCAGATGACTAGACCAGTATATGAGATGAACTGTTGGAGTGTTCAGATGACTAGACCAGTATATGAGATGAACTGTTGGAGTGTTCAGATGACTAGACCAGTATATGAGATATACTATTGGAGTGTTCAGATGACTAGACCAGTATATGAGATGAACTGTTGGAGTGTTCAGATGACTAGACCAGTATATGAGGTGAACTGTTGGAGTGTTCAGATGACTAGACCAGTATATGAGATGAACTGTTGGAGTGTTCAGATGACTAGACCAGTATATGAGGTGAACTGTTGGAGTGTTCAGATGACTAGACCAGTATATGACGTGAACTGTTGGAGTGTTCAGATGACTAGACCAGTATATGACGTGAACTGTTGGAGTGTTCAGATGACTACACCAGTATATGATGTGAACTGTTGGAGTGTTCAGATGACTAGACCAGTATATGAGATGAACTGTTGGAGTGTTCAGATGACTAGACCAGTATATGAGGTGAACTGTTGGAGTGTTCAGATGACTACACCAGTATATGAGGTGAACTGTTGGAGTGTTCAGATGACTAGACCAGTATATGAGGTGAACTGTTGGAGTGTTCAGATGACTAGACCAGTATATGAGGTGAACTGTTGGAGTGTTCAGATGACTAGACCAGTATATGAGGTGAACTGTTGGAGTGTTCAGATGACTAGACCAGTATATGACGTGAACTGTTGGAGTGTTCAAATGACTAGACCAGTATATGACGTGAACCGTTGGCGTGTTCAAATGACAAGACCAGTATATGAGATGAACCTTTGGAGTGTTCAGATGACTAGACCAGTATATGAGATGAACCGTTGGAGTGTTCAGGTGACTAGACCAGTATATGAGATGAACTGTTGGAGTGTTCAGGTGACTAGACCAGTGTATGAGATGAACTGTTGGAGTGTTCAGATGACTAGACCAGTGTATGAGATGAACTGTTGGAGTGTTCAGATGACTAGACCAGTGTATGAGATGAACTGTTGGAGTGTTCAGATGACTAGACCAGTGTATGAGATGAACTGTTGGAGTGTTCAGATGACTAGACCAGTATATGAGATGAACTGTTGGAGTGTTCAGATGACTAGACCAGTATATGAGATGAACTGTTGGAGTGTTCAGATGACTAGACCAGTATATGAGATGAACTGTTGGAGTGTTCAGATGACTAGACCAATATATGAGATGAACTGCGTAGTGGTTTCCAGAGAACTTTCTTTCTATAGGGGTGCTTTGGGGCCAGTGTCTTGTACGGGCCTCTTGGTTATAAGAGCAGTTTTTGAGGACATGGTCAGCCTTCTCTGGTTACACTAAACATGGGCAGATGTCACTGGTTCCAGAGCTGAGGCCCATATTTTTTCTTGGTCACCGACTCTCTCCATCTAGTGGGATCTAGGGCTGTCTTTCCAACGGTCAGTATCAATGTTCACTGATTTTAGGTCCCGTTTAATTACATTCACGTAACGAAGGTGGGGGTGATCTGTTTTTCTTGAGCCAAACGCGAGTCGCCCGTAAAGAATCAGAATGGATTGTCCTCCATCCGGCGAACATGTTCGACCCAGCGCAAGCGGCGTTGTCTGAGGACTGTAAAGATGCTGGGAATGTCCGTTTGCGCGAGGATATCATAATTGCGCACTTCCTCTTGTCATATAATTTTCACTAGCCTTGGGGGCGGCACAAGAGAAATGACTTTTCTCTCTTGCTTTGTGTAGGTAGTCCACGACTCATTGCCGTGCAGTTGCGTAACGCCTAATATATATGTATAAAATGTATTTAATTATGATTTTATTTTTCCTTTTTTTAACGCCATATAGTTCTTCGTTTACTTTTATGTATTTTATTTTAAACAGCATATATTTCTTTATTTCTTTCTATTTTAAATAAGGCTTGTTATGGACTATGTGTGTGTTTGTGTGTTTCCTTAGTGACGGTGGAAAGAGGTTAGCTACACAGTGTGAATGATGCCAGATAAGCGGTCGTAGGTAGAACAGAAGATTCCAGAACGCCAGACAGAAAAGACGTGTTTTTCTAATGAGTTCGATTTTCTTCAGAGTACCATTTTATATTATTACTAATGTCTACTACATCTAGTTCATTTTATCTCAAGTGTAACGTTTATTTTGTGTATATTGTAAATATTTTTAATAATATTGTTCACAAAGAAGTTCTTCAAGTTATTTCCAATTTTACAAGTTAAAAGAAAATTATAATACAGCAGTTTGGTTGTCTACCAGCAGTGTGGTTGTCTACCAGCGGTTTGGTTGTCTACCAGCGGTTTGGTTGTCTACCAGCAGTTTGGTTGTCTACCAGCAGTTTGGTTGTCTACCAGCAGTGTGGTTGTCTACCAGCAGTGTGGTTGTCTACCAGCAGTTTGGTTGTCTACCAGCAGTGTGGTTGTCTACCAGCAGTGTGGTTGTCTACCAGCAGTTTGGTTGTCTACCAGCAGTGTGGTTGTCTACCAGCAGTTTGGTTGTCTACCAGCGGTTTGGTTGTCTACCAACGGTTTGGTTGTCTACCAGCAGTGTGGTTGTCTACCAGCAGTTTGGTTGTCTACCAGCAGTTTGGTTGTCTACTAACGGTTTGGTTGTCTACCAGCAGTTTGGTTGTCTACCAGCAGTGTGGTTGTCTACCAGCAGTGTGGTTGTCTACCAGCAGTTTGGTTGTCTACCAGCAGTTTGGTTGTCTACCAGCAGTTTGGTGCTACAAGTCAACGACCGTCCACAACAAGGCAACTCCATGAACTTGAGTCAGCTTGTCATCTGTCTCTTCGTCTCTTGATAAAAGACAAACGAAAGAATTATCGACTGACTGTATTGTCTGTAACTTTGGTTTTCTACTTAGCAAAAGATGAGTCGACACTTCTCTATCTTGAAATGAAGGGAAAAAAACTGGAACACTACGAGTCAATTTAACCAGCATCAAGACATGCCTTGCTTCTTGAAAATGCAAGGAATTAACTCTAGTTACTATGAAAAATAATTTTTCGAAATTAATTTTTTTAAAATAATCAGATTTTTTTTCTTTCAAATCAAGAACAGTGTTGCTAATAGGAGGTGAGGATGGCCTCCAACTTGACCTAGTATGTAAAGAAAACAAAACTGTTTTGAGCGACGTATTGTAGCAATCTTATTGTCTTGTTGTTTTGTGTTGTCACACTCACTCTCCTTATTGTGTTGCTCTACTTTGATCTGTATAACTAATCCAGTCCATCAAACTTCTTGTCTAAACTGCCAACTTTGTTTTACACACACACAGAACTCAGGAACAAAAAGAGTCTGCAAACTGAGACGCCTACCATCGTCTGCCTCAACTACATAATAACATTTTAATGAGCGAGAAACTAAGGAAACGGGTAATGACAAGATCGTCGTTCTACAACTAATTGTCAGACAAATCAAATGAGCACTTGAATTGGGAGTCTAGGAACACTTTCCAAATCCAATACAAATATATGTCTTTATATAAACGCTTACTGGGTGAAAGATGTTATCATATATGGAGTATCGCATGACAGATGATAGGTCTGTGTGAGTAGGTTTTTTTCATTTCATTGCATTTTTTTAAAGTTTTTTTTTTCTGTTTGGTAAAGAAAGTAACAGACTTACGGATGCAAGGAAAGCAGTAGAAATCTTGGCCAAGTTCAACATTTTGAATAACCCATTCATTCTTTTGTTTATTCAGTCTCTTCCATACAGTCCTTTATTCAGTCCATAGTACCAGCAGGGTTGGCCTTTAGGCATATCTTATATTATATAATACAGACGTTACTTCAAAAAATATGATTACGTCATACGCATCATGCATTTAGTCATGCATATTAACCAATGACCTAAACTTCGCCAAGTCACTGGTTTTCCTGGCAACCCATTCCATGCTCTAATAGCGTTAGGGAAGAAGGAGCTTTTGTACAAATTTGTCCTAGCATATAGAACGAGGAATGTGCCTTTATCTTTGTGTCTTTCAGAGTATTTGATTAAATTATGATTTTGTATTTACGCGCTCTTGACAAGATGGCTGCTCCCTGTTTACAGTTATCATAGGTGAGTTAAATTTTCGTTTTGTCGTATATAAACCAAATAAAATTCCTTTAAAAAGCTATTCAACTAATAAACTAATATCTTTAAATTATAGATTTAACTTAATTCAGCATTATTTCCACTAATTAATTCAAATTAACAACTCTTAGTTTAGGACTATTTTGTCTTACTAATCAACTAATCCTTATAATTATATTTAATATTATTTAGTCTATATTTATTTTTATATTTTTAGATCTAGTCAGTCTTAGACTTAGACTTTAATTAAGGCCTTAGATCTACTAATCATCTACAAATACTACTAATTATAAACTAATAGTAATACTCTATATAGTTAGTTAAAGTTAGTTAAACACATAAATATATTGATCTACCATTAGATCTAGATCTAGAATTAGATCTGGATCTAGTCTAGGTCTATATTTTGAATAAACCATTTGATTGTCATTGTAAATTAGCTATCACTTTAGACTTAGACTTAGCTTAGGCCATCTTAGGCATTTTTAACCTTAAACTAGATTTAGACTAGACCTTTTAAAACTAAAATCAACAACAGTCATCATGAAATTGCTCTGGCTGTTTATCCTAATAATTACTAAATACACACTAGCTGAACACAAAACTAGATCTACCTCAGTCAACACTAAACTTAAAAAGGAAACAACAGTCATAATCAATCATCACACTTTAGATCAATGCAACTTAAAAAATAACCTAACATACACATCCATAACATTAAAGAAGATTACCCATCACAAATGGAAGTTCTCAATCAGACACAGTAGAAATAAATACCTTTCACTGTTAATATTAATAGCAGGGGATGTAGAATCAAATCCAGGGCCTAGATCTAAAGATAGATGCAACATCTGCAAAAAAGTATGCACCATGAAACAGAAAGCCATTCAATGTGACACCTGCGATGAATGGTACCATGCATCATGTCTCCATATGAATACACCTGTGTATTATGCCTTAGGCAACAAAGATGCATCATGGCACTGTGTACCGTGTGGGTTACCTCAGTTTACATCAGGACTGTTTGATTCCTTTGATGCAGACACTTCTAACCCATTCAACATCCTAAACACCATCCCAAAACCAACTCACCAACCACTAGCCAGATCCACTCCTGTTAAACCTAAATCTACTAAAATTAATACAACAGCCTCACTAATCAAACCTACCAAAGAAGTAATACCAAAATACCTTAAAACCTTAGTAATAAATTTTCAAAGCATTAGGAACAAAACAGCAGACTTAGAAATTTTATTAGAATGTGAGAAACCAGACATAATTGCAGGAACAGAAACTTGGCTACATCCTGAAATTTATAATGCAGAAATTTTCAATAGTAATTATGAAATTTTTAGAAAAGATAGGGCTGATAATCATGGAGGAGTTCTTTTAGCAATAAAAAACACTCTTATAGCAGAAGAAATTACCTTACCTAACTCAAAAAACATAGAATCTACATTTTGTAAAATTAATACCACCTCAACATCCCTTATAATAGGCAGCATTTACAGACCACCAAATTCTAGTTTAGAATACATGCAGGAACTATGTAATCAGATTACTACACTTAAAGAGACAAATAAAAATGCAGTTTTTTGGATTATGGGTGACTTCAACCTACCTGATATAAATTGGAAAACACTAACCATAGATAAACACCAAAACCTTAAGGACATAAATGAGCTTTTCATAGAAACTTTACACAACCTAAGTTTAGATCAAATCATTAAAAAGCCAACTAGATTAAACAACACATTAGATCTCTTCTTAACCAACAGACCTGGATTAGTAGTTGATTATGATATTATCCCTGGTCTATCAGACCATGAGATCATAAAAATACACAGTCAGATAAAAGCAGTAGCCAATACAAAAACCAAAAGAAAAATCTTACTCTGGAATAAATGTAACCTAACACAACTACACCAAGCTGCATTAAACTTTCAACAAACATTCTTATTAGAAAAAGACATTAACCAACCAGTCGATGACCTCTGGAATTTCATTAAAAACCATCTTAAAAGCATTATAGAAAATCATATACCAACTAAATACACATCAAACAAAATAAATAAATGCTGGTTTAATAATAGACTAAAGAAGCTTTGTAAACAGAAGGAAAACCTATATAGAAAATTTAAAGCAACCAAGGCAGAAAGAGTTTACAAAAAGTATATAAAAATTAAACACCTAACCCAAAAAGTAAGCAGACAGCTGCAGAGTGAATACATCAACAATGTAATATCTAAAGATAACAACAAAAACCTATGGTCATACATTAAGTCTAAGAAAATGGAAACAACAGGCATAGCGCCATTAAAAGATGAACATAACATAATACATAATGATAATGAAACTAAAGCAAACATCCTAAACAAATACTTTGCATCAGCATTCTCAGCCCCAGGAGACAAAGACATATTTCTTAATTTGAACCAAGTAGACAACATAGAAGATTTAGTAGTACAAGAAAATGGAATTAAAAAACTATTAGCCAACACCAAACCAAATAAAGCGTCTGGACCTGATGGTATTCCAGCTAGATTACTCAAAGAACTAAGCAATGAGCTAGCCCCAGTGTTCAAAATACTCTTTCAAGCATCGCTTAACCAGGGCAGAGTACCAAAGGACTGGAAAGAAGCTAATGTCACCCCCCTATTTAAAAAAGGAGAAATATCTGATCCAGGAAACTACAGACCAGTATCACTTACCAGCATCACATGTAAAATACTAGAACACATAATATGTAGCAATATCATAAACCACTTAGACAAACATAATGTCCTCACCCCATACCAACATGGCTTTAGGAAATATAGATCATGTGAAACACAACTAATAGGACTAATTGATGATTTTTCAAAAGGTTTAGATAATAGTGAACAAATAGATGCTATCTTACTAGATTTTTTCAAGGCTTTTGACAAAGTTCACCATCATAGTTTGCTTAAAAAATTAAAATATTTCGGCATTAACGGTCCACTGCATCAGTGGATTAAAGATTTTCTGATAGGGAGAGAACAAACTGTAATAATAAATGGCTCTAAATCAACACCAATAACAGTAAACTCAGGTGTACCTCAAGGAACAGTTTTGGGTCCACTACTATTTTTAATTTACATAAATGATTTACCAAATTGCATTAGTTCAGGAACAAAAGTCAGATTATTTGCAGACGATTGCATAATATATAGAACAATAAAAACAAAACAAGACACAGATATTTTACAAAGAGAATTAGATGAATTACAGAAATGGGAATCAAATTGGAGCATGTCTTTCCACCCAGAAAAATGTCAGTTGTTAAGAGTAACAAAAAAACTAAAACAAATTAATTCCACTTATCTTATTCATGGCAAACCAGTAACACAGACTAAAAACTCAAAATACCTAGGTGTTATAATAAATGAAAAACTGTCATGGAATCCACATATTGATGAAACTATAAAAAAATCCAACAAAGCATTAGGGTTTATTAAAAGAAATTTCTATAAATCAAATAAGAACATAAAACTAAAATGTTATTTAACCTTGGTTAGGCCAATAATAGAATATGCATCCACCGTGTGGGACCCCTCAACTCAAGAAAACATTAAGAAACTGGAACAAACACAAAATAGAGCAGTGAGATTCATAACAAACGAATATTCACATTTGACTAGGGTAACACCATTAGTAAAATCACTAAATTTAGAAAGCCTTCAGGACAGAAGACTCAAAAGTAAAGTAGCAATTATACATAAAACACTGAACCATAATCTTCAAATACAAAAACAAAATTTAATAAAATACTCTGAAAGACACAAAAATAAAGGCACATTCCTCGTCCCATATGCTAGGACAAATTTGTACAAATACTCCTTCTTCCCTAGTGCTATTAGAGCATGGAATGGGTTGCCTGAGCTAGCCAGAAAAACCAGTGACTTGGCAGAATTTAAGTCATTGGTTAATATGCATGACTAAATGCATGACGCGTAGGACGTAATCATCTTCTTTTTTGAAGTAACGTCTGTGTTATATAAGATAAGAAGATAAGATTATGGTTCAGTGTTTTATGTATAATTGCTGCTTTATTTTTAAGTCTTCTATCCTGAAAGCTTTCTAAATTTAGTGACTTTACTAAAGGTGTTACTCTAGTCAAATGTGAATATTCGTTTGTTATGAATCTCACTGCTCTATTTAGTGTCTGTTCCAGTTTCTTAATGTTTTCTTGAGTTGAGGGGTCCCAAACGGAGGGTGCATATTCTATTATTGGCCTAACCAAGGTTAAATAACATTTTAGTTTCATGTTCTTATTTGATTTATAGAAATTTCTTTTAATAAACCCTAATGCTTTGTTTGATTTTTTGATAGTTTCATCAATATGTGAAACACATGACATTCTTTATGCCTTCAGTTGGTGGGGTCCTCGCACAATACTAACAAAAAACATTTTTGTGAAAAATTGCGAAACTTTGATCAGATTTCAAACATAGTAGAACACTATGACTCTTTGTTTAATAATAGTATGTTTACTAATCTGTCATGAGAATGGAAATAGCGATGTAGGAATCTCAGTTATTTGTCAATTTAGATTCATACGGGCAGGTTTTTAATCAAAAACATAATTTAATTTTGTTTCGCGGTTTCTTAAATTTCTTTTTTTAATTTCATTTAGGGCTACTACGATTACTTCGCCAAGGGCCTCCAATTATCCAAGGCCGGCTCAAGTACCAAAGTGCACCTACCTCTATAGTAAATAAGTTGTCACTCAGATTTAGTTTCTTAAGGAGCTATGGTTTTTACTCTTTCATGAGTAGCTATCAGTAGTGTCTGGAAGTGCAGTGGCTGAGAGATAAAGCGCTTGTTTTCCCATGCTCAAATCCTGGTTAATTTTAATTTCGGGATCTTTTGGGCGCCTCTGAATCCACCTAGCTTTAATGTGTACTTGACACTAGTTGGGGAAAAGTAAAGGCGGTTTCTAGCCACATGACACCCTCGTTAACTGTGGGCCACAAAAACAGATAACCTTACATCATCTGCCCTATAGACCACAAGGTCTGAAAAGCAAACTTTACTTTTATAATTGAGGATGTAAAGCTCATGTCAGTTGGATCAGGGTGGACTCAGGGGCACCCAAAGATCCCAAAATTCAAAATCACAGTCTTCACCAGGATTCAAACCCTAGACCCCTGGAAGCCAAACGCTTTACTGCTCAGTCACCGCGCCTCCCTCCTTAATTATGGAATCATACTTTTCTTGGAAGCTTTACATCGCTAATTATATTCATACTTTTCTTGGAAGCTTTACATCCACAATTATATTCATACTTTTCTTGGAAGCTTTACATCCACAATTATATTTATACTTTTCTTGGAAGCTTTACATCCACAATTATATTCATACTTTTCTTGGAAGCTTTACATCGCTAATTATATTCATACTTTTCTTGGAAGCTTTACATCCACAATTATATTCATACTTTTCTTGGAAGCTTTACATCCACAATTATATTCATACTTTTCTTGGAAGCTTTACATCCACAATTATATTTATACTTTTCTTGGAAGCTTTACATCCACAATTATATTCATACTTTTCTTGGAAGCTTTACATCCACAATTATATTCATACTTTTCTTGGAAGCTTTACATCCACAATTATATTCATACTTTTCTTGGAAGCTTTACATCCACAATTATATTCATACTTTTCTTGGAAGCTTTACATCCACAATTATATTCATACTTTTCTTGGAAGCTTTACATCCACAATTATATTCATACTTTTCTTTAGTCAATACAACTCTCTTATATTTAATTCTTTGCTAAACAAAATTGCGAAAAATCTTTTCGTCATTTCACTCATAAATTCCAACCAATCCGGTGTTGGCACACATCTCGCGCTCGGAGTATGTATGAGTGTCTGTATTATTGTGTAGGTGTGTGAACAGTCACTTCTATCACAAGTATTACTATAATTCTATTGCAGCACAGTACAGTCCATCGTGATGTATTCCAGACATTGGACCATACTATATTCCGTGTGTATCTTAATAGAAAATAGTGACTTGAAGATTCGATCGCTATGTGACTTTTCTTTTATAACCCCTGGAATAATCAACGAACAGTTGTTGTATCATGACAACCCAGACTTAAATTTTTATTATCTGTGGAATAAGTCGGCTATGTCAGCCATTGATTATCACCAAGAAGTCTGCGCTGATAGATGTGATAACAGAGTGAAAGTAAATAGAAATAAGATCAACTTGAACGTCAACTGTTGGACTGTGACTGCAAGAAACCGGCTTGTGAGCTCTATGGCATCTGTTGTGAGGATATCTCGTCCAGTCCCTCGTCTTTGATAGACACGAAAGTTCTTTCTCCAGCCTCGCCAACTTTATACTGTGACGATGCGTCCATTTCAAATTTCCCCATGCTTTGTATTCGCTCGTGACCCAGTGGTTATGGTAAGGAAGAGGGGAGACGACTTTGTCAAAACGATGTCAATGTGACAGAGACGACGTTCTTGAGAGTCGAGACCGAGGTGGTCTAGTACAACCTGTACTGTGCAATGTCGAGACCGAGGTGGTCTAGTACACCCTTTACTGTGCAATGTCAAGACCGAGGTGGTCTAGTACAACCTGTACTGTGTAATGTCGAGACCGAGGTGGTCTAGTACAACCTGTACTGTGCAATGTCGAGACCGAGGTGGTCTAGTACAACCTGTACTGTGCAATGTCGAGACCGAGGTGGTCTAGTACAAACCTGTACTGTGCAATGTCGAGACCGAGGTGGTCTAGTACAACCTGTACTGTGCAATGTCGAGACCGAGGTGGTCTAGTACAACCTGTACTGTGCAATGTCGAGACCGAGGTGGTCTAGTACAACCTGTACTGTGCAATGTCGAGACCGAGGTGGTCTAGTACAACCTGTACTGTGCAATGTCGAGACCGAGGTGGTCTAGTACAACCTGTACTGTGCAATGTAGAGACCGAGGTGGTCTAGTACAACCTTTACTGTGCAATGTCGAGACCGAGTTGGTCTAGTACAACCTGACCTGTGCAATGTAGAGACCGAGTTGGTCTAGTACAACCTGTACTGTGCAATGTCGAGACCGAGTTGGTCTAGTACAACCTGTACTGTGCAATGTAGAGACCAAGGTGGTCTAGTACAACCTTTACTGTGCAATGTAGAGACCGAGTTGGTCTATTACAACCTGTACTGTGCAATGTGTAATAATGTCAGCAAGGTAAAAATCTTTTTATCAAGTATTGCATTTTTTTATTACTCAAAATATATCAATTTGCTTTTATAATTTTGGAGGCCTCCGAGAATGGAAATGTTCGTTAATAGTATAGTGTTGTCTGTCCGTCCGTCCAACCGCCCGGTTTAAATCTCAAAAACTATTTAAATAATATTGAAAATCCGATATTGTATTTTAAATGTTACGAAGTTCTGATGCAACAGTTACGTTTTTCTGTCTAAAAGTGAAAAGTTTAAAACGAACTATTCAAGCAGTTGTTGTTGTTGTTGTTGTTGTTGTTGTTTTTACATCAGATAAAACCATTGTTACAAGTAAAACACGGACAAACAGTCAAGACTATAGCAATCAACGAGAACATTTGTCCGTACACTTGTAACACATTATTGCAAAGGATTCTTTTTTTTTTTCTAAGCAAAAATATTACTACTATAGTATTACTAAATTAAGTATTTTCTTTCGCACTTATGATTTAAATAAAATGTTTGTTATTGAATATAGTTTTAAAAAACAATTACTAAACAGTTTTTTTATGTTAATCAGTTTGAAAAAACAATCATCCAATGGACTTTATTTTTATTTTGTATACTTATCTCTTACAAATACGCTTTTTTTTTTCAACTTGGTGATTACATCGCTTCTTTAAATTCATCACTTGTTTCCACTAGACGAACTAATGAAGAAATGTAGTGACTCAGACGAATGTCTGTTTTATATATTAGACCAAGAGGCGAATCATTTATATAGCCTTTTAGTGACCAGACCATTTTAATGAAATAAGAATTAGATTAGAATTAAGTACTTTGTCGTAAGATTGACATATAGTTTACAAAATAAGATAATTTCAAGTAAAATAAAAAAGTCGATACAAAAGTGATATTTCGAACATTTTGCCAAGAACTTTCTGTTTCTTCTAGCCTATACATCTAAGACTGAATAGCAGCTGTTCGAGCCTCTCTCTGGTCTATAAGGCTGAGACGCCCGACGAACTGCTCAGGCTATTGCTGTTAAATAGACCAGAGTGTCGGGTTTATCAGCTTTGGGAGTTTCACTTCAGGCCATTTGAATGCTACATGGATCAGACATTCGCGTAAGTCTAGTAGGTTTGTGCAATCTACTCGTTCTTCATCCGACGTATGACATGGCATATGTCTACTAAAATAACAGCAACATAGGCTTGAAAAAAAAACACTGAACTGAACATAGGCTTGAAAAAATAACATTTGACTGAACAATAGGCTTGAAAAAATAACATTTGACTGAACAATAGGCTTGAAAAAATAACATTTGACTGAACAATAGGCTTGAAAAAATAACATTTGACTGAACAATAGGCTTGAAAAAATAACATTTGACTGAACAATAGGCTTGAAAAAATAACATTTGACTGAACAATAGGCTTGAAAAAATAACATTTGACTGAACAATAGGCTTGAAAAAATAACATTTGACTGAACAATAGGCTTGAAAAAATAACATTTGACTGAACAATAGGCTTGAAAAAATAACATTTGACTGAACAATAGGCTTGAAAAAATAACATTTGACTGAACAATAGGCTTGAAAAAATAACATTTGACTGAACAATAGGCTTGAAAAAATAACATTTGACTGAACAATAGGCTTGAAAAAATAACATTTGACTGAACAATAGGCTTGAAAAAATAACATTTGACTGAACAATAGGCTTGAAAAAATAACATTTGACTGAACATAGGCTTGAAAAAATAACATTTGACTGAACATAGGCTTGCTAAAATAAACTCTTGCAAAAATAAAACAAAAAAAAAATAGGCTTCAAAAAACATTTTAAAAAGCTCTTTTGAAACAAACAGATTTGATAACAAGTGAAGTATAAAATAAAAATACTTTTTTTTAATAGAATTCCCTCTAATACAGCTGATAAGCCTTTTTAAGAGAGATATTTATTTGCTCTTAATAACTAATGAATGATACATTTCAAAAACGGAATATTTTTCTACTAATCCCAACCCCCCCCCCTCGCACCCGATACAGATGTTGGCTAAACAAACATATCGATCTATTTCAGTATATAACATTCTAATGATAGATCACTATAACAGACGTGGAGCGAAGTGTTCTTCAACGTCTAATGGCGGCCATTGTGCTCTGTATAACTAATGAATGACAGGGAGAAACACAAATGAACCATTTTTTACCTCGTGACAATTCCTTGTTAACACGAAGAAAAAACAAACATGTTGATTAAGCGAGTGTATATATCTACTCAGCAAAAAGACTACGGTTGGCATACGTTTATCTCCTATACGGGGTACGTGCCCTGCCCAGCGTAACTGTCGGACCATAAGAGGTCCCTCTATACTGCCCATACCGGCGTTCGCAAGGACATCGCTGTTTGTAATGCGATCTTGCCACCGTATGTCCATGATGGGGCGCAAGCATCTTTGGTGAAAGCGTTCTTAGTTTAGTTACTTTCTATATAATACCCATGTCTCAGATCCATATAGAAGAGTTGAGAGAACCATCGCTAGGGAGACATTGATTTTTATAGGCAGGCGGAGCGATTTATTTCGCCAAACTCTCTGGTCAGACGGTTATCAACTTCCCTTGAAAGTGAGGCGTCATTTGATACTATACTACCCAAATATGTGAAGTTGTCTACCAGGGTAAGAAGCTGTCCGTTTACGGTGTTCCTTGGGGATGAGTAGTTTTATTGGGTGACTTCTGGAGCATGAATTTTGTTTTCCCGAGGTTTATAGACAAACCGAAAGAGGCGGCAGTGTATGCAAATTTGTTGACCGCGTTCCGCTAAAAGGTGTCGACGTAAGAAAGGCTTCAAAGACCAGATGAGGCGCCAACTTGCCTTACTTGAAATAGAAGAGAGCTCATGGTTGCATTCGTCCTCAGAACGGGACAGCTGGAGGTCACTTACAAATGCCGCGGGATACACATTTGAGACCAAAAGAAAAGCCGCTGCCGCGGACTGACGCAGACAGCGAAAAGAAAATCTAAATCGACCACCTGCGGACAATGGTTATGCCCTGGATGTGGCAAAATATGTAGGTCACAGGTGGCGCTGCGCAGCCACGGGAAATACTGCATTCCTCACTAATCTTTGGACTCGAAGACAAGCTTTATATACTAAGTATGTAATTCTTATGATGGGCCTATAGATACATTCTGAGAAGTCAAAAATACTCCTGAACGCCTTTTTTAATATTAAACTATTTCACAAATAAGGCTTACATGCGGGAAAACCCGAATAAAGATAAAGATAAAGAATTTCAAGACCTCTAGCCAAATTAAAAAATGTTTTTCATTATTACAGTCAAAGTTTTTCCAGTGTGGCCAACGAACTAGTAATGCTTTTCCCAACTATCTAATTTCTAGGAAAATTGGTAGAGCCGTTTTCGAGAACCGTGTCCACTTACCCAGGTTTTTGACCCGATGAAGAGCTTGTCGCATGAAAATGGGAACTGTAAAAAAAAAGAAGACCAAATCATTTGAATATAAAAAAAAATTACTCATAAACATTGACTTGCTAAAAAAAAAAAAAGTCTTGTTTTAAACATTTAAGTTTTTTATTGAAATATAGATCTAGATTTCCTAAGAAACATGATTATCATTATCTCGTTAAAATCTCTTACACCATTGTTATAATAATGATAAGATAATAATGGCTGATTGCATTACAAAGCAAGGTTTTATTAGTAAATATCTATATACACAAATAATGGCTGCATAGCCGTGTGGTTTGCACTATTGACTTTCGGCTCAACGTCTCCGGGTTTGAACCCTGCCCTCTGTTTGGAAGAGTATATAATGATCTTCCATTCTGAACTAACTTTCAAAACATGTGAAACAAAACTAATATGGTGAAAACATGGACATTTCCAATAAGAGTCTGCTAGCTATAGAAGAATTGAATGGGGTGCGAGATACACCCCCCTCCCTGGAATTTATAGGTGTAAATGTGGTCATTTAGAACGAGTCTTAAACGTGCATGATGAGAGAATGAAATGTATGATGGTAATTAACACCTGCATGGGGAAAAAATGCATGTAAGATGGTAATAGACGCTTGTATGATGGGGTGAAATAAAAACATGTATTATGATAATAGACACCTGAGTAATTGGGTGGAAAAAGAAACATGTATGATGGTAATAGACACATGTATGATGGGGTTAAAAGCGCATATATATATATATATATATATATATATATAATATATATATATATATATATATATATATATATATATATATATATATATATATATATAATATATATATATATATATATATATATATATATATATATATAATATATATATATATATATATATATATATATGTATGTTGGGAAGAAAAACGCATGTATGATGACAAGAGGTGTACTTTGTCTTCTCAGAAAGAATAGAACTACTTTCATTTGAATCAATTAGAAATATTTCTATAATTTACGTTGGTCTTCATTTTCTTATTGTCTCCTTACTAAACGATTTCTCCTCGGAATGTCTAACGTTCTCTTGATGTTCAACACATCGTCAGGTATGGTTTTACTGGTGAATGTGATCCAAACGACCATCAGAGAGTCATGGATGCAGACATCGTTCAAGCCTGTCACGAGACTAACGGCTCAAAGTACCAGATTTACAACTTTTATGATCGAGAATATTACAAAAATATTTTCTGCTACATTTGTGGAACGGTATATCTTATATCTTATATAATACAGACGTTACTTCAAAAAAAGAAGATGATTACGTCCTACGCGTCATGCATTTAGTCATGCATATTAACCAATGACTTAAATTGTGCCAAGTCACTGGTTTTCCTGGCTAGCTCAGGCAACCCATTCCATGCTCTAATAGCACTAGGGAAGAAGGAGTATTTGTACAAATTTGTCCTAGCATATGGGATGAGGAATGTGCCTTTATTTTTGTGTCTTTCTGAGTATTTTATTAAATTTTGTTTTTGTATTTGAAGATTATGGTTCAGTGTTTTATGTATAATTGCTACTTTACTTTTGAGTCTTCTGTCCTGAAAGCTTCCTAAATTTAGTGATTTTACTAATGGTGTTACTCTAGTCAAATGTGAATATTCATTTGTTATGAATCTCACTGCTCTATTTTGTGTTTGTTCCAGTTTCTTAATGTTTTCTTGAGTTGAGGGGTCCCAAACGGAGGATGCATATTCTATTATTGGCCTAACCAAGGTTAAATAACATTTTAGTTTTATGTTCTTATTTGATTTATAGAAATTTCTTTTAATAAATCCTAATACTTTGTTTGATTTTTTAATAGTTTCATCAATATGTGGATTCCATGACAGTTTTTCATTTATTATAACACCTAGGTATTTTGAGTTTTTAGTCTGTGTTACTGGTTTGCCATAAATAAGATAAGTGAAATTAATTTGTTTTAGTTTTTTTGTTACTCTTAACAACTGACATTTTTCTGGGTGGAAAGACATGCTCCAATTTGATTCCCATTTCTGTAATTCATCTAATTCTCTTTGTAAAATATCTGTGTCTTGTGTTGTTTTTATTGTTCTATATATTATGCAATCGTCTGCAAATAATCTGACTTTTGTTCCTGAACTAATGCAATTTGGTAAATCATTTATGTAAATTAAAAATAGTAGTGGACCCAAGACTGTTCCTTGAGGTACACCTGAGTTTACTGTTATGGTGTTGATTTAGAGCCATTTATTATTACAGTTTGTTCTCTCCCTATCAGAAAATCTTTAATCCACTGATGCAGTGGACCAGTAATGCCAAAATATTTTAATTTTTTAAGCAAACTATGGTGGTGAATTTTGTCAAAAGCCTTAGAAAAATCTAGTAAGATAGCATCTATTTGTTCACTATTATCTAAACCTTTTGAAAAATCATCAATTAGTCCTATTAGTTGTGTTTCACATGATCTATATTTCCTAAAGCCATGTTGGTATGGTGTGAGGACATTTTGTTTGTCTAAGTGTTTTATGATGTTACTACATATTATGTGTTCTAGGATTTTACATGTGATGCTGGTAAGTGATACTGGTCTGTAGTTTCCTGGGTCAGATTTTTCTCCTTTTTTAAATAGGGGGGGTGGCATTAGCTTCTTTCCATTCCTTTGGTACTCTGCCCTGGTTAAGTGAAGCCTGAAAGAGTATTTTGAACACTGGGGCTAGCTCATTGCTTAGTTCTTTTTCCATTTTCTTGTACTACTATATCTTCTATGTTGTCTACTTGGTTCAAATTCAGTAATATGTCTTTGTCTCCTGGGGCTGAGAATGCTGATGCAAAGTATTTGTTTAGGATGTTTGCTTTAGTTTCATTATCATTATGTATTATGTTATGTTCATCTTTTAATGGTGTTATGCCTGTTGTTTCCATTTTCTTAGACTTAATGTATGACCATAGGTTTTTGTTGTTATCTTTAAATATTACATTGTTTATGTATTCACTCTGCAGCTGTCTGCTTACTTTTTGGGTTAAGTGTTTAATTTTTATATGTAAACTTTTTGTAAACTCTTTCTGCCTTAGTTTCTTTAAATTTTCTATATAAGTTTTCCTTCTGTTTACAAAGCTTCTTTAGTCTATTATTAAACCAGCATTTATTTATTTTGTTTGATATGTATTTAGTTGGTATATGATTTTCTATAATGCTTTTTAGATGGTTTTTAATGAAATTCCAGAGGTCATCGACTGGTTGGTTAATGTCTTTTTCTAATAAGAATGTTTGTTGAAAGTTTAATGCAGCTTGGTGTAGTTGTGTTAGGTTACATTTATTCCAGAGTAAGATTTTTCTTTTGGGTTTTGAATTGGCTACTGCTTTTATCTGACTGTGTATTTTTATGATCTCATGGTCTGATAGACCAGGGATAATATCATAATCAACTACTAATCCAGGTCTGTTGGTTAAGAAGAGATCTAATGTGTTGTTTAATCTAGTTGGCTTTTTAATGATTTGATCTAAACTTTGGTTGTGTAAAGTTTCTATGAAAAGCTCATTTATGTCCTTAAGGTTTTGGTGTTTATCTATGGTTAGTGTTTTCCAATTTATATCAGGTAGGTTGAAATCACCCATAATCCAAAAAACTGCATTTTTATTTGTCTCTTTAAGTGTAGTAATCTGATTACATAGTTCCTGCATGTATTCTAAACTAGAATTTGGTGGTCTGTAAATGCAGCCTATTATTAGGGATGTTGAGGTGGTATTAATTTTACAAAATGTTGATTCTATATTTTTTGAGTTAGGTAAGGTAATTTCTTCTGCTATAAGAGTGTTTTTTATTGCTAGAACTCCTCCATGATTATCAGTCCTATCTTTTCTAAAAATTTCATAATTACTATTGAAAATTTCGAGATTATAAACACAACACAAAATATTGCAGTAGCTATATACATTTTTAAAAATTAATACCTTTTAATATTAGCTCCACGTACATTTTTTTACAAATAGAAATGTGGAAGCAGTTTTTTTAAACAGTTTGTCTTGGTGTTGTTGGGTTGTTGTTTTTTTACAAGGAAACATTTTTTGTTAATTGGTCAGACGTGTCAATATACAGCTCTAGATCTGCAGTGGTATATAATGCTACTTGAGCGGAGCTTGTAACAAATAATTACAAACATAATATACATAGCAATGCAGCACAATAGTTATTGGCTTAAGAAACGGAATGCTGTAAGTCCAGACAACTCCACTTATTTGAAAGTTACTTGTTTGTGTCAAGTAAGACACTGCTAGGTGATGTAAGCAGATCCATGGTTTGTAAATGCATCGGAGCTTATTTAATTCAACAAATTCCCTTGTCCGCTCAATAGCTATTGTACCCTAATGCTGCTGTAGTGTTGCGAGTGTCCTAGTTTTACGAAGCTGATATCAACTCACTCTGTCTGTTTGGTAAAAGGTTTGTTCGCGTTATTTCTCCAAACACATTCTCTGATCCTGTTGAGACTTTGCACAATAATTCATTGACATAGACAAGACATAAATCAATTTTAAATACTTAACCAATTAATCAATTAATTACTGGTAATCAACTATTATGTTTGATACCAGTATTCACAGATACGTCTTGTATGTAGGGTTTGTCCCCTTAGATAATTGAAAAAGTTATTTCTCTCACACCCACTGCCGGATCAAGTTAAAATTTTAACATTTTTTTATTGTAACTAAAAAAAACACGAATTAAGTATAAAATTAACCAATTAGTGAATTAATTATTGATAATTAATTTTTTTGTTTTAAATCGAATAGGGAAAATATAATTTTAACTGTAGAGTTCTTTCCCTTACATATTTCTTTTAAAGATTTTTTAAAAATTGTGCTGGTTATCACTGAAGGTGAATGTATGCACATTTTGTATTTATCTATTAACCTACCAATACCATCAAACCAACCACAACCAACCTACCAACACCATCAAACCATCCAACCAACCAACCACTGCCAATCAACCAAAAAACAACAAACCACTAACAACCATTAAACCATCCATCCAACCAACCAAAACCACATAAAATCAACATCCAACCATCAGACACCTTAACACAACCTTCCAGCCAACCATCTATCCATTCAACCACAACCAAAAAACCACTGCCAACCAACAAAAAAATCACAACCATCAATCAAATCAACCCACAAACTATCCATCCAATCAAACACAATCAACCTACCAACACCATCCAACCACTGCCAACCGAAAAACCACAGCAAAATAATAACATCCAGCCATCAAACATCCTAACACAACAATCCATTCAAATAACCACAGCAAACCAACAACATCCAACCATCAAACAACCTAACACAACCATGCAACCAACCATTAATCCAAGCAAATAACCAACCACAAACATCCATCCACCCATCTATCCATCATCAAAATGTACCTTAGTTTCTATAATTAATTACTTTATTTATCTTTAGTACACTTGCAACAGCCTTTAGTAAACAAAATGTGAAAAAAAAAAAAAAGATCCTTAAAATACTACAAGTTGGCAACACCACTGTACATTACCAACAAACAAAATGGCGGTGTGCAGATCATATTAAAAGTCGCTAACGTACTTTATTCATGTCATTCAAAATGTAAAAGTTCTTTTTTTTTAATCCAAATTTATTAAAAACACTAATTACATGTATTAAATGAATTAAATTTTATCCTGGCTAATTATCGGCATTTTATGAACGCGGGACGCTGATATCCAGGATTGCCGCCTATTCTATGCTCCACTACACCAATCTGGAGCCTATTCTATGCTCCACTACACCAATCTGGAGCCTATTCTATGCTCCACTACAACAATCTGGAGCCTATTATATGCTCCACTACACCAATCTGGAGCCTATTGTATGCTCCACGACACCAATCTGGAGCCTATTGTATGCTCCACGACACCAATCTGGAGCCTATTCTATGCTCCACTACAACAATCTGGAGCCTATTCTATGCTCCACTACATAAATCTTGAGCCTATTCTATGCTCCACTACACCAATCTGGAGCCTATTCTATGCTCCACTGCACCAATCTGGAGCCTATTGTATGCTCCGCGACACCAATCTTGAGCCTATTCTATGCTCCACTACACCAATCTTGAGCCTATTCTATGCTCCACTACACCAATCTGGAGCCTATTGTATGCTCCGCGACACCAATTTGGAGCCTATTCTATGCTCCACTACAACAATCTGGAGCCTATTCTATGCTCCACTACACCAATCTTGAGCCTATTCTATGCTCCACTACACCAATCTGGAGCCTATTGTATGCTCCGCGACACCAATCTGGAGCCTATTCTATGCTCCACTACACCAATCTTGAGCCTATTCTATGCTCCACTACACCAATCTGGAGCCTATTGTATGCTCCGCGACACCAATCTGGAGCCTATTCTATGCTCCACTACACCAATCTGGAGCCTATTATATGCTCCACTACACCAATCTGGAGCCTATTGTATGCTCCGCGACACCAATCTGGAGCCTATTCTATGCTCCACTACACCAATCTTGAGCCTATTCTATGCTCCACTACACCAATCTGGAGCCTATTGTATGCTCCGCGACACCAATCTGGAGCCTATTCTATGCTCCACTACAACAATCTGGAGCCTATTCTATGCTCCACTACACCAATCTTGAGCCTATTCTATGCTCCACTACACCAATCTGGAGCCTATTGTATGCTCCACGACACCAATCTGGAGCATATTCTATGCTCCACTACAACAATCTGGAGCCTATTCTATGCTCCACTACACCAATCTTGAGCCTATTCTATGCTCCACTACACCAATCTGGAGCCTATTGTATGCTCCACGACACCAATCTGGAGCCTATTCTATGCTCCACTACAACAATCTTGAGCCTATTCTATGCTCCACTACACCAATCTGGAGCCTATTGTATGCTCCACGACACCAATCTGGAGCCTATTGTATGCTCCACGACACCAATCTGGAGCCTATTCTATGCTCCACTACAACAATCTGGAGCCTATTCTATGCTCCACTACACCAATCTTGAGCCTATTCTATGCTCCACTACACCAATCTGGAGCCTATTCTATGCTCCACTACACCAATCTGGAGCCTATTGTATGCTCCGCGACACCAATCTAGAGCCTATTCTATGCTCCACTACACCAATCTTGAGCCTATTCTATGCTCCACTACACCAATCTGGAGCCTATTGTATGCTCCGCGACACCAATCTGGAGCCTATTCTATGCTCCACTACAACAATCTGGAGCCTATTCTATGCTCCACTACACCAATCTTGAGCCTATTCTATGCTCCACTACACCAATCTGGAGCCTATTGTATGCTCCGCGACACCAATCTGGAGCCTATTCTATGCTCCACTACACCAATCTTGAGCCTATTCTATGCTCCACTACACCAATCTGGAGCCTATTGTATGCTCCGCGACACCAATCTGGAGCCTATTCTATGCTCCACTACACCAATCTGGAGCCTATTCTATGCTCCACTACACCAATCTGGAGCCTATTGTATGCTCCGCGACACCAATCTGGAGCCTATTCTATGCTCCACTACACCAATCTTGAGCCTATTCTATGCTCCACTACACCAATCTGGAGCCTATTGTATGCTCCGCGACACCAATCTGGAGCCTATTCTATGCTCCACTACACCAATCTGGAGCCTATTCTATGCTCCACTACACCAATCTGGAGCCTATTGTATGCTCCGCGACACCAATCTGGAGCCTATTATTTGCTCCACTACACCAATCTTGAGCCTATTCTATGCTCCACTACAACAATCTGGAGCCTATTGTATGCTCCGCGACACCAATCTGGAGCCTATTCTATGCTCCACTACAACAATCTGGAGCCTATTATATGCTCCACTACACCAATCTTGAGCCTATTCTATGCTCCACTACACCAATCTGGAGCCTATTGTATGCTCCACGACACCAATCTGGAGCATATTCTATGCTCCACTACAACAATCTGGAGCCTATTCTATGCTCCACTACACCAATCTTGAGCCTATTCTATGCTCCACTACACCAATCTGGAGCCTATTGTATGCTCCACGACACCAATCTTGAGCCTATTCTATGCTCCACTACACCAATCTGGAGCCTATTGTATGCTCCACGACACCAATCTGGAGCCTATTCTATGCTCCACTACAACAATCTGGAGCCTATTCTATGCTCCACTACAACAATCTGTAGCCTATTCTATGCTCCACTACACCAATCTGGAGCCTATTCTATGCTCCACTACAACAATCTGGAGCCTATTCTATGCTCCACTACACCAATCTGGAGCCTATTCTATGCTCCACTACACCAATCTGGAGCCTATTCTATGCTCCACTACAACAATCTGGAGCCTATTCTATGCTCCACTACAACAATCTGGAGCCTATTCTATGCTCCATTACACCAATCTTGAGCCTATTCTATGCTCCACTACACCAATCTGGAGCCTATTGTATGCTCCACGACACCAATCTGGAGCCTATTCTATGCTCCACTACAACAATCTGGAGCCTATTCTATGCTCCACTACAACAATCTGGAGCCTATTCTATGCTCCACTACCCCAATCTGGAGCCTATTGTATTTTTTTTTCAATGTTGTTGGTTTCTCTGTGTAACATGACACTTATTGGGCTAAAAGCTGCAAGCGACAATAAAGTTAATGACGCTTTAAATGCTGCGGAAATGGATCAGTTAAAACATGTTGGTATCTTATGTGACTGCCCCATATAGTCAGCGTTGTGACTGGCGTTGTTCAAAGTGATGTGCTGAGTGGGGGCGGGTCATCGTGCAATGTCAAATGTATGAAACAAACAACAAAACAACCCAATAACAAACTAATGGAGTCACATTTGACTTCCGTTAATATGGCGAGTCTGAAGATTCATGAGGAGTGCAGTGTTTCACGTGAATACACAAGTCGCTCTTCGAGTCTGAAGATTCATGAGGAGTGCAGTGTTTCACGTGACTACACAAGTCGCTCTTCGAGTCTGAAGATTCATGATGAGTGCAGTGTTTCACGTGACTACACAAGTCGCTCTTCGAGTCTGAAGATTCATGAGGAGTGCAGTGTTTCACGTGACTACACAAGTCGCTCTTCGAGTCTGAAGATTCATGAGGAGTGCAGTGTTTCACGTGACTACACAAGTCGCTCTTCGAGTCTGAAGATTCATGAGGAGTGCAGTGTTTCACGTGACTACACAAGTCGCTCTTCGAGTCTGAAGATTCATGAGGAGTGCAGTGTTTCACGTGACTACACAAGTCGCTCTTCGAGTCTGAAGATTCATGAGGAGTGCAGTGTTTCACGTGACTACACAAGTCGCTCTTCGAGTCTGAAGATTCATGAGGAGTGCAGTGTTTCACGTGACTACACAAGTCGCAATCCCAGCTGCGACCTATTTAATTTCACACGCCCAGCGCAGATCTAACATTAGTCCGCCGGTGGTCGTATTTAGGTACTCTCCTCACCGTCTACATAGTTTCATTGGTAGTGTGCATTCTAAGGATCACATTTAATCTTGTTTCTTACGCTCGTTGCCAATTTTCCTGTAAAGAGTTGCCAAGTCAATCATGGGATGGCTACCAACATTCCTCTGACTGAATGACAACGTTCTTGAGATTGATTTACAACATACTGACTTACATTATTCATACTGAATGACAACATTCTTTTGACAGACAAAATAACATTCTTTGGACTGACTGATTTTTTCTTTAGATTGGCCAACAACATTACTCACACTGACTTTAGAAATTAGCTTTTCTTTAGACTGGCTGGAGACAATTCTTTAGACTGACTGACAACATTACAAGAGTATTCTCATAGTGGTTTACATTGACAATTGATATTCCTGACTCTATGTTCCTTCTATTTGGAGCTCTATCTTTCGTAATACAACAACTGACCACCTGGTAAGGCTGGAAGCTTGTATTAGAGATGCATTACTCAGAAGGGAACATCTAGTAGCTGTATTCTTCGATATAGAAAAGGCCTATGACACAACCTGGAAACAAGGCATTCTACGTGACCTGGAGCTTATGGGGCTTAAGGGACATCTTCCCCGTTTTGTGGGGGAATTCCTGAAAGACCGAAAATTTCAGGTTCGAGTGGGCAACTCCGCTTCTGACATTCATGACCAGGAAATGGGTGTACCCCAGGGCAGCATACTGTCAGTCACCCTGTTCAACATTAAAATAAATAGCATCATAAATGCTCTGTCCCCTGGCATAGAGTGCTCTTTGTATGTTGATGACTTTGTCATTTTTACTTATGGGAAAAACATGAACACCCTAGAAAGAAAATTACAGTTATGTTTAAACAAAATTCAAAATTGGGCAAACGATAATGGTTTTAAATTTTCGGACTCCAAAACAGTTAGTATGCATTTTTGTAATTTAAGGGGACTCCACCCAGACCCTGAACTATTGATATACAAAAAGATCCCTGTCGTGAAAACTACAAAATTTTTAGGCCTCACTCTAGATTCCAAATTTAATTTTCTCCCCCACATTAAGGAACTTAAGAGGAAATGCCAAAAGTCATTAAACATACTTAGAGTGCTCAGCCATACGGACTGGGGAGCTGACAGAGATACCTTGCTGCTGCTATATCGGAGTCTAATTCGATCCAAGCTAGACTACAGATCCATAATATATGGAGCAGCAAGGAAGTCGTACCTAAAAATACTGGAACCAATACAAAATGCTGCCCTGCGTCTCTGTCTCGGCGCGTTTCGTACATCACCTATCCCAAGCCTCCATGTGGAGGCTGGAGAACTCCCCATGGATATAAGAATGAAAAAGCTTGCAATGCAGTATATAGTCAAGCTAAAATCCAACCCCACGAACCCTGCTTTCGATTCCATATTTAACCCCACAGAGGTAGAATTATACAATCGAAGGCCTAACGTCATACAGCCGTTAGGCCTTCAAATGAGAGAACCCATCTAAAATTTAACTCCACCCATTGACCAAATCTCTAAAATAGAAACCCCTCAGAATCCTCCTTGGCTAATGAATAAACCCAAATTAAATTTATCCCTCCTTAATTTCAAAAAAGAAAATACAGACCCAAGCATACTACAAGTCCACTTTAGGGAACTGCAAGAGAGCTACGGAGATTGTGGCACCATCTACACAGACGGATCCAAAATGGATGGAAAGGTCGCGTGTGCCTGCTCGTTTCAGAACAAAACAATCTCCCGTAGACTCCCCGATGGCTGCTCCATCTTTACGGCCGAATTGCATGCAATATTGCTTGCACTTATGGCCGTCAAAGCATCAGAAAGAGGAAATTTATAATCTGCTCCGACTCCAAATCTGCATTGCAAGCTTTGGGGCGGATGAAGACTGACATTCCATTGGTACATAAGAGCCTGAAGCTGTTGGACCAAATGACAGCCGACCATAGGGATGTCACCTTCATCTGGGTCCCCTCCCATGTGGGCATTGAGGGAAACGAAGCCGCAGACAGAGAAGCATGCGGTGTCAGGAACCCAAATTCCCTGCTCGGACCTGAGACAAAGTATTGCCTCTGCCACCTACCAAGAGTGGCAGGACCGATGGGAGGCTGAGACTCACAATAAACTCAGGCAGATTGTGGCGGTTGTCAGGTGGCGGTCCACATCTAAGGGTCTGACAGGGCGTGGTAGCACGACCATGTCCAGACTTAGGATTGGCCACACCTACATCACGCACTCTTTTGTGCTGAAGAAAGAAGAGCCCCCACTTTGTGAGCATTGTGACTCTCGCCTCACCGTGGAAGATATCCTCATCGACTGCCCCAGATACCAGGATGTCAGGGAAAAATATTTTAGAGCCACTAATTTAAAAACACTATTCAATAATGTCGACCCTGGGAAGGTACTGGGCTTTATCCGGGAAGTGGGGTTGTCTACGAAGATCTGATTTATGAATTCTGTAGACATGTACTATTTACATTAGATTTTTACCAAATTATTAAATTTTTACTACCTCTACTATTTTAACTGTGAATAGACCTTGATTTTAATGATTTGACTGTATGGAATTTGGCCTTTGTTGTGTGAAGGGAGAGTGGCCCTTGAGGGACTGCAGGCACGACATGGCCTAAATTGTGCCGATGTGCCCAAAATCACAAATCATTCGTAATATTACAATATTCTTGGTGCAGGTACTTTTAAAATTCTTAGACCTTCCACAAATTTAATGAAAATGTCTGGCCCTTTTGTTGCTCCCTTCACGAAACTTTTCAATAACAGAACATTTTTCTTTTCAATCATGCCAATGTATATACAAATAAACCTGTATGTTGTTTTGTTTGTTTTTCATAGTAAAAACAAAACGTAGCGGGCCAGATTAAATTCTCGGCGGGCCAGATTTGGCCATCACTGCTTTAGACTGACTGAAAACATTCTTTACACTGACTGACAACAATTCTCAGACTGACTGACCACTTTTTTAGGATGACTTACAACATTCCTCAGACTGACTGACTTTTTTAGACTGGTTACAATGCATCTCTTATTTTTTTATTTTATATTCCTCAAGTAAGTAGTTGATTGCCAAAAGACCAAAAGTAGGTTGTCAACATTTCTCCAGAAGGCTGCCAACAAATTTCACACTATTTAATCTCCCTCAGATGTTCTATAGACTGGTTGCAGCTTAAACTTGTTGGAAAAATTTCTTAAGACTTTATTGTATTAAAAATATACTGAAGGGAAACCACTGTTCTGAATTTAGTCACCATGTTTTTCCCTTTTAACAGTAAATAATATCAATAATGAAAAAAAAAATGCTTGCATAATTTATTTTAAAAATTAAACTTAATGCTTTCAGAAAAGAAAAAGTAACCATTGCATAAGAACATGGAAAGATTTTAAAATATCATGATATAGGATTTTCAATATCTTTTTTTAGTTTTTGAGATCTAAATGGAAGGACAGATGGACAATAAGACTACACAATAGTGGCTATTTCCCTTATGGGGAGCTGATTAAACTACAGACTATTAATATTTTATCACAAAATTCACAATTTAATTTTTTTTTAAACATCTTTCCTGAATTATTTCACTTTTGAACTTTTTGGCATGTCATCTTTGTCTCATTATGTCTACCAACAGTATTTTACCAATTCTCAATTCAAGAAACTACAATGACAAGTGCTTGATTGCTAACAGCCTCGGTGGATTGGAGCATCCTTCTTCATTCAATTGGCCAAATGAATAGCTAGCAATGAAGGTCAGACAATATCCAAACCCAATGTTCTAATCAAAGAAACACTACTTTGATATATTTATCTTTGATATTGAAAAGGATTGTATTATCAAGTATTACTTTGAGGGGGAAGGTTTTTCCTAGATGCTGGTCAGTAATTTATTGAGGGGTAGAGTGGTTGAAAAAATGATTTTTTTTAAGAGACTTTTGGATTATCTTAAAATTGGAAATTTGGTTAGCTTTGACTCAGACTAGTATTTTAAAGTATGTGAATTAGTTTAAAGGCTAAACAACTGCGGGGATATTGTTGTTGTTTTTTTAACAAATAATTTAATCTTTTTGTTTTAAATGATATACTTTGGCAACACCTTTACTGTTTTTTTTCCTTCTTCTTTAATGTCTTTTGACATATTTGTTTTGTGTGAACATTCCTGGGGGAAGTCTGACTTTTAAATTTGTGCTCGTTTTCATAACTCCAATAAAAGATTTAGATTAATTTTAATTAAAAAATCAGCCCATACAAAAGTAAAAGTTTCTCACAGCAGCTTGATTTGATATTGGGTGCCTAAGAAATAAGGTGCACAAACTTTTCACCAAAAAGACCTACATAGTGAGTTGATATGTAAACTTTGTAAATAAAACATTTTAAAAAACAGTAAGCGTTTTTGAGAATTTTGCATTTCAATTTTTAAGATCTGATTCACATTCTTTAGCAAAAAAAGTATGATACAAGGAAACCTAAAGAAAAATGTAAGAAAATAAAAGAATAATATTAAGCTATTTTTAAAATAAACAGTCTAAGCTAAATACTATTTTAATAACAAAAATTTTCAAATACATGTAAATTACATAGATTAGTGACACTTCCACGGCTACATTCTCTACACAGAATGCCCCACCGAAAAAAAGCTAGCTATTTATAGTTGGAAATCTCATTTATTGTAAATGTTTTTTATTTTCTTATTATGCATAATTAGTTTTCTATGTCTAACAAGTGTTAGAAAATTATCTGGTAATAACCAACAAGGAATGGTTCAATATAAAAAACAAGTAACATTTATTGTACATTTAATTTTTGTATATTAACCATGGCAATATTAATTATACATTGTAATAATTCTGTCTTGTAAGCACTATTTATGGATACAAACAAAAATATTAATATAGAAGGAATGTATCACATTAGCTTGTCTAGGACTAAGGCACATTTGAATGGCAGCTTTAAACTGATCATCATATCAACACAAGCATTGCATAGTCTAATTTCATGGACTACACATCAATCATGTGATAACCAAACCCAACTGAATAAATACAACTTGACAATAATCTAATAGACACAAAATAATAATGAAGGACTTAGTTGGTGAAAGATTGAACATATTGGTTGACAGCATGCCTGTTTCCTCTATCTGTATTTAACCGAAAGATCATCTCATATGGATAAGGCAGTGGGGGCTTTGATAAGTCATCTAGCTGCTGCATCTATATAACAAAAGAAAACAGTCACTTATAATTTGTATCCTAGCTATAAGTTGTTGGAATGATGGTTTTCATTTTTTTTTAATAAAGAAAAAAGTTGAACTCAGTCATTGAATTGGGGGAAAGGGGACAATACTTTCAAAGTAATACACAGATTTCAAGCATCACAAGAGAAAACAAACATTTAACAAATCAGTAAAAGAGATCCTATAATGTCAAGCCGAACAATAAAGAAATTAAAATAAAACTTGCCTCTTTCTTTGATAGAGACCATCCATTGCCAGCACCTAAATTATCTTCCAGCTGAGTAAGATTTCTTGCACCAATGATCACAGAAGATACAACATCTTTCTGCAGCAGCCAACGAATAGCAACTTGGGCAGGGCTACGTTCTGTTGTAGAATATATTAAGTCAAATAGAAATGTAGTTTTGTTTTAAGTCTATGAAGCTGATGACTTATTGTAAAAGAAACTACTTCGCTTCTAACAAATGATGAATGAGAGATAAAAAGGAACATATTTTGCTGTGTATTAATAAATTGTTTAAGTATTATAAAACAAATAAATATTGTCACAAATGAATTCTATCAGCCTAGCTAATGAGTTCATAAGACAGTGGGCAAAATATTCCTGAACATATATTTATTTTTTTTAACTATGTAATGAATATATACACACTGATGTGCTTGTGTTCAAAATAAAAAGATGCAAGCCAAATTTAATTTCAAGATTATATTTTGAACAATTATAAAGATCAAACCAGAGTTTTCTCTGTGTTGCCAATTAGCTGGTAATTCTTTTCTCTCTGACAAATTTCTAGGAAAATCGTTAGAGCTGTTTTTAAAGATCCGTGTCCACCAACCCATTTTGAACCCATGAAGAGTTATAACATAAGAGGAATTGAGAAAAAGTCAAAGTAAAAAAAAAAGTTCTCTCTCAGACCTTGCAACCTATAGGGCAGATGATGTTAAGGTCATCTGTTTCTTTGGCCAATGGTTAATGAGCAGAGTGTCATGTGGCCAACATAGCGATCAACAGCCTGTACTTTCCCTAACAAAAGTCACGTACCCATTTGAGTTGGGTGAACTCAGGAGCGCCCTAAAAGTCCCAAAATTAAAAGTCCAGCTTTCACTGAAATTCGAACCCAGGACCCCATGTTCAGAAGCCAAACGCTTAACCACTCAGTCACTGCACCCCAATGGGTGAAAGAGAATAAAGAATTAATTTTTTTTAAGTACATGGGAAAACATCATTAACTTACAATCAACATAGATAAAAGTGAATACAGAATTTATTCCACACATTTTCTTCTCAAAAGATTTCACTAAATAAATAAAATCTGAGCACACACACAACATTTTTAATAGACATGTTTTACATATTGTTTTTTTTTCTGTTGTATCAAGATTTTAATTTGTTAAGTGTATCTCTCATTGTTCTAGTAACTTTCTAGAATGCTCATTGCATGCTAGACCACATTTTATTCATGGACATTAGAGAAAGATAGATATCTGTGACTGGTGTAGAGTTACTGCAGACTCAAGAGCTCAGGATCAATCACATCATGAATCAAAGCTGACTTCCAAAGAGAGAAGACTTTTTTTTCTTTAACAATAGATTTTTATGCTACAATTTTTAACAAGATGCATTAAGTTCTACTTTCCTCTAGGAAAAATTAGGAACAGAGCCTTTCTTGCACTGAAACTATCAACAATGATATTCTCTAAAACAGCTCCAGCTACTAGTTGGTGTCTATGGATCACACCAGCAAGGTTTCAGGAATGGGAGAAGGGAGACTATGCCCCATGGGCAATGCATAATGTCTTTATCTAAAGCCTAAGAATGCACCCTAGAGGATTGAACAAATTTATTGTCAAGTCAGAGAAGCCATATGGTATTAAGTAATTTCAAAAATAAAAAAAATCTACAATAAAATTAAGACTTCAATCCAATTTCAATAATCAATATTTGATTATTATTAATTTTATTGAACATCTTAATGGGAAACTTGTTGACTTTTGTTGCAACGAATACATTAAGCTTTTCTATCAATAAGCATTAGGGTAATTCTGAAGTACTAACCATGCTCTTTAGCTATGGCTTCAACAGTTTCAATAAGGTCAAAAGTTTTATCATCAAATGATGTCCACAGTGGAGCAGCTTGAGATGCTTTGTTAGTCTCTTCAGCAACCCAACCCATGCGACCTTCTGTTGGTTTCTGACCTCTCTTGACCTTGCCAGTTAACAAACCACTACAACAATACATTTATTCATGTACAACTCTAAGTGAAAAATAAAATGTTATTGTAAATAGACTGAGGTCTAAAGAATTCGTTCTTAAATTATTTTTAAATAAAGAGCTACAGGAGGCATTTTTTTGTTACTTTTTAAAATGTAACTCTAAAACAGTGACTACTATTTTTAAGGAACATCTAAAACATAAACAGTACAAAAACTAAGCTCAATCAGTTTTGTTTTTTTATAAAGGCTGTGTCATTATAAGCTTTGTTTTCAAAGCTTTTGAAGTTCAATATAATATACAATTTAAGTAATATGATCATGAGCAGACTAGAAAGAGAACAGTAAGGTCAAACATTTGTCAGTTCAAAAATGGTTTTGAGTCAGAATTTCATGACATCTCTTGAGTCTGGATAAGGTAAAGTAAAGATTGGAAAATACTAAACTTATTATAAGAGACCCCTTTTAGCAGCTAAAGAGAAGCAGCTCTTTTGTGCTGTGAGTTTCTTTGTAAAAATCTCCCTGCTGCCTTAAGACACCCAGAAAACATAACTCTTTTAAAGTTAAATCTAAAATGTATGTCCTAGTCTCCATAAGGATTCAGATTTGATCCTCCATAGATGCCCTACTAATTCTAAAAAAACCTGATATAAGAAAAAATTTGAGATACAAAGACACTTCTGCAGTCCTACAGTGCTATACAACTAATTATATTACACCTTTCAATTTTGAGAACTAAATATACCTAACAATCATGAAGTCTTATATAAAATATATAGAATAACATTATTTGTAATAAATAAATATTTTATAATTACTTATTAAATTTATCTAGGTTACAAGACTTACCCTTTAAGTGGACTCCAAGGCAAAACTCCGATCCCTGAATTCTTGCAGACTTGAAAAGGTTCCCACTCACTCTCTCTGTTCACTAAATTGTATTCTTGCTAAAAAAAAAAGAGAGAAAATGAAAAAAAATTCTCAAGTTCTGAATAACCAGAAATGTCAAAGTTAAATTTTAAATTATATAAATCTATATAAAGTAACCCTATTTTATATTCAATAAACAACCTAGTTAATTTTAAGTTATAGATAAATTAATTTTCTCTCCTAATTGACAATAAAATCGTTGATTTGACCTCATTAAATTAATGTTTGATTGTATAAACTTTACTTTGTGTTATATAAAAAGAGCATGCGTTTTCCTTTAACTCTATACCAAATAAAACACTTTCTAAAAATAAACAAAAAGTTATTGAAGCTTAATCATAACAGGGTAAAATAAAATAATGAAGGAAAATGAGGAATTCCATCGGAACTTGGAAAATAATTATGGAGAGAAAGAGTTAAAGATGAGTACAGTGTTAATTTTAGTTTGCATATAAATTACATAATTCTGCTAGTGACATAGCCAATTTGAGCCAAGTGCTTTAAACATATAAGAAGGTTACAAAGACAGTTTATGTGGAAACACAAACTCAAAATCAGCCCCCGAAGTGGTCCACCCTGGCAGGTAAAAAGGCAGGTTTCAATATTTTCAGAAAGAACATCAGAATGAAATTCTATCAAAGACAAATGACAGAAGAATGGAGAAAGGAGGTTGACAGATCTTGTATGGTGCCCCAGCGGTCCAGCAGACCATATGATAGGTGAAAGTGAATGTAAAGTTAGATGTGAACCTGGCCTAACTGATGTCTTATAATGAATGTCTAGTTGATCTAATTGCTTTGTAAAGGGTCAATCTCTTATTCAAATCCTCAAGAAAAAAACATTTCCGTAAAAAAAAGAAATTTCCTTTCGTTAAGTGTACTATTCCCGTAGTGCAGCACTGCAGTTCACGCGATAATCTGAAAAACTACTTATTAATTGTTGTTTTAAATTATGTCCAACTTATATACATACTAAATAGATTTTTTCTCTTTCAAAAAAAGAAGTAGTTAGTATGACAGAACTTACATAACTTAGCAATACAAATGTAATAAAAAAAATTTTTTTTTACAAAATCTAAATCCATTTGAATAAATATGTTAAAAATATGGTAAATTTGCATCTCCCCTTCTAAAGAACCTCCTGTCTTTGTTACTTTTAATAGTGAATAGTTGTAAAAGTGGTGTATTTTTATGAAAAAACTGCTTACATAAGAGATTTAAAAAATTAGATTTTTGGATTTCAGAAAAAAAAATATTAGCCGTTGCATCAGAACTTTGAATGGTCTTAAATATTATGGTGTAAGATTTTCACTATCTTTTCTAGTTTACAAGATCTAAATGGGACAGACATTCCACACAAAACTAATAGCGTCTTTTCCCCTTTCGGGGGCCACTAAAATGTTCTTTTTTTTATGTGTGTGAAAAAGCATACTTTAAAATGATTTTAATATTTTTATATATAATCTTATTTCCTTTAAGATCATTTGTATTGCAAGCTAGATTATACCAATATATTTTGCAACATCCAATGCAGACAAAGCAACTATCCGCTGTACGTCAATTTTAGATTTTTTTTTTATTTACCCTGTCTCCAATGAAAGCTATACTTTTGGTCTGAAATATGTGTCTAGTGGCCTTTGTAAGATTTCCCTAACTGAATGGTTCAATAACTGCCAGTTGTTCTCCTCTATACGAGAAGGAAGACAAGATAATGTCTAAGCTAATCTTCAAAGTTCTTCCACTGGACATGTCCGTTACACCATTCACCTTCAAACTGAGCACAAAAAAAAAGCTTTTGGCAAATGTGTAACAAAACTGTACAAACTGGCATTCATCAGAATATGTTGAGATAGTCTTGCCATTGTATGCCCTAGAAGCTTATTTGGCAGGTAAAGATCTATAATTTAATGCAAAATATTTTTGAGACATTGTCTCTAAGTAGCAAGTAAAGTATCTAGCTTATTACTCCTACCTGCAAACTTGCAATGGGGTTCAAACCCAGCTTCTCTACCAAGTCAACAGTTTTTTGAAGCTGCCATCCAGAAAAATTGCTAACTCCAACATAGCGAACCTTTCCACTGCGAACCAAGTCATCAAAAGTGCGAAACGTTTCCTCAAGTCTTGTTCCATCATCAAAAAAGTGTGCCTGATTAAAAAAATATTTGAACTATTTAATTTTAAAAGCATGAAGAGTATTTTAAGAATTATAATGTTTAAATGAGAAATAGTCAATTGATATACAAACAGAGATGTTCAGAGAAAACATTCTAAAAAAACATAAGCTTTAAATTTTACCTGATAAAGATCCACAAAGTCTGTCTGAAGCCTCTGTAAGCTTTTGTCTATACTTTCAGTTATATGTCTGCGACTGAGACCAATATTATTGACATTGTTCTCTAAGCCCATGTTTGCTCTTACTTTAGTGGCAATGACAAAATTTTCTCTGTTTTGGCTGTAATGAAAGATGACAACATCTATTATAATGTTTACTATAACCTTCATCCATAAATGAAAATATATCCATTTTGTCTAATTATAAGTTCACATAAAACAATAGTCAATGACAATCTTGTACATACAAATTTAGAAGTTCAATTAAAGGTGACTTAGTTGTTTTTTACCCACCAAACAAGAGGATGTGAGGCATACCTTGCGAGCCATTTTCCAACAATAGCTTCAGATTTACCCCGACCATAGATATCAGCCGTGTCAATAAAGTTGCCACCCCATTCTGCAAATTTGTCAAGAATTTGATGGGAGAGGTCCTCATCAGCTTGGCCTGGGGTACCAAACTATGGATAGGTCAAAAAACAAAATTCACTGTATCAAAGAACATTTTTTAAAAACATTTTGTTGCTACAAATACATTTTTTTTTTCTTTTTGGAAAAGTTAAGGAGAAGATTTAATTTAAAGAAATATGTAGACTACAGCCTTCAAGTAGAATATGTTGCAGCTAATCACAATCAACTAAGCTTCTGTACATTAGCTTTTTTTTTTTTTAAAAACATGAAAATATAGAAAAATACTTTGTTTTAAAAAACAAAGATTCTATTAGCATAGTTGTATCAATAAGCTTGGATCAGTCATGTAATTAAATTTGTAATAGATTTAGACTAACAATAATAAACTGCAATTAGAAATTTTTACCATTTATTTTTGTTAAGCGCAATTTCATGCTTTTAGCTTTCTCAATACGCTATGGTCCTATCAAAGAGTGGGTGAGAGAGAGGGGTTATCTGTGTGAATATTACCATGATTGCTGGATTTGAACTAAAGAAGTGCTAATGAAAATAGAAGGTTTAATAGTATTAAAAGTTTCAAACTTTAAAGCAGCAACCCATAAAGGGGTCTAATTAAACTTATACCGCCACATCAGTCAAGTACAATTTACAAAATAACTATATTAAGAAACAAACAACTTACCGCTGATTCACCAAAGGTCATAGCCCCTAGACATAGGTTGGATACCTTCAGACCAGTCTGTCCAAGATATACATATGGTAGCTTTTTCTCAGCAGGTACTGTGCTTGCCATTGTGTGTAGGTCCTGTAGAAAAGCATGATTATTTAGATTATTTAGTGATCATTTTTTATTCTGTTACTCTCTAATGATATCAAATATTAGAATATATGCATCCACTGATTGAGACCCCTTGACTCTAGAATGGACAAAAAAATAGAGTTATGAAACAAACAAATATTCATATATTTGATTAGAGTAACACCAATAGTAAAATCACTAAACTTATAGACACTTCCCCGGGCATGCTACCCTGCCTCAGAGTGGCGCCCGGGTAGAAACGATCGTAGGAGGAAACATTTAGGCTAAAGGGTAGCAAAACAAGACTCCCATGTGGGTGCCTAAGGGGGTGCAAGAGCATCCTCATTGCACTGTGCGGAGTTGTAAAAAAGATCCCACAACCTTGTCCTAATCCGGCGGTGTTCCTTAAGGGGCCGTTACATAAATGGCGTGTCCCGCATGGTTAGCTTGGTATAGAAAAGGAAAATAGCGGGGGTCTCTTTTGAACTTTGGAGTATTACTAGATCTAGACGGTATTATTATGATTATCAAATGATATAATATAATTATAGTCATAGTAATACTAATACTACTAGTTATCACATATCACATCAATATGATCATTGACAATGATATTTTGATTTAGGTTTACTCTAGATCTATCTAGAGTCAGATTATAGTAAAAAATAAATTCTAGTAACTATACTGAGTATACTATAATCTATAGTTACTAGAATTTATTTTAGTATAGTCATAGACATAGTATAGTAGATCTAGACTAGATCTAATCATCATCTATGACTATGAGTATATGACTATAATATAATACTATATCATATTGATATTTATGTAAAAAATAGTGAAATTATTCTAAACCTGGGATACATCATCATCTAGAATTAGAATATTTATAATTTTATTAGATTATTAGATCTATTATAATCTATAAATTCTATGCCATGAGTAGTAGACTTAGATCCAAGGGTAATATGATTAAATATTAGTAAATAAGTAAGCAGTAGTGAGAGTAGGGGTATATAGTAGGCAAGCTATAGTCTATACGACTATAGTAGTTAGTAGACCTAGATCTATTATCTATGTAGATCTAGTAAGGGTTGGGTTTGGATGATCAATGTAAATGACTTTAAAATCAAGTTGTTGCTAGTAGTCTCCCCTATGATAAATCTTTCGGCATTGAAAAGAAAGATTCGTTTTATTACCAAAATTTATTTATTATTATTATTTTTTAAAGTTTAGGTCTTGATTAGTGTTATTATTTCCTGTAATAACAACACTGGGATTCGAACCCGAAAACCCTTGGTTCAGATCTCAAATGGTTTACAACTCAGCTACCACGCCCTCATAATCATATTAATTATATATTTCATGTGTAAGATTAAATCTAGATCTGTTACATTTGATGATTTGTCTTGACAAAAAAAAAAAGGTCTACCAAATAAGATCCTTTACTAGTGTATTCTAGGAGTAGGCCCTATCCTTTTTTTTTTAAATAAATATTATGGAATATATATATATATACACACTACCTGTTTTTCTATCCCGTTGATCCCTAGACCTAAATGTCTGGTTGCAGGAGTAGTGATAACGACACTATAACCACACTGGCATATCTTGTGCTAAATACTAGACACGAAATGTTCACATCCGGGGATTCTAAAAAATATGGAGATGGAAATATAGGCACGATGGCATATAGATCTAGTTACTCATTCCTTCTATGTAAATAACAATGTTATATTTGAAGTATATTTTGAAGTTTAGTTCTCCTTCTAAGACATTCATTTTTTGGCAAGTCCCGGAAGAGACATAGTTAACTCAGGTGTCGGACTGGCACTGAGGAGCCTACATGGTAGCAAATGGCTTCTGAAAAAGTCAGGTGGAAATCTACATAAAAGATGAGGGACATACATTTGACTTAAAGAAAAGCCCTTAATGAAGACAAAATAGACTGGGCTTGTGAAGGACAACTGCTCTGACTGCATCATTTTAGGTAAAATGTGCAGGACATAAAATGGGTCTTCTAAGTCATGAGAAATATTGTACTCTTGAGACGGATATAGCTACTGCCGCGGGATGAATGCTGACAGCCACAGACAGGGGCGAGAGAAAACAAAAAGGATACGTCAATAGAATTACAATATTTGAACAAAACGAAAATGACGAAAAGGAACATCTAGGCAATCGATAGCCAACATCAATGTAGATGAAAGAACCGTGATAAATTATTGAACAGTGGCGTGTAATGTGTAGGTCTAAATGATATTGTGTAGGCATAAATGTGGTGTGAATACAATTGATTCTTTCAAACAAAAAGTATTATTGACAACAACGTAGGAACCAGTGACAAGATGTAAAGCACGCGCCATAATGGTCTCACTGATGTACACGTATCATGGTATTAGTTACCCAAACACTTTTTAAATATTTTTTCCCTCATTATCTTAAAGGTCAAAGTTCTTACATTTGATACGAGATTTCTTGAATTCAGTTTAAGATACTTATCGAAATGTAAGTCGGCTAACTCATGATAACACAAAATTGTATTTTCACATATAAATAGAAGAAAAATGATAAGTCTTGGTTCAATTTATTTGTGGGTTTTGTTTTAATGGACTAACAACATTATCTAGGCCATTTATGTCATTAATTAAAGATCTTTATATTTTTATTACGGTTAATTTTCTGTTTCCAGCAGTATATTAGCATTCTTGTGAATTGGTTAAGAGGAAACCACATCACTCCGTTTAGTATGAATGTAGCCTATGAATAAACAACACCGGAATAGCAGATGTGAACTTTTACTGTCCTATGTGTGCAGATTATGTAGCTGGAGAAGGTTGGAATTTGAATATTTTGACAGTGGCGTTACTAGGATCGGTGTCACCCACTGCGGAAAGCTCAGCCTGCCACCCCAACCCCCTAAAAAAAACTATCGTTAGCTCTTTTTTTCTTTTGTTGTTGTTGAATCCTAATCCTGTGAAGTAGTGAATTGATTGGTGACACTGCAGAATGAGTGTAGTGTGAAGTAGTGAATTGATTGGTGACACTGCAGAATGAGTGTAGTGTGAAGTAGTGAATTGATTGGTGACACTGCAGAATGAGTGTAGTGTGAAGTAGTGAATTGATTGGTGACACTGCAGAATGAGTGTAGTGTGAAGTAGTGAATTGATTGGTGACACACTGCAGAATGAGTGTAGTGTGAAGTAGTGAATTGATTGGTGACACTGCAGAATGAGTGTAGTGTGAAGTAGTGAATTGATTGGTGACACACTGCAGAAGGAGTGTAGTGTGAAGTAGTGAATTGATTGGTGACACACTGCAGAAGGAGTGTAGTGTGAAGTAGTGAATTGATTGGTGACACTGCAGAAGGAGTGTAGTGTGAAGTAGTGAATTGATTGGTGACACACTGCAGAAGGAGTGTAGTGTGAAGTAGTGAATTGATTGGTGACACACTGCAGAAGGAGTATAGTGTGAAGTAGAGAATTGATTGGTGACACTGCAGAAGGAGTGTAGTGTGAAGTAGTGAATTGATTGGTGACACTGCAGAATGAGTGTCGGTGCTTTTTTAAAACGTCATTGGTTTGAGACACATCTTATAGATGGAGTAAAAAATTTGAAACATTGAAATGAACACGTTTTTTTTTATAAGTTTTAAAGAGCGTCTTATGGAAATGCTTTTAAATGTACTCGCGTTTCTCCACTCCTTCCGAAGAGGCAGATCATGCATTGATGAGATTTTCGACTTGCGAAATATCATCGAGCAAAGTGTAGAATACAAATAAAGTCTGTTGATTAGTTGTTTTGTTTTTTAATTTGATAGCGTCAATTGTGAATCACTCTGGAAAATAGCAAGAGAATATAGCATCCCACAAAAACTGGTCGAGATGCTGAGAAATCTCTGTAGCAAATCTCTGTAGCCAATCAAGCTAAGACGATAGAATAACGGAGCTCCTCAACATCGAAACTGGTGTGAGACCAGGTTGTATCTTGTGGTGGGCTAATATCTTGTGTGACCTCACTTCTATTTCATTCATTACTCCACATCAGCCACAAAACATTACAGGTTAACTATATGAACTTGATAAAGACTTTTACTAGTGCAAATGACTCTCCTTTATTCCTAACTGGGAAGTCTGCCTAGTCCTCTTCAACGTCACTATGTTTCTATCTACAACGTTGTCTACGCTATCGCCATGTTGTTCTTTTTGTTCGCCTAGTCTCTTACGTCATTCGTCTGTCTTACTACGTCACTACTTTTACCGTCGCTGACAAGAATACAAAATACCTACCGAAACTAAAATACTCTCTAAACTAGTACATAACCATCTTATCCCCCAATGCTCTTTTTGAATGACATAGATTTTGTCATTTAAAAAAACAATTAGACTACTGTCGGTATCCCATTGCATGAACCAAGCAGACGGAAGGACCGGGATTTTTGCAGACAATGTTGCATTCATTACTCTGGAATGGAGATGACGATGAACCTCGACAGAGACGCACTCAAAGTTATGCGTATTAGCTGAAGGTCCCCCAGAATCCTCGTCAACATTGGTCATACAGGACTTGAACAAACATAAACGTGAATGTATTTAGGCAGTGTCGGATAGGACAAGGATAGGGCCGTCTTTCAAAAAGTAATGCCTATCTGAACAAACAAACCAGTTAGCATCGATGCCAAGAATCAACTATCCTAACAAAATAAGTGTGCCTACGGCCAGCTACGCTTCGAGACGTGAAGGATTGTAAAGTGGCAAAACATGGCTCAGACACGAAGGATGAGAAGGCTCCTAAGAATACCTTACCTAGATCATGTTACCAATAGAGATATCCTTTCCCTATCGAATAGTGCTTTTACTTGATAAATATTTTAAAAATATTTTATAGGCAAGGCTACATTGCAAATACAACCATTTTTTAAATAAAAAAATACCTTAAGCTCACGTCAACAAAATGCGTCCAGGACTCCCAGTTTGGAAGTGAAGAGCTTTACCACGCAGCCATCGCGCTTCCATATATTCATTTAGAGTACACTTATGATTTTTTGAATAATAATTATTAACCTTATACGAAAAAATAGAAAACACCAAACTGTGGGAGATGAGTGGACAGAAAAATATAGAGGTGCAGATCTTAGAGAGGAAGTGGAGATGGATTGGTCACACCCTTAGAAACAATACTAATCACAGAGCTAGACAGGCTTTAGAATGGATCCCTCAGGGAACAAGACGTAGAGGAAGACCAAAAAGAACATGGCGACGCAGTATACTAGAGGAAGCCGAGAGGACAGGAAAGAGCTGCAAAGCCATTAAAAAAAATAGCAAGAGACCGTGGAGAGTGGCGTGTTTTTACTGAGGCCCAATGTTCCACGAGGAATGCAAAGGAAAGATGATGCTGATACATTCAAAATAATTTTAGATAATTTGTAAAATTAAATGGTTCACTTTCAAAAAAGAAAAAAGTAGCCGTTGTATTAGAACGTTTAATGATCTAAATTATCATGATGTCCGATTTTCAGTTTCTGAGACCTAAACGGGACGGATGGACAGAACACACGAAACTAATAGCGTCTATTCCCATTTCGGTAGCCACAAAAAATCCCCCTTTTGAGTTAGTATTTTGTGATTTTACCATCACAAAAGAGATACAAGACACCGATAGCAAAGACAAAATAGACACAAAATCTGTAAATCAAATCATTAATAGAAACTATCTGATATAAACTTTTCCCACGTAAATTATGAGTCTGGTGTGAATGTATGTGTGAGCAGGTCAGGCAGGCGCGAGTGGGAGATACCTATTCTCTTCTGCTCAACATTAAAATTTACCAACAGTAGGCAGATGTTAGCGCTACTGGGTGGGCTCAATCTGTGCACCTCGGCATGGTGACCAAGGGGCTAGAGTCGCCTAAGTAACCAGACAACTAGCTATAACTAACCTAAACTAAAGGAAAGCAAGATAACGAAACTTTAGTTAGGATAAATAAACAAACGAAACTTTATTTACATATGCTAAAACAAATCAATAATAAAATATAATATATACACTAACTTGACTAACCACCACTACTGAACCCATCAACTAACTAAAACCCTCTAAATCTACACCACTACAAACACTAACAAACTAACCAACTATCTAACACAAACTGATCAACCCAACTATCTAACTAAATCACTACAACTACTACACTAGTCTAGACCTAGATCTACACTAACAAACTACAATAAACTAGTCTAGATCTACAATATTCTACTACTACAACCAACTCATAACTAAAACTAAAACAAGAACACCTTAGTCTTAGTACCTTACTATAGTATTAGTAGATATATTCACTAAGAACAGAAACAGACTATAACTAAGTTTACTAATAGAACTCTAAGGCAACACTACACTAGTATCTACAGAAACAAAATAAATCTACAACAGCAGCTTAGAACAGTTAAAACCAACAGTTAAAACAGCAGTTACTTTCAGCAGCTAAAAGCAGTAACACAGCAGTAACAATAGCAGGCCGTCCCAGGTACAGGAATAAAAATAAGTACACGACAGACCACAAAGATCTTCGGCTGTCACACAGACATACTATACTGACCACTGGTCAACTGTACACTGAACTGTTTTTAAAACAGAGTGGCACACTTTTTTCACACCCCACCCTAACTTACACAAAAAGCGGAAGTACAAATAATACATTTGGCACTAGCCTATAAAAAAATAGAATACACACAAATATAGCTCTGGGAGCGCAAGCTCACATTCATCCCGCCTAAATTTTTTTGCGTCCTCGCAAAACAAAATACTAACAAATTACTAAAAATATAATACATACATAGTGTTCATACCTTCCATCAATTGGAAAAAAATAAATTACACAAAATATTAGAGCTTCAATAATATGACCAAAAAGTACTTAATAATAATGCATCATATTATATATATATATAGCAGCATAAAAAAATAAATTACGAATACAAGAATCCATAAGGTGAGGAAACAAACTTCATTTCGTCCTCCCTTACATATCTGTATGCACTGCCGTCTTCGGCTTCTACCATGTACCATCCTGAGGCGTATTTTGGCACAGCAGTAATTATGTAACATGAGGGTTCATACTGCATAAACTGTCTGCCCTGTCCTCTGACTCTACGTTCGACTAGCACTCGGCATCCAATGTTCAAAAGATCATTTCTTTTCCTCTGCAACTCAGGAACCTCATGGGAAAGCAAGGTGGACTCCGGTTGAACCGGATGTAACTGTAGGAAAGGATTTGTTTCCCTACCTCCTTCTGCATGATGACTAGAAGTGTCAGGTGAGACAACTTCTGTATGAATCGACATCATTTCTGTCACTGCGGGTTGGCTTCCGCGAACAAAAGAATCAGGTGCAGCGTTGGATCGCTTAGGAATCTGTGGCACCTCAGCCGACAATTCTGTTGGCTTGGGGGCAGGTTGCAGTTGTACTGCCTGTGGTTGTTCCACTGAGGCAACCTGAACGTGACTCACTGCTGCATTGACATCAGTGCAAGCTCGGATGAAGTGGTCCCGGCTTCCACAGTTAGAGCAGTTGCGACTGTGGTGTTGACGATTATCTCGGTTCCCGCGTTTCCCTTGTCGGCCTTGAAACCTGTTCTTCAGCCTGCAATTTCTTGCTAGATGGCCATGTTTTCCACATGTGTAGCATTTCCTGTTCTTCGTCGCTGGCCTCTTATGGTTAAGAGAACGATTTGTCTCCGCGCGCTGTTGTGAGGTAATCTGTTTCACATTGCCGCTAATGTGATCAGGTTGATGGTAGTTGCAGTGGGGACAGTTAGAGTTCTGTGGCCCCGAAAGTTGTAGGTGCACAATTTGGGCTGCAAGCTCCTCCACTTGCTTGGAGAGAGCAGCTAGCTGACCTTCAATCTTTATCTCACTGCATGTGAGATTGACTCGCGGTGCGACATCCTCGTCCTGTGCCCACCTAATGGCCATGTCTCTTAATGCCAAGAATTCAGTTTCTGGCCTATCAAGTAGTCTCTCTCGCTGGTCTCTCCTTAGGGTCCTGTCACTGAGGTTTTCTACGAACTGGTCCTTCAGGATATATTAGCTGAAGGGAGTTTCAGATAGGGCTCTCTGCCTGTCTGTGAGTGCTTCAAATGCCTGAAGGAGACGGTGTGAGTAGGTGCGGACAGACTCATTCGGGTGCTGGCTTATTCTGAACAGCTGCCCAATGAGGCAGTTGATGCTCCGCCTTTCTCCATAAGTGGAACGTAGAACTTGTACCAGGGCATCTGGACATGCCCTTGTTGTCTGAGGGTGACACCTAAGTTCGACCTTCACTGTCTCACCTAGATGTGCAAAGAGGAAGTCACATTTTTCCTCTCGGTGTACCAAGTGTTGAGACTTCCAGGCTCTCTCATCACTTTGAAGGAACTCTTCAACTTCACTGGCAGGACCACTGGTCAACTGTACACTGAACTGTTTTTAAAACAGAGTGGCACACTTTTTTTACACCCCACCCTAACTTACACAAAAAGCGGAAGTACAAATAATACATTTGGCACTAGCCTATAAAAAAAATAGAATACACAAAAAAATAGCTCTGGGAGCGCAAGCTCACATATGTTTTAGTTTTTTTTTATAGTTATAGGCCTAATGCTTTGTTTGGTGTGATGCACTCATTGTAAGATATATTTCCTTATGGATAATAATGATTATTATTTTTTTATTATTATTATTTAAATACCTAATTGTATGGACTTACAAGTACTGCTTTTTTATATTTAGGAACTAATAGAATAAAAAAAAAGACATAGTTATTTTAATTTTCAAACGACATAGGTCTAGTACCCCTACTTACAGAAAATACCCACCTATTGTTTCTTAAATGTAGGCCTACTGAGTCACAATGACTGTGCAGTACCGGTATCAAAAGTCGCTCTTTATGTTCAAGGGTTAAGTCCAGTCAACGTCAAGAGTTTCTCAGGCTATAATTACGATAAGAAAGGGTTCATATATTTATAATATATATCATTGGCGTAGCCGGGGGAGGAGGTTGCAGGGTTCAAACCCCTCCCTCAAAACGAAATCCAACCCCCGGAAGGGAAGGTTAAATTTTGTGACAGTTTTTATTTTCTCAATTTTTTTTTATTGTAATGTAAAATGTATTTTATTTCAATGTTAAACCATCACTTGCCTCAGCGCAGCCGGAGGAGGGAGGGGGGAGGTTAAATCTCCTCCAGGGGATTTTGAGGTTAATATTGAAGAGGGGATTTAAACTAAAGCAAACTACTGTCACCTAATTCTATGAGCGTAGCTAAGTGGAGATTGAGTTTAAACCCCCCACACACACACACACAAATAGTCCTGAGTTGAGTAGATTTTTTAAAATCTAAAGCAAACTACAGTCTGTAACAATAGGTTTGTGTAGATTATACAATGCAATGGCATAAATTGGTTACTATTGTAAAATAAAATAAAATAATAATAACAATTAAAAAAATCAAGCAAAACTAATAAAGTGCAGTGAACAGCCATTTTTTTTTTTATCTACAATTTTTTACTGGAAGAGTAGTAGAGTAATGCACTATAGATACCTCAGAATACGCCTTTTAAATTTTTTATATAAAGGAAATAATGCTTGGCTCCAGGAAGAACCTATTCTAGAATAAAAAAAAAAACAACTTCAGAAAGAATTAAGGGTCAGAATGTAATAGTAACTTATTACGTATTTTTGTTTGTATGTTTGTTTGTGTTTGTGTGTGTGTGCGTGCGTGCGTGTGTAGGGGGAGAGGAAAGAAAACATAAATATATACCTATATATTGTTATAAACCTGGTAGTGACACAGATGGGGTAGTGCTGTGTGTGGTTTTAGCCGATGCAAATAGCCCCAGGCCAGCGCAAGACGAGCGGTCAAACGTGACGAATACCAGTACACGCCAGTTGGGGATGGACCTCTGTTGTGAATACTACTCTGGCAAGTCACGTCCAGTGTAGTCATGTGATCAACCAGAATGGTAGAGCGACGTTCCGTCTGGTTCTAGAAGACCTATAGGGACACTACAGAAGAGCGTATGGTTCTTAAAAATTAGACATTTACCGCGACTATTCAAAGAGCGTTTAGCCATCGTTCTGTTCACATTCTATGCCGACCAAAAACAGGCCGACTGCATCCGGTTTCGCTTTACATGAAGATAATATGACGATAAATACGTCAAATAAAAATAGACTTTCTCTACTTGTGCCTCGAATGTGCACAATACTGTTGCTATAGAATCGACCATTGTTCGCTCGTTACGTTAGTTTACATAATTTGACCTGCCTTTTTTTAATAGTAATGAGCATTCAGGAGAATGCGTTTCTGCATTAAAGAATGCAATAAAATGCGTGGCGTCGGGGGTTCGCTAGTCAGTACAGAAAGGGAATTTTATTGTTAATATTTGAGTTGCTGTACTGTTGTTCTTAATTTTTCATTGATTGTAACAGTTACCCTCTTAGGTTTACTTCAGATAATTTTAGTTAATAGTTAAAGAAAATTAAATTGTGTTAATTTCCATTATTGCTATTCGTGTAGAATTGTAGATCCATGCAATGTAGCACAATGCCCCCTTTATTAAACAACACTAAACACTGTTATTAAATTATGCTTTAAATAATGTTTCGGTTATTTACATATAAACTGTATTTCTCTCATTAAAACAAAATAAATCAGGTAAATATTTAATATAATTTTGTTTATAACAATATTTTGAGAAATAACAAAACTGCTTACAAAATGTTAAAAGCATACAACATAATCACATCCATTCTTTTAATAAGATCCGAAATGTAAAAAAAAAACAGTCTTCACCAGGACTCATACCCCCTGACCCCAAATCGGAGGCCTAGCGCTTTACCACTTAGCCACCGCGCCTATGAGTCTATCAATCTCTAATAGGTCATTAGTTGGGGAAAGTAAAGGCGGTTGGTCTTTGTGCTGGCCACACGACACCCTCGTTAACCATTGGCCACAGACACAGATGACCTTTACATCATCTGCACTATAGATCGCAAGGTTTGAAAATAACTACATAGATGCCCTGGTCTGCTTTAGCACATCTTGCCATTCAATGCCCGAACTTTTAGCTGTTCTAGATCTGCCTCTACCCGGGCACGCTGTCCTGCCTCATCGTGGCACCCGGGTGGAAACGGCTACTTTAGGGGGTAGCTAGGCTTAATGAATGTCGAAACATAACTCCCGTGGGGATGCCCTCGGGTATTAAGAGTCCACCTCTTAAACGGGCGGGGTTGCAAAAAAGTCCCCACAAACCTGTCACCAATCCATGAGCTGTTCCTCAAGGGACCGTTACATTAAATGGCGAGTCCTCCACGGTTAGCTTGGTACAACGAAGGAAAATGGTGGAGGTGTCCTTGGCCTTCGGCCATGTTCAGCCAAGCATGAGTACGGGGCCAAAGGCATTAGAAACAGCAATGTTTTACAAAGGCATTGAGTCGGGTCTCTCTCAAACAGAACTGTGTTTCACGCAGGTTTTTTTTTTTTTACTGTTTGGCGTCCAAATAAGTTTGTTTTTTTTTAAACTTAGGGCTCGAAGAGCCTTCGGCTCAGCCCTTGGACGATCAACAAGATCTGCCTCTACGTCATCAAGTCACTGTGCTCGCGGTCTGCTTTTGGGACGCCTGCCTTTCGGTTTATACCGGGGAACAATCTTTTCTCCTCTGTTCTTTGACATTCTTTCGAGGTGACCTGCCCCCCCCCCCCAACATCATCTGTTCCTTTTTCTTTCCATCGTCATAGAGCTGGTCTAGTTCTGGCTTGGTGCAAGTCTTCCATCCTGTTTCTCACGCATGGCACCATACATTTGTTTCTGAGGACTTTCCTTTTCCAAATATTCAGTTTAGTTTTTGTCAGCGTCCAAGGTTCATTTTCCACAGGAAGACCCTCCTAGTATACTTGTCAATAATAAAGGTTATAATATTATTAATATTTACTTAGACTATAATGATATAATGATATTAATATTTACTTAGGCTATAATGATATAAGGATATTAATATTTACATAGGCTATAATGATATAATGATATTAATATTTACATAGGCTATAATGATATAATGATATTAATATTTACTTAGGCTATAATGTTATAAAGATTCCAACCAGTGACCATCGAAACCATATGTGTATGCCAACAGGCCTATCATTTATCTATAGATCTATTTGCTTAAGGAATAAAAAAATATTAATTGTCCCCTTTTCTTTTTAATTAAAATACTCGTTACCAAGTTAGACAACTGAAAGTGCTTTATTGATATCTGTATTACAAGAGCTATGCCCCCTTGTCAAAGTATTCTACTTGTATGTAATGGATCTATGTGTCAGTCAACTCTTGAGTTATTGTTATGGGTATATAGCTGATATGACACTCTAGTGGTATGTCACTTTACTTGTGTTCTCTATCAGTATGTCACACTATTGATGTGTCAATATACCAGTATGCCACTCTTCTGATGTGTCATTATACAAGTATGTCACTCTATTGATGTTTCATTATACCAGTATACCACTCTACTAATGTGTCATTATACCGGTGCGAGAATGACCGAAAGCTGAAAGTTTTGTGACCGTGAATTTAATTAAAGTATCTGACTCTCGAGACGAACTAGTTTTGTTAGTTGTTTTTTTTTTTGTTTTGTTTTGTTTTGGTTTGTTAATTGTTTTGTTTTATTTTCAGTAGGTTACTTCGGAACACAAGGACGCCTAGACACATGAGACAAAACTAGTTTAGTCTCTACTGGGATTATTTAATTTAAGTGTAAGGGTTAGGGTTAGGGTAGTCTTTTTATCTTTAGCTCACAAAGTAATAAGAATAGTTTCTGCTTTGAAAGAGATGGATTTATAAAAAAAAAAAAGAAATTTGATAAGCTTTGCATTTGTGGGAATATTTTACTCAACAGCCTTAAACAACGAGCCTGTTTTTCAATTATTTTTTTTTTATTTTGTTAGCGCTTTTATTTTTGTCAGAAAAAGAGCAGCTGCATGATCCTTTAGTATGGGCTTCGGATGGTTGTTACGATGATTCCGAGTTGGAGTTTTTATTGACCTTCCATCCTTTGGTCGTAATCTTCAGTTTCAAAAGTACGTTCAAAACTTTTTTGACTAAGGTAAGTCCAAAACTTATAACGATTTTTTTTTTTTAGTTTTGGAGAAAGTATCACCTGTCAGAAGCAAAATACCGGTATGTGGGAATTAAGGAGGCTCAGTTAATTAATTACACATAAAATTAGCTTACATCTGAGAAAATTGTTGAAATGTTGAACTAATAAACTGTTTTATTGGCTTGGTAGATTTTTTCAAAAAGTAAAGACGACCTGTCTACAAGACTTTTAAATGTCTTTCGTTACGCCATCAATGACTGACCCAGTTTACCTGGATATAGCAAGCCCAATTATATTTACTTTCTTAAATCCATCAGTTGAAAGCAACAAGGGCGGGCTGTGCTTCAAAATCGGTCTGGTATTACCATGCGAACCGACCAATAGTTGTTTGCCATATGATGGGTATCCATTTCTACGTATCTTTAAGGGTACATTTTGATAAGGCATCGAAAATTATCGCATGAATTCGTGGGTTTGCGGAAACTGTTTTATTGTATTTATTGTATGTTGGTAGGCTTATAAGTAATCAAAGGGTTCAATCCATTGAATATAAAATTTAACAGATGGTTACATAAAAATAAACTCTCTTCAGTTGGTCTTTAATTGGTTTAACACGAATTCAATGCGAGTCAACGGAATACAAGTTGTAAGTTGTTTGCGTTTGTTAAGTGTTTAGTGTGCGTTAGGGATTGAAGTTCACCAGAAGCACTGTATAGGGATCTGGCCTATTATAATAATAAAGAAAATCTGTTAGACTTTGTAAATTTAGTCCGAAAAAGATGTTTTTATAAACGGCAATGCGAGGGCTAATTATACCATTCAGTGAACCTTTCTATAAGAAAATATTCTAAAAATCTTTTAGTTTAATATTGGCTATACTGCAATTTTAAGCGGTCCTTTCGACGTCGAGTCAGCGGCCCTTTTAGGTCCTTTGGGTAATTGTGACACACGGGCGAGCTTGTTGGGATATTTTATTTTCAAACAAACACTAAAGCTGTGGAATGTACCTATATAAAATGAATGGACTATATTTTAAATGTTCATGTGTTAAAGAATAAAATTATTTTTAAGAAGAGTAGATCTATCATCTTAGAATGAGATCTGCAGGTAGATCTAGGATTAGTGAAATTTCTTTCTGCGCGTGCGTGACCTTTCGGTCTTGTCTCATGTAAACATGGCTATATGACCTAGATCCATGAAATAGTTGTACTTTCATAGAGTTGGGCAACTTTTTTTGTTTTAGGACTACTTTACATATTTTGCTTCTCCAGTTAGTATCCAATGAACATGTATGCCAAGTTTTAGCTAGATTGGTCAAAATACATAGCCTACATGCATGCGCCTACTTTCTGCTTTATATTATAGATTAGTATTATTATTATTATCATCCAATACGTGCAAAACAACTTTTGATTTATACATACATACATATATATATTTATTTATTTATATATATATATTAGTTAAATATTAACATTAAAATGATATTATCATGCTCTGGATGATCAGGCTCAGACATCAGCAAAGGTAGGCAGTTGTCCAATAATATAGACAATTATAGAAGAAGCATTAACCCATTTACGCACAAAAGCAGGTAAAGCAAATCGTGGGTAGTGTTAGCAATAAACACTATCATAATTAGTGGAGTTGGGTACATTTCTGCCAAAAACAGTCTCGCTTGCCATTTTAGCACTGGTCAGTGTCACCTCGACCTTATCCTTAAACCTAATAACATATCTTTTTCGCTTTTATTTGAAAAAATTATAAAGTCACTGTCATACTGTATTAACATATTGCTCTAATTTTCCTACTACATAAAGTTTCCTTTCCATTAGGTTAGTAGGCGTCCGGCAAAAGGAGGACATGTCATTCTTTTCGCATGAGAATGTCCTTTTTTTCACTCTGCTGTTTACAATATGGAAATCCATCGATTGAGTGCATTCCATTATATCTTTTGTTTTAAATGCACAAACTCACCCCTAAACAGCAGATAGATGACCAGTGGCGTCACTAGAGGGATGCTGTGGATGTGGGCCGCACTGTGTGACACCCATCAGGGAGTGATACCCAAGTGGTTAAAATACAATTTTCCATAATGCAACTTTTAAAAATAAAAATTACTGCCTCAAATGTTTCTCACAGTTCAGTGTCAATATGTCACAAACTTTCTTAATGAAATTTATATGATTTGTAATCTTCCTACAAAGATAAAAATAATGCGTTTAGACTCCAGGACAAAGAGTTTGTGAAGCTCAGTAATGCAGAAAAACGCTTATTACAAGGGGCTTCGAGCTCTGAGTGAGCTTACGGCGCTGCCCTAAACATCTTATCTGACAGTTCAATGGCGAACGTAACATTTTTTTATTGTAAAATGTCGAGAAACACATAGACTTAAGCTCTCTAGCGCGTAATTCGAAGCATAGGGCTGCTAGCTCTCTACACAGAAATCAGTCTAAGGCAACTTTAACAGCCTTTCCCAGTTGGTGCCCACGAAATTCAGGACTTCTAAAAAGGTACAAAGCCATGCTAGACGTGGATGGGCTTCCTTTTTTTTTATTTCCTCTTTTCGGCTTTCGTGTTAAGGTTGACTTTGGTAAACGTATTTCGTCTTGTCAAATGATATGTCTCACAAATCTCAATCGACGTTCAGACGCCACTTGCTTTTGATGGCAAAAATGTATGCGGGAAAAGATTTCTCTATCGGTAACATTATCTCGGTATGTTATTCAGAGGTTCCTTCTCTGCCACCACTGCTCAGCCTCTTTTCAACCTTCCATGTCTCGACGTATAGGGAGCCGTTGGGAAAATGATTGTATTGAGGTGGTGGATTATAATCTCCAGGCTAATACAAATATTATTACAAAGTAATTGATACAATTACACTTAATATAAGCTTTGTTGTTGTTTTTTTGGATTTTTAAAAAGTGTTTTTTGGTTTTTCTTTTTTCTTTTGCATTGCGAGCACATCGCGCAGTGGGTGAAATAGAAAAAGAAACTCTCTAATGAGAGCAACTCTTTTCACAAAGGAGCCTACAGTCTTCAAAAATGTGCAAAGAGTCTAATAAGTAAGCTTGCTATAATGCTGTAGGCCTACTACTGGGAATAGTCTCTGTCTCTAAGAATAGCAGCCTTTTGATTTACATGGTAGCAATCGTTTTCATATTTCTCATCTTGAAAGTCATAATGGTAGGGCTTGTTATCGCTGTCACAGAGAGCACCAACTTCACCAAAGCATTCTTTGTAAGACTAAGACTAAGACTAGGACTGCTTTATTGATCCTTACGGAAATTTGTTGTGATTACAAGGACTCTTTTCTCATATAATGACATCAGAACAGAAAAATACACATAAATACAACAGACACAACATAAAGAGTTCATTCAGCGACTACACACAGGTATCATGGTCAACGAGTGGCGGTGATTGAGTCTGACCGAGTGAGGTACGAATGAGTTTGTACAATCACAGTTTTGAATGAGTAACCGTTGTTTGATAAATAATGTTAAGCTTTTCTCTCTCAAAGGTTCAATCTGACCTTGCACGTTACGCATCAGTTTTTCTATGGAATAATTTATCGAATCCTGAAGGTACTTTGTTCACTTTGGTCTCGTAACAAGTCCTGCATGGTGATCACGAGTTCGCCACTATCTGGTTCTACCTCCACACACAGATATGTCCCCTCCCCCTTCCTCAACCAGGTCCTGTCCAAGATGTGCTCTCATCTTTTCTTTGGCCCAAACAATCTTCAGCTCTCTGGCTCGGAGCTCCTCCTTCAACTGTTTGTAGCTCAGCTCGTCTAGCTTCCTCAGCGTTGTCATTCTTTCCTTTCGTTGAGCTGCCCAAATCCCACTTCCAAACACCAATTGTTGTAAATCTAAGGCAAGCACTCAACGAATGGAAGAAAGTAATAACAGCCGATGTATTTATTTACAGCAAGTATAAACGAACAGGCATGAACTTCAGCTATTAAGTCCCAGAGCGTCTTTCTTTATTTCAATTGTCCTTTTCTATCTAAATACTAGTACATTTAAAAAAGTATAGACGACGATTGCAGTTTTCTAAGCTTTACAAAGTAAGACGATTGGGTCTCTTAAAACTTTAAAACCTAGATGTCGGTTAATATATACAGTGTTCAGCTGATTAAAAAAAAATCTCATGGAATGGATACACTCGCGGATTCGGGGGGGGGGGGGCGGTGTAGACGATCTGAAAGAGGGAAGTGGGCGACTTTTAGTCCAGAAATCACTACATTTTATACGACTGTATTACTTACGTTAATAATATACACTCATTATTTATATTTCAACCTATTTTTAGATTATTTTGCCTCTCCCCTTCTGGTATTTTTGCCGATTTGGTATGGTGGGGAGGGGGGGCGATGGCATCAAATCTCCCCCCCCACCATAAACTTTCGAATGGAGGGCGGTCTAATTTATTTGTAGAAATCACAGAGTTAATAATAGAATCAATTGAATTACGATTAAAATTTGATATTGATATTTTACTTTCTTCTTCTTCGCTCTCAGTTTAATGTTGGAGTGTTCAGATGTCTAGACCAATATAGGAGATGAACTGTTGGAGTGTTCAGATGACTAGACCAATATAGGAGATGAACTGTTGGAGTGTTCAGATGACTAGACCAATATAGGAGATGAACTGTTGGAGTGTTCAGATGACTAGACCAATATAGGAGATGAACTGTTGGAGTGTTCAGATGACTAGACCAATATAGGAGATGAACTGTTGGAGTGTTCAGATGACTAGACCAATATAGGAGATGAACTGTTGGAGTGTTCATATGACTAGACCAATATAGGAGATGAACTGTTGGAGCGTTCATATGACTAGACCAATATAGGAGATGAACTGTTGGAGTGTTCAGATGACTAGACCAATATAGGAGATGAACTTCGCAGTGGTTTCCAAATCAGGGAGCTCTCCATATAGTTTTCTTTCTATTGGGGTGTTTTGGGGCCAGTGCCTTGTACGGGCCTCTTGGTAAAGAGAGCAGTTTTGAAGTACATGGTCAGCATTTTATGGTGACACTTCACGTGGGCAGATTTCACTGGTTCCAATTTTGAGCTTCCGGTACATATGTTGTCTCATTCTGTTGTGTCCGGTCCTGAGTCGAAAGATAAAACGTTGATCTTGTTGATGAGAGCTTGTCCATTTATTTTAACCGATCTTTATATTATGTCGTACCTCTGTTGTACGAGAGGGGGGGGGGGCGAATACATCTACTTCCGACATAAGCCCTTTGAGTGTGCGTGTGGGGGGGGGTCGAATACATCTACTTCCGACATAAGCCCTTTGAGTGTGTGTGTAAGGGGGGGGCGAATACATCTACTTCCGACATAAGCCCTTTGAGTGTGTGTGTGTGGGGGGGGGGGGGTCGGTCCTACGTTTAGGGAGAAATCGTAGTTTGGGAACAAAATTATTTGAATTACTATATAATTTTAATATTGCGTCGCACCCTTTCTGTTATCTTGGCCGATTCGATGAGGTGTGGGAGGGCGATTGCATTTACTTCACTGCCTACTCTTGCACTCTGAAAGGGGGATGGTGGTCCTATTTTTATGGAGAAATCATAGTTTGTGAACAAAATTAGTTGAATATCTATATAATATAAGCTACAAATTGATATTTGAACCTTTTTTTTTATTTTATGTCACAACACACTCTAATCTCAAATTTTATCATTAGTAAATATAAAATGAAAAAGGCTTGTACCTGGAGAATCCAAACAATCCAACACTCAGGCAGAAATATAACAGACTCAGTCTACTAGTCAAAACGTCTGTTAACAGGGAAAAAAAGAGAACTTTGGTCCAACACCTGTGCAAAGATAGACCTAAGGGATAGCTCTAAGGCCTGGATACTTCTAAGAAATCTCGAAAATGCTGCTCTTACGAAAACAGCAACCCCATTGTCTTCAACCATCTTATCAAAGAAGAAAATTGCCACCTTGTTGAACAAATATTTAGCTAAGATCAACAAGGCTGCCAAGAAGTCCCCAAGGTCCAAAGCCATTGAAAAAGCTCGCAAAGCTGATGAAAAAAAAAGACCGAAAGGAACCACAGACCGAAAGTGCTGAGGGAACGATGAAATCTCCCTTTTCGATAGGCGAGTTTAATGCCGCCTTAAGAAAATGCCAGCTCAAAAAGGCTCTCGGACCGGATGGTCTCACCCCCGAAATGCTCAAGCATGTAGGGGGGAAAGGAAGGGCCGTGCTCCTGGCATTAGTAAATAGAACCCGGGCCGATAGTCATCTGCCCAGGGCCTGGAAACGTGCCACCATTATTCCTATACCGAAAAAGGAAAAAGATGCTTCCGTTGCTGAGGGCTACAGGCCCATCTCACTCACATCTTGTGTGGGAAAGATGGCTTAAAAAATGTTAAATGAGCGTCTGGTTTGGTACCTTGAGTGTGTCCGTCCAATAGCTCCAGAACAGGCTGGTTTCAGGGCTGGAATGTCCGCTATAGACCAAGCCAACATCTTTGTGCAGAGCGTAGCAGATGGATTCCAAAGGACCAAAAGTACATACGCAGTCTTCATTGATTTAAAACAGGTATATGATAAAGTATGGCGGCCTGGTTTGCTTCATAAGATAAGAGCCGTGGGGGTGCGGGGACGGATATATTATTGGATCAGAGACTTCCTACAAGAGCGTACAATAAAAACAAGGATGTACGGAGAAGTCTCAGGGGAAATGACCCTCGAGCACGGCCTCCCCCAGGGCTCCGTCCTGTCATGCGTCCTTTTCCCGGTCTTCATAAATGACCAACCGGCTCAGCTAAAATGCCAAAAGCTGCCATTTGCTGATGATATTGTCCTTTGGAAATCCGGAAGAAGCGCAACCTCTATACAAAATGTGTTGCAAAAAGATCTCCATACGCTTTGCTCATACACACAAAAATGGAGGCTACAAATAAACACCCCCAAGACGGTCTATTCTCTGTTCACTCTCGGGACTGGCATTCTTGGACAACTTTTCCGGCTCTCCCTTAACGGAGTAGTTCTCAGCATGAAAAAAGCTACCCAAGTACCCTAGTGTAACTTTAGACCGCAAACTAAAAATGTGTGAGCACATCCAGGGAGTTGCAAGAAAGGCCTCAGGGAAACTTTGCATTGTGCAGAAGCTGGCATCCACAAAATGGGAAGCCCGAGCAGACATGCTCCGATCACTGTATTTAGGAGCAGTCCGATCACAGATAGACTACAGCCTACCTGTGCAAATTTATGGCACTAGAACAGCTCTTGAACAACTTGATAAAATACAGTTCCAAGCACTAAGATTTGTCTGTGGAACCTAAAAATAGGTTGAAATATAAATAATGAGTGTATATTATTAACGTAAGTAATAAAGTCGTATAAAAATGGAGTGATTTCTGGACTAAAAGTCGCCCACTTCCCTCTTTCAGGTCGTCGACACCTCCCCCCCCCCCCGAATCCGCGAGTGTATCCATTCCATGAGATTTTTTTTTAATCAGCTGAACACTGTATATATTAACCGACATCTAGGTTTTAAAGTTTTAAGAGACCCAATCGTCTTACTTTGTAAAGCTTAGAAAACTGCAATCGTCGTCTATACTTTTTTAAATAAACAACATCACTTAATCAATCGCATTTCACTCCTGTTCATATGATTTCCTTTTTCTAAGAGCCTTAAAATACTTTTAATGTTTATGCGCTCTGCTCAAAATGGACGTAAGTGAGATTGGCAGTTATCTTTACGCACGATCTGAAACTTTTACCCTTTTAAACTTAAGTTACTTCGTCAATGCTTCTCAGCCTTACCTTGGCTCTCTGTTGATAAGGTCATTAAGCCAATAGGGAAGCGAAAAAGAACCCAAGTTGGGGTGCCTTAGGACTAAGTCCATTGCACTGGCGAGAATGGAAGAAAGCCCTGACAAACATGTCACTATCTACACACCGTACCTCAATAGACCGTTTTTATGGCGGACTCTAATCATTTGATGTAATACGTGAAGAAATATGGAGGAGATGCCCCGGTGTGCTCATCTATTGGCCTCGCTTTTAAGCGCTGTATGATAATAGGGATGTAATAATTTACATATGCTTGGATTTTTTCCAGACAGAAGTTTGTTCCTAGAGACTTATGGAGGCAAGCTTCCATAGGCATAGAGTTATAAGACTCAACATTTATGACAATTACAAAGATAAAGGATCATCCTTTCCACTTAGGAAAATCCCCCTTTGTTCAAGAACGACTGACCAGCTTTAGCCTTTTCCGTTTAGCGATTGCATAGAGATGACAGAGTATTTCATTATTGACTCGAACGGGCCACGCCGCTTTGAGTAGTAAGCTCTTTCGTAGAGAAAAGTCTAGCTCTCCATGGATGCAAGCCTCCTTAAAATATACGTCTCATCTTTGGCATTGACTGACCTGCTTTTTTCATTTGGCTTTTCTGATACATTTCCTGCTTGGATGGGCCCTGCTACCGTTGATTCTTTCGCTCTTGTTTGATTGTTTACACGTGTTTGCTCACCTGGATCTGCTGTTTTTCGTTCAACTGTGCTGCCCCCGGGCAGTCCTCCTCAGCCGAAACAGGCGCTTCTAAGCGGGTAATTCAAATAATCTAAACTTTTGCTTCCCATAAGACTACGAGCGTTGCATTCGAAATTTCTTTCACAAAGATTCTGTAATTGTTGTTGATGTTCCCAACTTAAATATTCAGTCTGCGAGGGATGCTTCAGATAAATCTGAACAAGTTCGAATTAGTCCGCTTATATACATAAATTTAGTTTTAAACACGGGTATTTGCGTAAAACTTTTCGATTTTAATTGGGGCCGGAAAATTCTCTCTACCAACGTCTTTTACAACAAAGATATCTCGATGCTGGAATTTTTTATCCAGAGAATCAGCAATGATGTCTTGATGCTGTAATATTTGATGCAGAAGAACAACTAGGAAGAACTAGAAGGCTGCGACTTAGTGGCCTTAAATTTTTTCATTGAAGGAAGAAGAAAGAAAAGCTATTGTTGACAACTGTTCTACAAATTGTTGACAGACAAGAGTGGTTCGCAGAGTACCCCGAGTACATGACCAAAAGAAAAACACAAAATATTCGATCTATATAGAATCTACTCTGTAGAATTTAAACTGGGAAAGGAACACAAGAAAACGGCTTCTAAGTCCCTTCTCTTAAGTGTTATTAGTATTTTTAGATAGAGAAAAAAATATTGATTTAAATATAAACAAAATTTTTAATAACAGACAAGATAAATATTTTTAATGATTTTAATGCAATTGTTGAAATGGCTGACCTAATCCATTTAGTAAATATCCTTGACAAAGAGAATAATGTTAATCTTTAATTGCTTTTACGTAGTTAAACTACTTTAGCTTCTACTAAAATCCTGACATAAATCCTTACATTAATCTTGACTACGGTTGTCACCGCTTTGTATAATGATCCAGATTTTCATAAAATAACAGCATACTTTATAGCTCCTAATGCATCTATAGGGCAGAAGGTGTTAAGAACATCTGTTTCTTTGGCCAACGGTTAACGATCAGGGTGTTTTATGTAGCCAGCACAACGACCAATCGCCTTTACTTTCCCCTTTAGAGTTGGGTGGACTCAGGGCGCTCTAAAATTCCCGAAATTCAAAATCCCAGTCTTCACCGAGATTCAAACCCAAGACACCAGATTTGGAAGTCAAGTGCTTAACCACACAACCACAGTGCACCCTACGTCTAACAGTATTTAATGTTCAATTAGCTCGATCTCTTTGGTACTGTACAAAAACGTAATGACTAGTTAGGTTTGACTAGTTAGGTTTGACTAGTTAGGTTTGACTAATTAGGTTTGACTATTTAGGTCTTTTTAAAAATGTTCAAAAAGAATAATCTTTTCTACAAGCTTAGAAAAAATCCAATCCCAACGTTCGTTGAGCTCATTGCATTCTTATCAAATCTTTTTACAGTGTAAAATTAAAATAATTGTAATTTCTCTGTCGTAGACTTTTGAAAAAAAAAACAGACCCGCTTCGTAATGCGCCCCCGACACCTACACGTACTCATCATTCGGGCTCGTGAATTCTAGTAGCACTTTCAGTTATCCGTTCCCCCAACCCCAGTCAACTAGCCAACTAGTCCTTCGTACTCAACATTTTTTCTTTGGATTCTCATTTCGATCTATATTGCATTTCGACCGTGACCCCAACCCCTTTTAGGATTATTTTTCTTTTAGCCTGCAGGTTAGTCTCCTCCAGTTGGTCTTCCTTTGGTTACGTCGTGTTCCTTGCCTGCCCTTTCAGTCAGTCGCTGCCGACGGCAATCACCTTGCAAGTAGAGAGGTAATGGATGGCATGGCCTTGGTCGACAAGACCGTTTTGTCTAACACGATGCTTCAGCAGGCTTTCTTTGTGGATGCTTTGCAAATGAGCTGTAGGAGGTCTTATTGTCATACACACCATAAACTTCAACCGTGACTGGAAGACATGTCTATAGGGCTCATTGGTAACGTCCATTATGCAAAAGTCGTTGGGTTTTCCTAACCAAAATTGGGGCTTCTGTTTTTCATCTCGATGTCGTCTCTCGGGCGCCCATAGTTTTAAAAAAACAACAACAACAAAGAAAGACCAGAGACCCCTGTAAATTCTTTCGTAGATATATTCTGTGGGAGGACGTCTATTATTTTGACGCAATATTGAACATATAAAAACGACATTGCTTCAAATGTTTTGAACATAAAAAGGCTTACAGCGCCTTCCCTCCCGACCCCCTAGCTGCCTAAGGTGAAGCCCGAAAGTACTGTATTTAGGCCTATTTACTTATTGGGTTAGGGTTTACTGAGCTAGTTTGGTTTTTGACAATGATTGCCAATTCCCGGCCCCGACTTAAAAGCTCTGGATTTGCCCATTAAACTCAAAACTGAGTCAAAATCCATTTAGCTACGCTCATTAGATTTTGAGTATATATTTTTTTTAATTTTTCTTTTTTATATTCAAGAGGTATTTTTAGCGCATATTTCAACAGTTTTGTGAAACAAATGATGAGAAACGTGTTGGAATCTTGTTGTAAACTGAAGTTCGCTGGATTTCGAAAGGGGTTTGTTATAGCTCGTTTTGTGAAGCTCTTAAGTACAATTTTTGAATTTTGTTTTAACATCAGGAAGATTCAACGGTTGGCAATGACTTAAAGCAGGCTAAAAAATTGTTTTACATGGTAGGCATCTAACGCAAATGAATTAAAACAACCTCCAACTGCAAGGAAAGATATGGACCTTCATTGATTATATCATTTTCTCTTTTATCGATAGGCCTATATTAAGTGTATTTGAAAGAGTTTTACAATCTCACATAACTTGTTTGTTGACAAATGAATAACTGCCTAAAGACATCGATATCTATGCAACTCACATAACAATGTTCAATGAAGACATTACGATTCGCTTCTAGGATGTAAATTAAAAACAAATATTAATGAAAATTATTTAACAACTGTTACTGATGTTCAAATTGACTTCAGTTAAAAGAACGTTAACATAGGAGGCACAACAGAGATATGGCTGCATTTAAATGTTTCAGTAAAATTCCAAAACTGTGGTCGAAAATTGAATTATGTTTTAGCTTTTCAATCAACATACATGGTTAATCTAGATTTAGTGGGTAAAAAACTTAATGAATAAGCAAAGAAATAGACTGGATGTAGCCACTATAATATTGAGAACTTCGCCTTGCTTTGGCTAATTTAAAGCTAATTAAATTTCTATTATTGTCAGACTGCATTAGCTTAATTTCCTTTTTGTTGTGAATTCAGCAATAATTATGTTTATATTAAAAATAAAAATAAATGTACAATTAAACTAAAAGCAGTAGTTCCTAATGTTTAATAATTTAAAAGGGACTATTCTTAGGATTTGACAATAAGATTAATTTCTGTGTGTAATCACTTCAAATTATTTGATGTAATTTTGTATAATGATAATAATGGCAATGTCTTCGATTCCGAAGGTTAAGGCTGAGTGTAGTGTTTCACATAACTACGCAAACACAATTGCGACCTTTATAATTTCCCGAATTTTGAGCAGACAAAGCCGTTGTCTGCTGGCGGTCTATTTAAATTTTCTTTCCGTCTTTTGCACATCTCTTCAAGAATGGCTTTTCTTTGAGCCTCAAATGTTTGTCCCGCAGCTTTTGTGAGAGCTCTCCAACTGCCTCTCTCAGAGGACATCTGCTGCCAGAGAATGCTGCTAGATACTTTCCTATATGCCAGTTAAGGCGAAATGGCGACAGAGTGGATCTTTGTAGCGTTTACGGGGGGCACCTCTATAACTCCGTCCAAAGCTCGCCAAAGAAGATCGCCTTGAACATGCAATAGACTCCCATTCGGGATAAATGTTATTGACAGCATAAAAAAAAGACATTTTGTTCAAATTTGCCTTTTCACGCTTATTTATAAGTGTTTTTCTTTAGGGGGGGGGGGGCTGGCGGATTGTTTAAAAGAAAAAAATACGAAAAGAGGGCGGTATACCTAAGTATTGACATTTAATACAACAATTTTTCTTTTGAATAGCTGGATAAATATTTAAAAGATTAACTAAGTTACAAATCATATATTAGTGTATGAAAGAATTACATTAATGGGTTTTACTAATTATTTTAAGCCACAACCTGTTTATATGAAATCTATTATTGGAGACCCCCGTGGACATCTCATAGACCCCCCCAATTTATTTTTTCACTTTCGTAGACTCCTTGGAAGTCTTCGTAGACCCCTGTGGGTCTATATAGAACACTTTGGGAATCACTGATCTAGATCTATATATTCTGTAATATCTATTTTTTTAATGGCATCAGACCTATATAAATATTGTACATGTATTTGTACTTTTAAAACTATTTGAATATATAGATTGGTGAAGATTTTGTTATTACCAGAGTTATCTACTATTGGCGGATGTTGTCATTTTTACCGGAAGCACGTTTATAATTTTACTATCAAGTCCTGAAGAATATTGTTGTGGTTTTTAAAGAATTTTTTAAAAAGTAGATTAATAAACATGGGTGGCACTAAAAAGAGAAAGGTAGGTTCTTTTAACTAAAATTTTGAACATCCTCTCTAGCAATTGAATTAGATCTGGATCTAGTCTAGGTCTATATTTTGAATAAACCATTTGATTGTCATTGTAAATTAGCTATCACTTTAGACTTAGCTTAGGCCATCTTAGGCATTTTTAACCTTAAACTATTTTAGACTAGACCTTTTAAAACTAAAATCAACAACAGTCATCATGAAATTGCTCTGGCTATTTATCCTAATAATTACTAAATACACACTAGCTGAACTGCACTAACAAAATAGCGTTCTTTTAACTACGGGAAAACGTGGAAGCGCAAAAAAATAAAATAATAATAACTATAATAAAGACATGAGCATTAAAATAAAATAATAAAGTTTTAAAAAGAGAGAGATTGTATTATTAGTTCTTTATATTGCAACAGATCATAACCATTTTAGTGATTAATTATATAAGCGTTAATTGAAAAGAAATTTCAACGAAAGACCACTTTCCATTTTCATATAATTTATAATTAGATGTAGGCCTACTTACTAACTATAAATTACACGAAAGTCAATTATATTACAAGCAGAGATAATAATAAGAATATGTTACTCTATAGTCTATACAGAAGAAAAGTTGCTGTATAAACAGCAATTGAACAAAACTCAATTGAATAGTGCCACATTTCAGTAAAGTACTTGACCTGTAACACTCATGTCTCTGTACAAAGTGCTCTAGTAGATCCAGTTTCAAATATCAGGGTCACCAACCCTGTTCAACAGTTCATAGAGCTTAGTTCATCATCAGCTATCACTCGCCCTCCTTTTTTTTTGTTAACATCTATACAACTTTTGATTGTGATAGTCGAACAGTGGGTTACTGGAGCATGGCAGACACAAGTGTTACATAAGCAAAACTTTCCAACCCAAGTTGACCTTTCAGTTATGACTCGTCTGGGTGGTCACAAAACAAGAGCTTTTCGGGCACTGCCCTCTCCAGCCACCAGACAATGTCTGAGTGACTTAATAGGACAATCTTGACCTACCAAGAACATACCACAACAAACACCCAAACCGACATTGGTACTAACAGCCTTCTACTTTATTATTATTATTATTTTTTTTGTGTGTGGTGGAAGTGGGTAAATGTCAGTAAGCCATGGTGTAAGAACCACTCTTGAAACAAACCAAAAAACCTTCGAGTGTCTCAAAGCTATTTATATTCATGTGCCCATAAAACCAAATACCTTCTGTGCAGTGTCTGTCTCGATTCGTGTGAGAACCACGGCCCACCAACAAACTTTGTTCGAGAGTCACGATGCTACTAATAGTGCTGTGTCAAATATCATTCCATGCAATGTCTGATGAGAATCGATCGTGTGAGAATCACTGCCCATGCAGAACATTAAACGTTGCCAGAGTGTGACACAATGCTAGTTATAATGGTCAATGTCCTTATCTCACAATACATTCCATGCAATGGCTGTTTTGGTTCAGAGCAAGGTTTTGGGGAGGTGGGGGTGGACAATTCAAGTACATTCTACTGTTACTTCAGCATATTTCATAAACAAAACACACCCAACGAAGTTCTGTTTCTTACATTAAGTCATTATCTACCACATAAATATATTGATCTACAATTAGATCTAGATCTAGAATTAGATCTAGATCTAGAATTAGATCTGGATCTAGTCTGGGTCTATATTTTGAATAAACCATTTGATTGTCATTGTAAATTAGCTATCACTTTAGACTTAGACTTAGCTTAGGCCATCTTAGGCATTTTTAACCTTAAACTAGATTTAGACTAGACCTTTTAAAACTATAATCAACAACAGTCAACATGAAATTGCTATGGCTATTTATCCTAATAATTACTAAATACACACTAGCTGAACACAGAACTAGATCTACCTCAGTCAACACTAAACTTAAAAAGGAAACAACAGTCATAATCAATCATCACACTTTAGATCAATGCAACTTCAAAAATAACCTAACATACACATCCATAACATTAAAGAAGATTACCCATCACAAATGGAAGTTCTCAATCAGACACAGTAGAAATAAATACCTTTCACTGTTAATATTAATAGCAGGAGATGTAGAGTCAAATCCAGGGCCTAGATCTAAAGATAGATGCAACATCTGCAAAAAAGTATGCACCATGAAACAGAAAGCCATTCAATGTGACACCTGCGATGAATGGTACCATGCATCATGTCTCCATATGAATACACCTGTGTATTATGCCTTAGGCAACAAAGATGCATCATGGCACTGTGTACCATGTGGGTTACCTCAGTTTACATCAGGACTGTTTGATTCCTTTGATGCGGACACTTCTAACCCATTCAACATCCTAAACACCATCCCAAAACCAACTCACCAACCACTAGCCAGATCCACTCCTGTTAAACCTAAATCTACTAAAATTAATACAACAGCCTCACTAAACAAACCTACTAAAGAAGTAATACCAAAATACCTTAAAACCTTAGTAATAAATTTTCAAAGCATTAGGAACAAAACAGCAGACTTAGAAATTTTATTAGAATGTGAGAGACCAGACATAATTGCAGAAACAGAAACTTGGCTACATCCTGAAATTTATAATGCAGAAATTTTCAATAGTAATTATGAAATTTTTAGAAAAGATAGGGCTGATAATCATGGAGGAGTTCTTTTAGCAATAAAAAACACTCTTATAGCAGAAGAAATTACCTTACCTAACTCAAAAAACATAGAATCTACATTTTGTAAAATTAATACCACCTCAACATCCCTTATAATAGGCAGCATTTACAGACCACCAAATTCTAGTTTAGAATACATGCAGGAACTATGTAATCAGATTACTACACTTAAAGAGACAAATAAAAATGCAGTTTTTTGGATTATGGGTGACTTCAACCTACCTGATATAAATTGGAAAACACTAACCATAGATAAACACCAAAACCTTAAGGACATAAATGAGCTTTTCATAGAAACTTTACACAACCTAAGTTTAGATCAAATCATTAAAAAGCCAACTAGATTAAACAACACATTAGATCTCTTCTTAACCAACAGACCTGGATTAGTAGTTGATTATGATATTATCCCTGGTCTATCAGACCATGAGATCATAAAAATACACAGTCAGATAAAAGCAGTAGCCAATACAAAAACCAAAAGAAAAATCTTACTCTGGAATAAATGTAACCTAACACAACTACACCAAGCTGCATTAAACTTTCAACAAACATTCTTATTAGAAAAAGACATTAACCAACCAGTCGATGACCTCTGGAATTTCATTAAAAACCATCTTAAAAGCATTATAGAAAATCATATACCAACTAAATACACATCAAACAAAATAAATAAATGCTGGTTTAATAATAGACTAAAGAAGCTTTGTAAACAGAAGGAAAACCTATATAGAAAATTTAAAGCAACCAAGGCAGAAAGAGTTTATAAAAAGTATATAAAAATTAAACACCTAACCCAAAAAGTAAGCAGACAGCTGCAGAGTGAATACATAAACAATGTAATATCTAAAGATAACAACAAAAACCTATGGTCATACATTAAGTCTAAGAAAATGGAAACAACAGGCATAGCGCCATTAAAAGATGAACATAACATAATACATAATGATAATGAAACTAAAGCAAACATCCTAAACAAATACTTTGCATCAGCATTCTCAGCCCCAGGAGACAAAGACATATTTCTTAATTTGAACCAAGTAGACAACATAGAAGATTTAGTAGTACAAGAAAATGGAATTAAAAAACTATTAGCCAACACCAAACCAAATAAAGCGTCTGGACCTGATGGTATTCCAGCTAGATTACTCAAAGAACTAAGCAATGAGCTAGCCCCAGTGTTCAAAATACTCTTTCAAGCATCGCTTAACCAGGGCAGAGTACCAAAGGACTGGAAAGAAGCTAATGTCACCCCCCTATTTAAAAAAGGAGAAAAATCTGATCCAGGAAACTACAGACCAGTATCACTTACCAGCATCACATGTAAAATACTAGAACACATAATATGTAGCAATATCATAAACCACTTAGACAAACATAATGTCCTCACCCCATACCAACATGGCTTTAGGAAATATAGATCATGTGAAACACAACTAATAGGACTAATTGATGATTTTTCAAAAGGTTTAGATAATAGTGAACAAATAGATGCTATCTTACTAGATTTTTCCAAGGCTTTTGACAAAGTTCACCACCATAGTTTGCTTAAAAAATTAAAATATTTCGGCATTAACGGTCCACTGCATCAGTGGATTAAAGATTTTCTGATAGGGAGAGAACAAACTGTAATAATAAATGGCTCTAAATCAACACCAATAACAGTAAACTCAGGTGTACCTCAAGGAACAGTCTTGGGTCCACTACTATTTTTAATTTACATAAATGATTTACCAAATTGCATTAGTTCAGGAACAAAAGTCAGATTATTTGCAGACGATTGCATAATATATAGAACAATAAAAACAAAACAAGACACAGATATTTTACAAAGAGAATTAGATGAATTACAGAAATGGGAATCAAATTGGAGCATGTCTTTCCACCCAGAAAAATGTCAGTTGTTAAGAGTAACAAAAAAAAATAAACAAATTAATTCCACTTATCTTATTCATGGCAAACCAGTAACACAGACTAAAAACTCAAAATACCTAGGTGTTATAATAAATGAAAAACTGTCATGGAATCCACATATTGATGAAACTATAAAAAAATCCAACAAAGCATTAGGGTTTATTAAAAGAAATTTCTATAAATCAAATAAGAACATAAAACTAAAATGTTATTTAACCTTGGTTAGGCCAATAATAGAATATGCATCCACCGTGTGGGACCCCTCAACTCAAGAAAACATTAAGAAACTGGAACAAACACAAAATAGAGCAGTGAGATTCATAACAAACGAATATTCACATTTGACTAGGGTAACACCATTAGTAAAATCACTAAATTTAGAAAGCCTTCAGGACAGAAGACTCAAAAGTAAAGTAGCAATTATACATAAAACACTGAACCATAATCTTCAAATACAAAAACAAAATTTAATAAAATACTCTGAAAGACACAAAAATAAAGGCACATTCCTCGTCCCATATGCTAGGACAAATTTGTACAAATACTCCTTCTTCCCTAGTGCTATTAGAGCATGGAATTTAAGTCATTGGTTAATATGCAGGACGTAATCATCTTCTTTTTTGAAGTAACGTCTGTATTATATAAGATAAGAAGATAAGAAGATAAACCGATATTTGATATAGTGTAGATTAAGATTACTATCTAGTCACTAGGGATCTCTTGAGCTGTCATCCTACATTCACATTGCTCTATGAAGTCTATGCCCCAGAAATGTGGACAGTGTACAGAAAACATGCAAAGAAACTGAACCACTTTCACATAACATGTTTAAGAAAAATGACTAAATGCATGACGCGTAGGACGTAATCATCTTCTTTTTTGAAGTAACGTCTGTATTATATAAGATAAGATAAGAATCTAGTAGATCAATCATAATTTTATTAATATCAATATTGACAATATCATAATATAAATTATATTAATGATAATCAGTTGAAAGTTCTAGATTAGTGATTCTTATTAGATTTAAAATTAATTTTGTGATTAAGATAAGATTGGATCCGAGTAGTAGACTCTAGCAGCCTAATAAACTAAATCTTTCCCTGGAGCAGGCAAAAATATAAGTCATAATAAGTCTGTAAGTTAATAACAAGTATAAAATATAAGACATTAATTATTGATAAATAAGACTTCAGTCTTTTTTGTGTTAATAATGCCAATAATGGTAAACCGTAAGTGGCGTAACTGTAGGTACTTTGACAAAAAATTCAAAATAAATATATATGAACAGAAGCTATTTAGTTATGTAGAGCTTGCTGAGAGGGTTACAATGATACCACTGACATTTATCTTTCTCTGTTATATAGGAGCAAAGTTATGCCGTTTTATGTGTAGAAAAATGGACTATATAGAAAATGTCCTAAAAGCTGTGATCGAAAAAATGAATTATTGTCTTTATCTCATCATAACTTTATAACCATAATAGATAATAGCTTGGAATTTGGAACACAGCTACCCCATTATATGATTTTTAATTTGAATGTTTCATCACACATGCAGCTAACATTCATTCACAGCTAATCCACATGTTTGAAAATTGACTTTGATCCTTTTTCTAGAATGCCGTTTGGTAGAAACTTCCTCAGCTTTATAATATTTATAAATATAATGTAAAATAACACCTTGATAGCATTCTCTCCACTAGGTTGATCAAAGATAGCTGTTAAACAATGCATAAATCATTTATACTTCATATTATCCACGAGAATTACCAATGTCTGGCGCCACATGTCGCTGCATCATGGAGAGACTTCATTTAACATCGTCAGGATGGGCCCAAATTTGCCTTAATTAGCTGATTTCCTTTTATATTTTGTGTACCTAAGTATAGAAAAAAAAAATTTCTAACACTACTCTATAATAAAAATATTGATTTTAATACTATAGTCATAGATTGTCATGGTAGTTATAATTTTTCCACTTACCCATTTCGAAAAATAGCCTAATTTGGCATCATTTATAGCATGTTAGGGGAAGCTTTTTTAATTTTGGTGGACAAAATTTTATTTAAAAAATTATGAAATAACAAACTTTAAGCATAAATCTAGATCTAAATTCAATAAAAATATTCCAAGCTTGCTTAAAAATTATATTAAATGCAAAATCATTCTTACCTATGACTTTATTGTAAATTTTCTAAATAAACACGACTTTCATTTGTTGACAATGTGGTATCATTCAAAAGCTTAGGAATCCTCCTTTAAGATTAGCACAAGGGTTTTTTAAAACATGAAGCAAATGTAAAAACAACAATCAATCAACTAACACCATGGTTTTGGAAGTCTAGCCATGGTGTTTCAAAACTATATAGCAGCTAGTCTAGCAGTTTATATGTCAGTAGAGTAGGGATGTCAAAGTACCTAGCGCAAGCCAAAGTCTGAGATCCTGATGATGTTCTGACAGTTCTGTAGATCATTTTCAGAACAGGCATTTAATTTAGGGCACAGTCGTCAGCAAAATAGGAAGTCCCTGAAAGTGAATGGCCTGATTATTGCTGATTTTTTTTTTTTAATTTGCTTTGAACCGCCTCGGGTTGAATAGGCCACTGGACCATCAAATTATTCAAATCTGTACGTTATATTTATCCCGTTGTTTTCTTTATTAGTATTTGTGAATGCATCTATCACATTAGTATATTGGCATATAGTATAGCAGAGAACATGATATTGAACAGTGTAGGCATAGGACACAGCCTTGTTTTACCCGGCCCAATCATCAAGATATATATATGATATAAATGTAGTGGACAGATTCACATATCTTGGCAGCACACTCTCCAGAAACGATTGATAATAAAATCAACCTGCAAATCGCCAAGGCCAGTGCATCCTATGGGAGATTGTCTAAAAACATCTGGAACAGACGTGGTATCATCACAAAAATACAAAGGGATCTCTTGAGCTGTCATCCTACATTGCTCTATGCCCCAGAAATGTGGACAGTGTACAGAAAACATGCAAAGAAACTGAACCACTTCCACATAACATGTTTAAGAAGAATACTAAATGTCAAATGGCAAGACAAAATACCAGATACTGAAGTCCTTTAAAGAGCGGGTCTGCAAAGCATCCACACAATCCTCATGCAGTCCCAGCTGCGATGGGCAGGACACAACTGCAGAATGGAAGACCGCCGCTTCCCTAAACGACTCTTGTATGACGAACTAAGCAAAGAAAAGTGCTCGCAAGGGGATCAAAGAAAATGCTTCAGGGACACCCTCAAAGCTTCTCTGAAGGCGTTCAGCATAGGCCCAGCAACCTGAGAGACAGAGCATCATGGCGTTGCGCAGTGAAAACTGGCGCACAGGTTGCTGAGGAAAGAGAACAATGCTGGCGTAAGAAAAACGCCACAGAAGACAAGCAAGGCCAATGATACTAGCTCCAGCTGGAATAAACTGACCAGTGTGCAGTCAAACATTCCGGGCTCACAAAGGTCACATGAGGAGGCATTAAACCCCAGTGCAAAACCCTCAGCCCCCTGGATGACAAAGTGGTCATCATCGAACCACGATGGGCGATCTATATATATCTAGATTATAATTATATAATAAGATCTACTACATCTAGACTAGTTATCTATAAATCTAGATTAATTTTTAAAATCTAGACCTCTATATATTCTAGAGTAATGTAATATTTTTATGTACATCCTAAGTGTAAGTTATGCCAGGACATTACTATTACTGGTAGTATGCAATCCATGATTGGCATGATAATAGATTTATTTATATTGATAAAGACTTTAGAAAGATCATTAAACATATTTTCAAATAATTATTATGCATAAATACAAACACCAGAAAATATAAAAATTTTAACACATTTATTATGATTTATTATCCTTATTCTTGTATCTACTTGAAGTAAGCTCTTATTTTTGGGACACCCCATCAAATTCTCCTTCGCTGAATGCATCACTTTTTTGTTTGTAATTGATTTGTTTTTATGTTTGGAGCAAAAATCGACGTTTCGAGACTGCACATGTCCAATATATTCTAGTATTTTTGTTCTGTTTTTTTCAAATCAGATGGCAGTTTTTTAGATTCTTAGTAACCATGTATGTGAAGCTATTGTTTTAACCTCCTCCAGCAATTCACACCCATATAAGAGATGATATATTATGAGCCTGTTAGATCGTAGACTGTTGGGCATATCAAAATAAGCTTCCATTCATCTTTAGAAAGACATTCCAATCACATTTACACTGTTAGCTGTTTAAAAAGGGTGTCATACGAGTAATAATGAATTTAACTCATAATAATCCTAATAATAAATATTATTGGGATTAATAAATCTATGATTTGTTCAATGAATAAACATGACCTAGATCGAGATATCTATCTTTTAGTCTAGTACCATAGTAGTACAGGCTAGGAGGGCCATTCTTGCCTAAATAAATTAACCTTCTTTATTCTTTATACTCTCAATATAAATCTAGATCTATCATTTATCTTATCTAGTAGGTCTAGAATAATTAACTTTGAATTAATTTTGTAGCTACTCCTTCGTGGTCGAGGATGAGCACATTTCTCATTTTCTTTGGATTCGAAGATGACTAAAGTCCAATCATTACCTTTAAAAGCCAACCGCATATGTGGCATGGGTAGGTTAGGTCAGTTGCAGATAGGCCTGCTTCTTCTCTCAGCTTTTTGTTTGTTCCACACTCTTTCACCCTGGCCACTCTTCTTGCTTCAAATTTCGAGACTCCGAGTCTTACAGCTTTGTGCCATGAGGAGCGCTAGAGAGCTAGTACTTCCCAGCCCTGAATGTCAATATGCATTCCTTGAAGGAGCTCTTGATAGTGTCTTTATAACACTTGTATTGACCTGCCTGGGAGCGCTTTCCTGCACACAACTCCCCGTACAGAAGACGTTTAGGAAGGTGATTGTCTGGCATGGGGACTACATGTCCCACGATCAAAGTTGGGACCTTTTTACTGTCTCAACCTGTGCACTAATTATTTTAACTTCAGTGAAGAAATAAGGATTGCCAGTAATAATTTATAGTTAATAGATCAAATGCTCAAAACTAGTTAGAATTAACAAAGTGGTAACTGACTGAAAAGAACAATTGTTACTTTAGCGCAGAGACAGTAAATTTTTAGATAACTAGCAACAAAATATTATTATATAATAGAATAGTTGATATGATGTGGTTTGACTATAATTAAAATTACTCTATATTATATTATATTATAATGATATAGCTCTACTAAGAGTTCATAGATCTAAGTTGTCAACTTGTCTTTTAGCAAAATGTGACAAAGACTGTTTCACTGTTGTGTGTGACTGTGTTGCACTGTTGACTGTTCTATGTTGTGTGTGACTGTGTTGCACTGTTGACTGTTCAATGTTGAGTGTGACTGTGTTGCACTGTTGACTGTTCAATGTTGTGTGTGACTTTGTTGCACTGTTGACTGTTCAATGTTGTGTGTGACTGTGTTTCGCTGTTGACTGTTCAATGTTGTGTGTGACTGTGTTGCACTGTTGACTGTTCAATGTTGTGTATGACTGATTCGCTGTTGACTGTTCAATGTTGTGTGTGACTGTGTTGCACTGTTGACTGTTCAATGTTATGTGTGACTGTGTTTCGCTGTAGACTGTTCAATGTTGTGTTTGACTTTGTTGCACTGTTGACTGTTCAATGTTGTGTGAGACAGACACAATTATCACAATAGATCTGTTCGACCATGTATAGACTATAGATATTGTTGTCAAATTCATTACTTCAATCAAGTTATTTTCATATTACAACACTCACCAGTTCAACAAACATAATAATAGATTATATTATAGAATATATATACTTAATATTATATAGATCTAGCTATATCTGATCTAGTCAGTCTAGACCTATATAGATCTATTAATTAAGACAGTGTTTCCCAAATTGTGTTCCATGAAACTCTGGTGTTTTGCTGGGCTTGAATAGGTGTTTTTTATAAGTATATATAGATTCTAGTCTATTAGATATATACATGATCTATGACATATAGCTCTGTCTAGATCAGCGGTTCTCAACCTTTTATGCTCGGCGACCCTTTTTACAATCCCCCACTCTGCCGCGACCCCCACCCACATCAGCAATAGAAGAATAGACACTAACAATCCATATTTTCGATGGTCTTATGCGACCCCTGGCAAATCGTCAATTAGCCCCCAAGGGGGTCGTGACCCACAGGTTGAGAACCCCTGGTCTAGACTATTTAGTTCTAAACCTAACTAGATTAGATTTCTAGATTCTAAGTGTTATGTTATAAATAAAGAATCCTTATAATGTCTTTATAAACCTTTTTTAATTGTGTATTCTTACCAGTTTGAGCGAGGTGCAGCAACTGCTTTTATGTCTAGGAATAAAGCTATCAAAAAGTTGCAGCTTTCACTACAAGATTTTAGGTAATTCTAAATGTCATTTATTGGTTTTGTATTATAAATATTTAACAAATTATACACACCACAGACACAAGTGTCAAATTAAAATTGTAGCATTGGTTTGGCTGTGCTCACCACACTCTGTAATCTGCATTCATGACACTTTATTTACTAAAAAAGAAATGCAATATGCTGTTAACTTGACCCAGCCTTTAGATTTAGGTTAAAAAAAAATTTTGTTTATTTAATTTACATACATTTTTGTATTTCAAGAATTTATTTCTTTGATCATTGCCAGATTGTGACCCACTATTTTATTATATAAACTATTTTTCGTTGTTTGCTTAAAACTAAAAATTAACTACTAGTCTTTGACATTGGCGATTAAGAAAATGTGTATTAAAATTACTTCCTTTTAATAGTCTTTATTCAGCATATCTGCAGTTTCACTTGTTTTATATTGCATTCTTTTTTTATTTTCTTCTTGAACACTTTCTTATCCATTTTCACTTTACCATCTGATTTTATTCGTACAACTCAAGGGTTCATTTATTTTTTTATGTAAACATAAGCACTGAAATATAAGCCAACATTTGATTTTTTTATTTTTTTTTCTATTGCTGTTTTGACTGACAAATATTTAATCACTTCTTAGAACTCTATGCATATTCAAAGGCATTTACCCAGTGGAACCTCTTCATAAGAAGAAAGTGAACAAAGGAAGCACAGCTGTAAAGACTTATTATAACCTGAAGGATATACAGTTTTTGTCCCATGATCAGCTCATTGAAAAGTTTAGAGAAAGAAAGGTAACAGTCTAAGTTGACTTCCAAATATTTTAGTCCTCTGGCTGTATCTTGTTATGATAAATTTTTGTTTCACTGCACTCTATATGCTTAGTGCAGTCTATCACATAAGTACACATTGTTTATAATGTTCATGGTGATTTTATTATTATTTGTTCACAAACCCTTTGTTTTGAGGGGAACTATATTTGAAGAATTGATTCCATGTAAGTTGCTCCTGCCCATTCTTAGGCAACATCCTTAGCAGCCTACTTTTTTGTAATTTATGGAGTTCATTCAATAAATTAATTGTTCTGAAGCAGTGATTGAAAGTATAGATTATTCGGGCTAGAGAGAACAGCAAGGCAGCTTACTTGGTAATTTCAGTTGTTTGAAATTTGCATTGGAAAGTTGTGGCATTCATTTCTGTTGGGGAATGAAAGAGTAGTTCTATTATATTTAACTCTCTTCCAGCATTATATCAGAAAATTAAAAAAAGCTATAGCCAAGAAGAACAAGTTTAAAGAATCCCTTATTAGAGACAACAAACCAGTATACAGCTTGAAGTCTGTCATCAAAGAAAGGTATTTACTGGATAGTTATAAATAAAGTGTTATAAATATTGAGTATCATTGGATTTACGTTTTTTTTTAAAGCATTTTTCATAGGAAAAAATGCATTTGCTTTTATGCTGTTACATTTCGATCTCAAAATTAAAAGTACTATTGAAGATCCAATTTTGAAATCATCTTAATAGGGATTAAAATAAGCACATTTACAACTTTGTGGTCTTCTTAATATTTTCATTATAACACAAGGGGGGAAAAGCATTGACTTAAAATTGTATTTATAATCTGAAGAGTTTTTAATGTTCATTGAGCATTAATGGTAAAAGTACTATTTGAACTTTTGTTCAAACCATAGTAGTATTGGGCAAATGAACATATTCTCATATTATTTTTGCAGTTTTTTGTAGTATCAATATTGAAAACATTGAATTAGTTTGTATGCTTACATGATCACTGCAGGTACCCTTCCTTTGTAGATGCTCTACGTGACCTAGATGATTGTTTGAACCTATGTTTTGTTTTTGCATCTTTCCCTAAGACAAGTAAAATTCATGCTGAGATGATACAGCTGTGTAAAACCAGAACTGGTGGGATATATTAATATTTTAGTCTTAATTTATGTAAATTGCTTTACTGTAGTTGTATAATGTAATTTTACAAAAATCCTCTTGTTTTGCAAAATAATTTGCAAAGCTAGTCTTTGGTTTAAACCAGTGTTAGAAAATATCTGTAATTGGATCTATACTTGCAACTAATAAATATTTTTCTGTTCTTTCACTAGTTGAATTTCAACATTATGTGATGGCAGCTAAGGCTTTACGAAAGGTGAATTTTTCTTTCTTTTTGCCTCTTACAATGTTATGCAGGGTTTTAGGGGTCACCTTTTTTATTGTATGTTAACAGTTTGACTGCACTGTTTGAAATTATATATTCTGTTAATTCAGAAATTTCAACTTTTTTTTTTTTTTTTTTTTAACATTTTAGGTGTTTGTATCCATCAAAGGTATTTACTACCAAGCTGATGTGAAAGGGGAAACAATTACATGGATTGTATCACATAAACGCGGGCATGAAGTGAGTATATTTTAAGGACACTAAATGTTGATAGTATAAAATTACTTTACCATATTAACATTTTTGATCTTAGTGGTTTTGGTTTGTTACTCATTTGTTTTCTCCTTTGTGAAGCCTCCACAAGATGTAGACTTGAGGATAATGCAGATATTTGCAGAGTACTATTCAGTTTTATTGGGTCACATCAACATCAAACTATATAGTGATAATCATTTAGTTTATCCACCAGAGGTAAGCAAAGACAAAAATATGTCATAGCAGAAATGCTTACTAGTAAGCAAGTTACATATTTCTTACTAAAGTTACCATGAAAATATGCCAGTATGTATGACTATATTGTATGATTATGTAAAACAAAAATTAAATTATGCCTTAAAAAAACAACAGCACAAAAAGACTTAATGATAAGCTGATGTGTTGTGTGTCATTAGTTTTGCCCTACAATAGTTGAACATGGTGCTTCACCCTATCCTCCTTCTCTGCAATGCTATATGTTCAGCTTATTTTGAATCTAAGTCATGCATAAGGTTGCCAGTCACCTACATACACACCCAAAGGAGGACAAAAAAAGACTAAAACTAAACTTAAAATCCGGACTTGATTTGATTAAACATTTTGTAAATCATAGGCTGGAAAGCAATTTTATTACATAACTAGAAGTCAGGGGAAATTACTTTTCACAGTAGTTCATTATTTGCGCTAACACATGTAACTCCATGAAGGACATTTCCTTCGAATAGTACTTAATGAAAAGAGTACATCCCACTGAATCAAGTCATGATTTATTTCTCTCTTTTGTCCTCTGCATTGATCATGTTCATGGGAACACCAAGAAAAATTCACAAATATAAAGGAGCTCTGGGTAACAAGTTTTATTAGAACAGCTTTGTATATAAACACCACAGACCATGAACTTTCTCAAAAACTTATTATCTTTCTGTCCTTCAAATGATTTCAAATTGCAGTACTTGTCGAACAGCATTGACATCAATGCCTTATTCAATTAGGTATTGTATGGACGACAAAAGATCAATTGTAATGTATTTAGAAACATATGGAGGACATGACCACAAAAAGGATGACATTGCCTTCTTTTGCCCGACATCTGGTAACCCTAGGTAGACCACCCCTTTTAATTCTAGGTGTATAGATATTTTTTTTATTTTTTTTTTATAGAGCCACCTTATTTTGAATAACTCATCATCTTAAACACCCACCCCCCTGAAAACACACACCTTTAATAGGCCCTGTGACAATTTTTTTAGGACTTTTCATTTTTGTTTTAGAATAGAGGCCTGCTTGTAGGTCTAGAATTCTAGATCTATTCTATTTGTTTTAAAATTTTGCTGCATATTATCATTAGCTACAGTCTTTACATTTAAAACTGTATAAGTTTTTCCCACACACAGAAACATGTGCTTTCATACTGATGTTAAGTGCTTAAATGTCGGATGTCACAGACATATAAAAAATCATTCTTGGTCAATTTAACTGCTGCAAAAATTCATCCTGCCCCGAAAAATTTTGATCTTGAAAATGCCTTATTTGCCATAGTTGTAAGCTAAGTAAAGAACAGGTTAAATTTTTGTATTTTATGCAAGCGGGAGAATTGGTGATTATGAGTGGTCAGAATAAAGAATTTTTTTATTGTAGACTCGCTATAATGAATTTTTTTCTAAAACAGTACCAGGGGTATATCTAAACAATCTATATAAACAAAAATAGAAATTTAAAGAGAAAAAAATGAGATTAAAAATATACATTTCAACAGCAGAGAATACACATTCTCGTTGGTTAATGTTAATGGAGGCATTTCTGTCATAATTTTTTTTTTTTACTTTTTCCATAAAATAGTAAAGGAATTAATATTGATAATTCTTGTCTTAATACATAGCATTCATAGTAAACAAATTGTTTATTTTTTTTTACTGCCTCTGGAAACCTACCACGCAATGTGTCAATAGTCTTATGCTTTGTCATTACACAAGTTGTTTTTTTTTTTAATTTCCATCCCTGTTTTTAGCTGAGTGTCCCACAACTTCACATTGAAACTGAAAACACAGAAGAGAGTCTGTGCAGCTTAGCTCCAATCATTAAAACTACTGGGGAAATCATGGATGAAGAGGAGGATGATCCAGAAGTGGATGCATTAAATGCTATCAGTGTAAGTGTGGTTGATTTAATTAAGAAGAATGTTTTTTTTTGTTTGTCAATAAAAGAATTGGACATTTTATGTTTTAGCTTTAGTTAACAACGTTTTCATTTCCTATTATTTAGCTTGCACTCTTTTCATGGTGAGAAGTGGAAGGGAAAATATGGGTGTGTGAAAGTCTGGAAATTCCCAAAACTAGTAGGGAATGTTGTGGTTTGATCTCCATACTGGCCAATTTCATTGAAACTGATCTGTTCTGTCTGATTCAATATGTTATGCTTTTTAAAATTGGTGTTATATTGGTTGTAAACAACTCAATGTTACTTATTACAATATAATTTAATCATTAAATTATAAAAACATTTTTTTACACAGCTGGTAGAAATTTAATTGAACATTTTTTTTGCTTGGTAGGCTGATGATCCTGAAGTTGTTGAAAAATCAAAATTAGAGGCAAAGTCTGTTAAAAAGCTTAAAAATTTGTTTAAAGGCCTCAAGTTTTATTTAAACAGAGAAGTACCTAGAGAGGATCTTACTTTTGTCATTAGGTAAGATAACTCTGTACTTAGTCTTTTGATTACCTTTAGTAACTTTACGTACAAGACACAGTCATCCCGACAGCAACATATGCATGCAAGACATGGAAGTTATCTGCCAAAATTGAGAAAAGACTAAATGTGGCTCAACAAAGATGGCTAAGATGAATTTTATGAGTTAGTTGTAGAGATCGGGTTTCAGACAAGGAAATCCTATGCCAAACTGGGAGTTGACCACTTAGTGAGGTTGTGACAGTGAGTTGAATTAGGTTTGTGGGACATGCTCTTCGAAAAAATTAATTAGGCATACCAAGAGTTGTGATGATGTGGAGGCCATAATGAGGAAATGGCTAACAGGGGCATCCTTGTATAACTTGGCATCACACTTTCATAGCTGATCTCAGAGCAGTGGACACAAGGTGGGAAGAACTTTCAGGCATTGCCAGTGACAGATCTTTGTGGAGACGGCTTGCTTCTCTATGCACTGAGCGGCGCAGGAGGATCTAAGTACTTAGTAACTTTACAGGACATTCTTTAATTTAATAATCAACTCTGTAACATTAAATGTTTGTATACACAGTTAGTGAAACACTTTAATAGACAATGAAATAGTGAGACACGAAGACATGAGTATGCTATCTTTTATTTAGAAGTGATTTTAAAGTTTGATTTTTTTCACTGTGTAATTTGTGAAGAATGGTTATTAAATTGATAAAACTGTGATAGGGGGGGGGGCAGCAATTCAATAAAGCTCTTTATTCTGAACACTACTTAATGAATGGGCCTGGCGATGTTCTATCGCTTTCAAGAAGGCCATCTGGGACCCTATATAAAGAGAAAGGTGTCAAATCATTTCTCAATCCAGGGGTTGATGCCCCATATTTCAGTCCAGTGTGAAGTTGGACTTTAACAGTTGTATCCAGCCAGGATGAGGCAGAGGGGACAGTAAAGTTTGGTACATCAGAGTTTATGTGGCAGTATGGTTATCCATGGTGAAGTATTTGTACAGTCATGTTACTTGTTGTCTGTTTTTGAAGTATTAGACATTAAAGAGCTACGTTATTTGAAACCTGAGTTGTCAAGATCTTTGAGTTGGTTGTGTTGTGTGGTGCAGAGAGCCTGGATGGAGAGAGTCATTACAATATGACATTGTACTAACTATTGTCATGGCATTTACTAAGAGCAGTATTTGACTGTGTTGTTTACTACTTTTACTGCTTAAAATATATAGTCCTAACCTCAAAGCTGTTGTTAAGAGAAAATTAAAGGCATTTGGTTGTTTCGCTGACTATTACAGCTTTGTTAGCAACAGAAATGGTGAATTTTACACATTCTGCACTATAGACATGTGTAAAGTATGGACTGAACTTGACAAAATTATTTAGAGAGCAATTGCTTCTTGATTTTCACCCTCTATATCTTCAGCCAGATGCTTATGGTTTATAATATATTTATATTACATATACTGAAATTAATTTGTTTTATTTACTTAGGTGTGGCGGTGGTGTTGTGTCCTGGGATAAGTCACTGGGCGCTGGAGCTACGTACCAAGAATCAGACAACAAAATCACACATCACATAGTAGACAGACCAACACTGACCAACCAGAGATTAGACAGGTATGGTGAAAAGCATAATAAAATTGTTTAGATGTTTATCTTAAAATCTATTTTAATGTTTCTGTTAGAATTGTATGAGCAGTTTTTAATATGCAAAGTTACATTTTCCAAAACAAAACAAGTCTATCCATTAGTAATATATTAGTAATCAGTCAAAAATCTTAATAAATATTAACACAAATAATTGAAATGGAGTTTTTGTTATAAGTTTAAAAGTTAGTAAAATGTTCAATTTCAGAACATATATACAGCCACAATGGATATTTGACTGTTTTAATGCAAGGACAATTCTTCCAGCTAAAGAATATTTTCCTGGTGTTCCCTGCCCGCCTCACCTTTCACCTTTTGTTGAAGAGAAGGAAGGTGACTACATCCCAGAAGATAAGGTGAAATTCCTAAAGCGGATTAAAGGGGAAGACTTGGATGAAGAAGAGCAACTTGAAGAAGAATCCAGTGAAGAAGAAGACATTGATGAGGATGAGGGTATTGATTGCATTATTTATTTTATTTTAGTGAGAAGGAATTTTGTCTTATTATAGTTTATTTTTCTTCTTTTTGTTTTCTTAACACATTTATTCAAATTATTCAACAGAGAATTCAAGTCAACAAAAAGTTGTTCCTAAGAGGAAACGGGATGAAGATGAAGACACTGGGGAAACAAAGAAAGCTAAGGTAATAATTGCATTGTTTTAGGTTTTATTGTGATTTCCACATTTTGCACTACCTTGATTATATTGTAAAACTTTTTAATTAGATTAAAATACATACTCTTGACTTGTTATACAGAACCAATTAAAAATTTTATTCATTAATGCCATGACACCTAAATTAAATACAAATTTTCTGGTATATATACATATGCACAAGATAATTACAATGTCACTACCGCAGTAGAATAAGAAAAGTAAAACATTGCATTCAAATAAAAATAATTTTATTAGTAACTGTTTTAATGCTATGATATTCACTGCCCTGTAGGCTAATCACCTGCATGCCTAGTTGCAGTTCCATCTTTAAAACATATTTACTGATTACATTTTTCATCTTAGACAATGGCTGTGACAGAGGGTGCTGTTGAGAAAGTTGATAAACAACATCTACTCCAGCAACAAAATGCAGAGGAACGCAGGCTTGGAGAAATGATGATCCCAAAGAAACATAAACGTCTCTATCATAAAATTATGACCTCCAGAAAAAAACAGTCTCAAGAGGTTAAAAAGTTGCAGGAGAAAAAAGATAAACTGAAAAAAAAGAAAAAGCAAAAATAAACTTTGACTTATTTTTTGTATCTTTTGTTCTTTTTTTTTTTTTATGTTTTTTTTTTCACTTGTGTTTGTCAGTACAACTTTGTGCTGTATTAATTAAGAGCAGAAGTATTATTTTTTTTATTAGAAAAAAAGAATTAAATTTATTATCTTTACAATCTTGTCTTTCTGAAATAATTGCTTTGAATTAAAGATTCATATGTGATGACAGAAAATATTAGTTGGCCTCCTTCAGTCGTAGAACGACTATGGTTCATCTCGCGCACTTCCTCATGTGCTGTGGAGCCCTATTTTGGAGAGACATTCCCCTCCACAAATATGGCATGTTAAGGTGGCTTTTGCTTCGGTGTTAGAGGAGCTGGCCATTTTTTGTATTGTAACGTTTTTCATCCTGAGCTGAGACCCATGTTCTTTCACTGTCCATAGCTTTCTTGGTCACTGTCTCTCTCCATCTGGTGCGGTCTAGAGCTATGTCTTCCCAATGAGAAAATATTAATGCTTTCTTAATTGGTGAAAAGGTTTTTTTTTGGGGGGGGGGAGGGGTTAAAAAATGTAACCATTAACTATAGCATACTTGATAATTTTAATGCTAAAATCAAACTTTAGCTTTCTAAGCTTCCAGAAGTGGAACATCTAAATATTTTAAAACCAAAAAAAATATTAGTTATTCCAATAATGTTATAATGATAGTTTTGTAAACTAGTTTTAGTTATTTAAAAAAAAATAGCTTATTTAAATGAATTAAATTAAGCACCGGTATGCTCATTATAACCAGCTCATGATATCTTAAAATTGTTTTAACTAGATATTAAATGTTTTGAAGTAGATCTATCTGAATTACTGATTAACTATCTGTATATAGAGGTATAAATAAATATGCGTCATTAAATAATTATAGTTTAAATATATTTTATTCTAAATTATTTAAAAGTTATTGTGTCAAAGACAACAAAAATTGACCCTCATTTCAGGGGAAATGAATGAAGAACAATACAATAGTTTGTTGGTGGTTTTTTTTTAAGGCCTAATTTTTTTTTTTAAATGTGATAGCTAAAAATTGTATATACTCATACACACACATATATAAATGTAGATCTATCTATCTATTACTATTATCTTTGTATGGGGTTACAAAATTCTGAATCCATAGTGATGAGCTCTACAACTCAAGATACTAATTTTAATGAGATAAATATCGTAAGTTATTTTTTTTATGGCACTCCATTCCCAATGTCTACTAATGATATTAGCCATTCATTCTGTTTTATCAATGCAAACTATTCTCTAGCACTAGATTCACTAGATCCTATCTAGCTCGGTTTCCGGAGTGCTCTCCTCCTACATTCGTAGAGGGCAGTAACACAAGACTAACTGCGGAAAAATCATAAAAAACTAAACATGGCTTCGATAGGCTAAGGCAAATTCAAAGTGTTTTATTCCCTTTCGGATTATTGAATCTAGTGTTTTCATCATTGGATAATAGAAATGTCTTCCATACCGCTACCTAAAGTTGTTACTCAGCGTGGAAAGACTTCACTAGAGATTGAGAGAGACAACTTTGAGAAAAGACAGGTAAAGTTTACTCACTACAGTATCTTACAGTTGTCAGTTGAGTTTACGGTAAACAACGTCAGACTTCAGTTCCGACTCACATGAGAAGAGTCTCAAGACTCATACAAATAGATCTAGATATATATCTATATCTAGATTCTACTATGATCTAGGTCTAATTCTTCTAGATAAGACGTTGCTTTCAAAAGAGAAGATGTTTACGTCCTACTGCTACGCGTCATGCATTCTGGATCTTGACTAGAGTTAGAGTAGTATATTAAAATGCTATTTGGACACCTAGACCTCTAACTAAGTCTAGCATAGGCCAAAATGTCCAAGTTTGACTTTAACAGCGCATTATTTGACAATGGTTCGACATAGAAAAGAAAATGAAGTATCAAAATCTTCTTTAGTTTAAAGGGAAACTCCGATGTTTTTTCAAATTTGAGTTATTGACATATTTAAATTCTGCGTAAAAAGTTGTAATAGTAAACATTTTACCATTTTTTAAATTTAAATGCTTAGAAACATTTATATTTAATAAATTAGTCAGTAAATTCTTGACATCTCAAAAAAAAAAAAACTGGATTCTATGAGATTTTGTTTTAAGCTAGTTCATACGTCACTTCCCTAAACAATACTGAAAGAGAAACTAGATTTGACCAATCGTATCACTTCATTCTTACAGTAGCTGTTAGGCTTAGTGATGGCCTAGTCCAGAGCTATGATACAGTTATATATAAATATATACATGTATAGATAGATCTAAAAGCATTAGGATAATCAACTCGAGAAAAAGAGTAACATTTTCATCTAAGCCTCTCTGTCCCAAGAAGTAAATAGATCGTGTGTCTGACTGATTCGAACAAACTGGTCAGTGTAAGGCTAGTCGAGACTACGTGTAGTCGGTCATGACAAGACAACCAAGCGATTGTGTTTGTTGTGTGTTGAGTGGTCTGGCGAAAAAATACACACTGCCGTGGTTAGTCAAGCATGTAAATCTACTTTTAATACGCATTTTTTCTTTGCTTACAAGATCCTATATCTAACTTCATAGACCAAGATATATTTCTTTTACGAGAATGTAAAATTTGCTGTATGGTCTCCTGTTATACAATAAGTCAATAGATTAAAACACATTTGTGACGTCACATAGAAACCCGGTGAAAGTCTGACTGTTTTGGATGCGCAGAAAAATTACGTCGGAAAAACATCAAATACTAAGTTATTATTGCAAAGAAAAAAAAAGAATAATATATTCATTATCTGTAAATCAAAACACATATTATATAAAAAATTGTCAAAACCATCAGAGTTTCCCTTTAAGGCTTAAGGAAAATAAGGGTGACTACTTATATTTGTACCCCTAACCTATATTTGTTATATATTATATTTAAGGTCAAAGAGGCCATGTGTTTTCATTTAATTCAGACAAATTTGACCCACATTATTTGATTCCGGACACCATAATTTATTTCAGACGGTCTCTATATTTAGGCATCAATAAACACAGATTTTAATTCTATATTAACATTAACTAAATTTTAAGATCCCCAGGCATAGGGCATCACTTGAAATCATTAAGTCACTATAAGTTACCCTACTCTCAAAGCCTAGCATCAATTCTAAGCTACAGTCTTGGTTTGAATTAATGTAGTCATCTTTTGTGCATCAATATCCATCACTTAAGTTGCATCTCTGTAATCACTATACAGATATGTAGATTAGAATATACATCTATATATATATATTTATAAAATTAGGTCATGACTAAATTTCTTTGTCTATTGTCAAATCTAAAAGACTAGACCTCTAGATTTTGTCAACGTCCATTGGATCTCTTGCTTATTTAATAGTTATAATAAGAAATAATAATGATTAAAAAAATTAACATTAATAATTGTCTTTGAGATCTAGTAAATCATGGTTTTAAATACTATTCCAAATTAAATTTCAAGATCTCTATATCAGACTCTCGTCTATTTAAGACTATTTATACTCTAGATACCTAGTAACAATAAAAGTATCTAGCAAGAGTAAGACTAAATAGATTCAACTTTTGGTACAACTAAAGACTTCTAAGACTATCTATCTATAGATCTCCATCTAGTCGAGATTAGATTTCATTAATAATTTTTAATTATGCTAGTTCTAATCTAAATTAGATTAGATTTTAAGTCTAAGACTTTGCTTTTAACTTAAGTATAGGCCACTACAAAATCTAGATTTAAATTCTAAATCTTTTGGTCCAGGGGCGTAGCTAGGAATTTTCCATCGTATGGGGGCTCGGGGGTTTTGACCTCTTTGAGGGCCCCTACATTTTGCTTAATATTTTTTTAAATGTAAAAAACACTCATTTGGGGGCCCCCTCGCGAGTGGGAATTTTCAGATTCTCCCCCCCCACACACTAGCTACGCCACTGTTTTGGTCTAGAGTTGAGAAATGTTTTTTTTTCTTTAGAATGAGACAAGATTTCTAAGTCTTCAAATGATACTGTGGAAACATTCTTGATAGCTTCTACTACCATTGTTTTTGTTTTAGTTTTGTTCATTCCTTAAGAAATACACAAACTGTTTACGCTCTATCCCAAACTTCCCACACAGCGACAGTTCTTTCAAATGAACAGGTTTTGAACTGGGAAACTTGGTAATGACAGTCTGAAGCGCAGCCCAGGCAGCTAACGAGAGAGACACGCGACGGTATTTTCGTACTTATTTTTACACCTTAAAAGGATGAAGGGCTGTTTTACTTTGTCACCTGTTTGGCATGCAGTGAAAACATTTGGTCATAAGATGGGGGGATAGGGTCACAGCACTTGAAGGTGTAAGCATGGCTTTTACTGGGCTAGCACAGCTACACTATTATTATCCTGTAGTATACGGAACATCAATGTAGCCGATGGCCTCGCAAATATTTCTGCAAAAAGTACGCAAACATCCTTTTGAATCGTGTCAGAGGTTCAAGGCAAGAAAAATAAAAACATTAGAGGCCCAGTGATAGCTAAGTTAAGCTAAGTAAGTTATCTTAATTGTATAATCAAACATTAGTAAAATAATAAAAAAAAGATTTTATTTAATCATTACAAAACTACCCCCCCCCCACACACAAAAAAAACAAAAACAACCAAAACAACTTGTCAATAGGTCTGAAGTAGTAGACTAGGTCTGAAGTAGTAGACTATGTCTGAAGTAGTAGACTAGGTCTGAAGTAGTAGACTATGTCTGAAGTAGTAGACTATGTCTGAAGTAGTAGACTATGTCTGAAGTAGTAGACTATGTCTGAAGTAGTAGACTATGTCTGAAGTAGTAGACTATGTCTGAAGTAGTAGACTATGTCTGAAGTAGTAGACTATGTCTGAAGTAGTAGACTATGTCTGAAGTAGTAGACTATGTCTGAAGTAGTAGACTATGTCTGAAGTAGTAGACTATGTCTGAAGTAGTAGACTATGTCTGAAGTAGTAGACTAGGTCTGAAGTAGTAGACTATGTCTGAAGTAGTAGACTAGGTCTGAAGTAGTAGACTATGTCTGAAGTAGTAGACTATGTCTGAAGTAGTAGACTATGTCTGAAGTAGTAGATTATGTCTGAAGTAGTAGACTAGGTCTGAAGTAGTAGTCTAGGTCTGAAGTAGTAGACTATGTCTGAAGTAGTAGACTATGTCTGAAGTAGTAGACTATGTCTGAAGTAGTAGACTATGTCTGAAGTAGTAGACTAGGTCTGAAGTAGTAGACTAGGTCTGAAGTAGTAGACTATGTCTGAAGTAGTAGACTATGTCTGAAGTAGTAGACTATGTCTGAAGTAGTAGACTATGTCTGAAGTAGTAGACTATGTCTGAAGTAGTAGACTATGTCTGAAGTAGTAGACTATGTCTGAAGTAGTAGACTATGTCTGAAGTAGTAGACTATGTCTGAAGTAGTAGACTATGTCTGAAGTAGTAGACTATGTCTGAAGTAGTAGACTATGTCTGAAGTAGTAGACTATGTCTGAAGTAGTAGACTATGTCTGAAGTAGTAGACTATGTCTGAAGTAGTAGACTATGTCTGAAGTAGTAGACTATGTCTGAAGTAGTAGACTAGGTCTGAAGTAGTAGACTAGGTCTGAAGTAGTAGACTAGGTCTGAAGTAGTAGACTAGGTCTGAAGTAGTAGACTAGGTCTGAAGTAGTAGACTAGGTCTGAAGTAGTAGACTAGGTCTGAAGTAGTAGACTAGGTCTGAAGTAGTAGACTAGGTCTGAAGTAGTAGACTATGTCTGAAGTAGTAGACTAGGTCTGAAGTAGTAGACTATGTCTGAAGTAGTAGACTATGTCTGAAGTAGTAGACTAGGTCTGAAGTAGTAGACTAGGTCTGAAGTAGTAGACTATGTCTGAAGTAGTAGACTATGTCTGAAGTAGTAGACTATGTCTGAAGTAGTAGACTATGTCTGAAGTAGTAGACTAGGTCTGAAGTAGTAGACTAGGTCTGAAGTAGTAGACTATGTCTGAAGTAGTAGACTATGTCTGAAGTAGTAGACTATGTCTGAAGTAGTAGACTATGTCTGAAGTAGTAGACTATGTCTGAAGTAGTAGACTATGTCTGAAGTAGTAGACTATGTCTGAAGTAGTAGACTATGTCTGAAGTAGTAGACTATGTCTGAAGTAGTAGACTATGTCTGAAGTAGTAGACTATGTCTGAAGTAGTAGACTATGTCTGAAGTAGTAGACTATGTCTGAAGTAGTAGACTATGTCTGAAGTAGTAGACTATGTCTGAAGTAGTAGACTAGGTCTGAAGTAGTAGACTAGGTCTGAAGTAGTAGACTAGGTCTGAAGTAGTAGACTAGGTCTGAAGTAGTAGACTAGGTCTGAAGTAGTAGACTATGTCTGAAGTAGTAGACTATGTCTGAAGTAGTAGACTATGTCTGAAGTATTAGACTATGTCTGAAGTAGTAGACTATGTCTGAAGTAGTAGACTATGTCTGAAGTAGTAGACTATGTCTGAAGTAGTAGACTAGGTCTGAAGTAGTAGACTATGTCTGAAGTAGTAGACTAGGTCTGAAGTAGTAGACTAGGTCTGAAGTAGTAGACTAGGTCTGAAGTAGTAGACTAGGTCTGAAGTAGTAGACTAGGTCTGAAGTAGTAGACTAGGTCTGAAGTAGTAGACTAGGTCTGAAGTAGTAGACTAGGTCTGAAGTAGTAGACTAGGTCTGAAGTAGTAGACTAGGTCTGAAGTAGTAGACTATGTCTGAAGTAGTAGACTATGTCTGAAGTAGTAGACTATATCTGAAGTAGTAGACTATGTCTGAAGTAGTAGACTATGTCTGAAGGGGTACTGGCGCTGAAGTGTGTGTACATTTGAACTGGTCCTATCTTACAATGACTTGTCTACTTGTGACTTAATGAGCATTGAGTCATACGTTGAAATGGTGGAAGCAGAGAGTAGAGGACTATGGTCTGGTTTACTTTTTAGTCGCTCGTACTCACATCTGGGACGAATGACACGACTCTCCCCTTTCTTTGCCCCCCCCCTCTCTCTCTCTTTTCTTGAGTAAATACGTAAAATAAAGTATATATATATATGATTCTCCCATGTCCTTGCAGATCTAGTTCACATAAAAGTCAGTGCTGCGCTTCCTGGGTATGTCCTTTACCGTTTTCCATTTTGCTCAGGTTGTTCTATTTTCATGTGACCAATGGTCGGGCTCAAGGGATTATTTCACTAGGGCAGTCTAGAATTTCTTCGCTGTCCATGTTTTCATTCCGTAGAATTAATATATTGTAACCGAAATATATATATTACTTTTACCTATCCCTTAGTCTGTTGGACCGTTGGGGCACCAAGCTAGACTTGTCGACCGTCTTTCTCCATTCCTTCCTGTCTTTTGCCTTGTTTAGAACCTCTCTGTTAATTGTAGGCACGTCCATTCTTTTATGTTGCCTGTCCTCCCATCGCTTTCTCTGTCTGCCTCTTCTTCTTTTTCCTGGTACTGTTCCCTGAAGGAAGAAAAGATTCTTACTAAATTATTAAATTTTTACTAACTTTACTATTTTAACTGTGAATAGACCTTACTTTTAATGATTTAACTGTATGGAATTTAGTTCTGGTGATATGAAGGGAGAGTGATCCTTGAAGGATTACGGGCACGACATGGCCTAAATTGTGCCGATGTGCCAAAAACTCAAAACTCAAACCCTAGAATCCTTTTGTAGCATCTCAATTCCATTGCTAGGATCCTCCTCTCTAGCTCTGCAGTCAGCGTCCAAGACTCGCAGGCATATAAAAATGTGGCCATGACCAAGAGGCGCATCAGTCTGACTTTGGTGCCAAGAGCTAAGCCCTTGTCTTTCCATATTATTTTAAGTTTTGAAAGGGCTGTGGACTGTGCTATCCGGGCCAATAGCTGGGGTTTCGTTCCCTCATCCGAGACAATATCTTCGAGGTATTTGAAGCATCTAACACTAGTCAGCTTTTCACCTCCAATACTGATGCCCATTTTAAAGCCCTGTTGGCTATTGGTCATAATTATTTTTTTTCGGCATTTATTTGCATTCCATATGCTGCCGAAGTCTTGTCAATGCTCATCACCAGGTCAGCTAGTTCTTCTGTCCCTGGTAGGCCATCAATGTCAGCAGTGAAATGCAAGTTAGTAATTCTTCTTCCTTCAATGCTAACAGTACCTTCGTAGCCCTCGAGAGCATCTTCCATTATTCTTTCAAGGAAGATATTGAAGAGTGTTGGTGAAAGTAGGCAGCCGTGTCTTACTCCAACTGTGGTTTTGAACCAGTTCCCAATATTATTGTAGAAGTACACCGCACTGGTGGCATCCTTGTAGAGGTTCTGGATAACTTTGATTATGTTTTTATTAATGTTGTACTTTTCCATTGTCGCCCAGACTGCCCCGTGCCATATCTCGATATATCTCGATCGAAAGCTTTCTTGAAATCAATAAAGACATGGACAAGATTCTCTTGGTGTTGGAGATATTTTTCGCAGAGTATTTTGAGGTTTAGGAATTGTTCTATTGTGCTGCGACCTTGTCTACAACCCGCTTGTTCTTCTGATATGATTTTGTCTGCTATCGGTTTTAGTCGATTTAATATAATTTTAAACAGTACTTTGCTGGGATGGCTTATGAGGCTGATGGTGCTATCGTTTTGACAGAGTTGTAAATTGCCTTTCTTTGGAAGGGTTATGATGAGTGATTGGGTCCAGGGTTTGGGCCATTCTACTAATTGCCAGATCTCAATGATTTGTATTTTCCCTTTGATTTATTGTTTTACAATTCCTACTGTTAACTTACTCTCTTCCTCATATTAACTTACGCTCTACCTCATATTAACTTACTCTCTTCCTCATATTAACTTACTCTCTTCCTCATATTAACTTACTCTCTTCCTCATATTAACTTACTCTCTTCCTCATATTAACTTACTCTCTTCCTCATATTAACTTACTCTCTACCTCATATTAACTTACTCTCTTCCTCATATTAACTTACTCTCTTCCTCATATTAACTTACGCTCTACCTCACAGATGGCTGGAAGGAAAAAGTGGGTCAAAAGTATGGCGATTTCCGAAACTGGCAGCGAAATTGATAGGACGTTTTGCTAATCAAATGTCGAGGGTTTGAACCCTGCACTGGCTGCCCGATCTGATTTGATCCGATTTTATTTTAACTTTAAGTAGGAAATTTTTTTTTAAATAATTATAATACTCGTTATAAGTATTCATGTCTAGTCCCTTTCTAATATATATGTGAATTGTTTTGAACAGTTTTTCTTGCTCTCTCCTCTCTCCCTCCATCTCTCTCTCTCTTTCTCCCCTTGCTCACCAATTAAAGTTGGTAGCCTTCGTATCTGACTGTACCGTTTGACCCAATTGTCTCCATCCTTTCTAAAAGTGCAACTCTTGAGTGTCTTAAGTTCACTTAGCTTTCAAATAGTGTCAATACGCTTGCACTTCACCCTTTGCAATAATACACACACTCATGTATCAGAATAATAGCAACTGTGGTTTACAAAATGACGCTCCCACATACACCCCCCCAATCCTAGACCAATCGTCCTAGAAGGCCTTAACATTGACCTGCTACGTCACAACCCGTGGGCAGTGGAGACCAATAAATTTGCCACATCACAGGTCTGTACGACGTGGCAACGAGGTATTGGTCTCCACGGCCCACAGGTTGTGACGATGCAGGTCATTGTTGAGACCTACTGTAACGAATGGTCTCCTCCCAACTATCAGCACCACAATTACAACTCATTGTTTTGCATTGTCTATACAGCCAGCAACAGTAAAACTTGGTTGTTGTTGTTGTTTTTTCTTTTTAACTTTTAATACAGAAACGAAATGCAACATTGACGATAAGCTACCTATTCTGCATTGTAATAGAAACTGCACATGCTTTCATCTTTACATTTCTATATCGTGTCAGTTTGACCTCTGAGGAGAAACGAATGTGTCCGAATCTCTCTTTTCCATATACACCTTGTATACTTCTAGTTTGTGTACATTGTCACGTCGTAGCTTGTTCTATATCTAGTTATAGGGTCTTGGTAACTAGTCTGAAATGTTGAATAGTGGATGTCAAGACTGGGTTGAACCTAAGACCACTTACAGTGGTAGTTACCTTTGCGTTAAAACCAAAAGGTATTTATCTCATTTTGCTTGAAAGAGAGACTATGAAAGTTCACTTTTTAGAAACACCTTATTCATTAGTCTGAACACATGTACTGTTTCATAATTAATAAATTATTGTTTTTAGAGTATATATTTCATCTCCATATCGTCAACATTTTAAAAGGTTTAGAATCGTTTTTCCAACTGCGCGCGCGCATGTGTTTGTTTGTGTGTGTGTGTGTTTGTCCAGTCAGCTGTTAAATGTAAATATATCCTGTAAATGTACAATGTGGGTGTTAGAGCCAGTGCTTTTGTAGACTTCACAATTATTCTCACGTATCTTTTTTTTTTTAATTTTGCAATGTCCACTTGTATTTTCCCTAAAAAGGTTGATAGATTGTATCCACCTAATCTAATGCCATACTATTCCCTCGCTGCCAAGGCCCATAGCACCAAGACAGGTGTCACTGGGTACTTGTTTCTTACCAGCACATCGCTTTGGGAGTAGGATCGGGATATTAACTCTTGGGCAAACATCACCATAAATTAAATTTCACCAGTTTTATGTCTCAGTGCGACTTATCTTATCTTATCTTATCTTATATAATACAGACGTTACTTCAAAAAAGAAGATGATTACGTCCTACGCGTCATGCATTTAGTCATGCATATTAACCAATGACTTAAATTCTGCCAAGTCACTGGTTTTTCTGGCTAGCTCAGGCAACCCATTCCATGCTCTAATAGCACTAGGGAAGAAGGAGTATTTGTACAAATTTGTCCTAGCATATGGGACGAGGAATGTGCCTTTATTTTTGTGTCTTTCAGAGTATTTTATTAAATTTTGTTTTTGTATTTGAAGATTATGGTTCAGTGTTTTATGTATAATTGCTACTTTACTTTTGAGTCTTCTGTCCTGAAGGCTTTCTAAATTTAGTGATTTTACTAATGGTGTTACCCTAGTCAAATGTGAATATTCGTTTGTTATGAATCTCACTGCTCTATTTTGTGTTTGTTCCAGTTTCTTAATGTTATCTTGAGTTGAGGGGTCCCACACGGTGGATGCATATTCTATTATTGGCCTAACCAAGGTTAAGTAACATTTTAGTTTTATGTTCTTATTTGATTTATAGAAATTTCTTTTAATAAACCCTAATGCTTTGTTGGATTTTTTTTATAGTTTCATCAATATGTGGATTCCATGACAGTTTTTCATTTATTATAACACCTAGGTATTTTGAGTTTTTAGTCTGTGTTACTGGTTTGCCATGAATAAGATAAGTGGAATTAATTTGTTTTAGTTTTTTTGTTACTCTTAACAACTGACATTTTTCTGGGTGGAAAGACATGCTCCAATTTGATTCCCATTTCTGTAATTCATCTAATTCTCTTTGTAAAATATCTGTGTCTTGTTTTGTTTTTATTGTTCTATATATTATGCAATCGTCTGCAAATAATCTGACTTTTGTTCCTGAACTAATGCAATTTGGTAAATCATTTATGTAAATTAAAAATAGTAGTGGACCCAAGACTGTTCCTTGAGGTACACCTGAGTTTACTGTTATTGGTGTTGATTTAGAGCCATTTATTATTACAGTTTGTTCTCTCCCTATCAGAAAATCTTTAATCCACTGATGCAGTGGACCGTTAATGCCGAAATATTTTAATTTTTTAAGCAAACTATGGTGGTGAACTTTGTCAAAAGCCTTGGAAAAATCTAGTAAGATAGCATCTATTTGTTCACTATTATCTAAACCTTTTGAAAAATCATCAATTAGTCCTATTAGTTGTGTTTCACATGATCTATATTTCCTAAAGCCATGTTGGTATGGGGTGAGGACATTATGTTTGTCTAAGTGGTTTATGATATTGCTACATATTATGTGTTCTAGTATTTTACATGTGATGCTGGTAAGTGATACTGGTCTGTAGTTTCCTGGATCAGATTTTTCTCCTTTTTTAAATAGGGGGGTGACATTAGCTTCTTTCCAGTCCTTTGGTACTCTGCCCTGGTTAAGCGATGCTTGAAAGAGTATTTTGAACACTGGGGCTAGCTCATTGCTTAGTTCTTTGAGTAATCTAGCTGGAATACCATCAGGTCCAGACGCTTTATTTGGTTTGGTGTTGGCTAATAGTTTTTTAATTCCATTTTCTTGTACTACTAAATCTTCTATGTTGTCTACTTGGTTCAAATTAAGAAATATGTCTTTGTCTCCTGGGGCTGAGAATGCTGATGCAAAGTATTTGTTTAGGATGTTTGCTTTAGTTTCATTATCATTATGTATTATGTTATGTTCATCTTTTAATGGCGCTATGCCTGTTGTTTCCATTTTCTTAGACTTAATGTATGACCATAGGTTTTTGTTGTTATCTTTAGATATTACATTGTTTATGTATTCACTCTGCAGCTGTCTGCTTACTTTTTGGGTTAGGTGTTTAATTTTTATATACTTTTTATAAACTCTTTCTGCCTTGGTTGCTTTAAATTTTCTATATAGGTTTTCCTTCTGTTTACAAAGCTTCTTTAGTCTATTATTAAACCAGCATTTATTTATTTTGTTTGATGTGTATTTAGTTGGTATATGATTTTCTATAATGCTTTTAAGATGGTTTTTAATGAAATTCCAGAGGTCATCGACTGGTTGGTTAATGTCTTTTTCTAATAAGAATGTTTGTTGAAAGTTTAATGCAGCTTGGTGTAGTTGTGTTAGGTTACATTTATTCCAGAGTAAGATTTTTCTTTTGGTTTTTGTATTGGCTACTGCTTTTATCTGACTGTGTATTTTTATGATCTCATGGTCTGATAGACCAGGGATAATATCATAATCAACTACTAATCCAGGTCTGTTGGTTAAGAAGAGATCTAATGTGTTGTTTAATCTAGTTGGCTTTTTAATGATTTGATCTAAACTTAGGTTGTGTAAAGTTTCTATGAAAAGCTCATTTATGTCCTTAAGGTTTTGGTGTTTATCTATGGTTAGTGTTTTCCAATTTATATCAGGTAGGTTGAAGTCACCCATAATCCAAAAAACTGCATTTTTATTTGTCTCTTTAAGTGTAGTAATCTGATTACATAGTTCCTGCATGTATTCTAAACTAGAATTTGGTGGTCTGTAAATGCTGCCTATTATAAGGGATGTTGAGGTGGTATTAATTTTACAAAATGTAGATTCTATGTTTTTTGAGTTAGGTAAGGTAATTTCTTCTGCTATAAGAGTGTTTTTTATTGCTAAAAGAACTCCTCCATGATTATCAGCCCTATCTTTTCTAAAAATTTCATAATTACTATTGAAAATTTCTGCATTATAAATTTCAGGATGTAGCCAAGTTTCTGTTCCTGCAATTATGTCTGGTCTCTCACATTCTAATAAAATTTCTAAGTCTGCTGTTTTGTTCCTAATGCTTTGAAAATTTATTACTAAGGTTTTAAGGTATTTTGGTATTACTTCTTTAGTAGGTTTGTTTAGTGAGGCTGTTGTATTAATTTTAGTAGATTTAGGTTTAACAGGAGTGGATCTGGCTAGTGGTTGGTGAGTTGGTTTTGGGATGGTGTTTAGGATGTTGAATGGGTTAGAAGTGTCCGCATCAAAGGAATCAAACAGTCCTGATGTAAACTGAGGTAACCCACATGGTACACAGTGCCATGATGCATCTTTGTTGCCTAAGGCATAATACACAGGTGTATTCATATGGAGACATGATGCATGGTACCATTCATCGCAGGTGTCACATTGAATGGCTTTCTGTTTCATGGTGCATACTTTTTTGCAGATGTTGCATCTATCTTTAGATCTAGGCCCTGGATTTGACTCTACATCTCCTGCTATTAATATTAACAGTGAAAGGTATTTATTTCTACTGTGTCTGATTGAGAACTTCCATTTGTGATGGGTAATCTTCTTTAATGTTATGGATGTGTATGTTAGGTTATTTTTGAAGTTGCATTGATCTAAAGTGTGATGATTGATTATGACTGTTGTTTCCTTTTTAAGTTTAGTGTTGACTGAGGTAGATCTAGTTCTGTGTTCAGCTAGTGTGTATTTAGTAATTATTAGGATAAATAGCCATAGCAATTTCATGTTGACTGTTGTTGATTATAGTTTTAAAAGGTCTAGTCTAAATCTAGTTTAAGGTTAAAAATGCCTAAGATGGCCTAAGCTAAGTCTAAGTCTAAAGTGATAGCTAATTTACAATGACAATCAAATGGTTTATTCAAAATATAGACCCAGACTAGATCCAGATCTAATTCTAGATCTAGATCTAATTCTAGATCTAGATCTAATTGTAGATCAATATATTTATGTGGTAGATAATGACTTAATGTAAGAAACAGAACTTCGTTGGGTGTGTTTTGTTTATGAAATATGCTGAAGTAACAGTAGAATGTACTTGAATTGTCCACCCCCACCTCCCCAAAACCTTGCTCTGAACCAAAACAGCCATTGCATGGAATGTATTGTGAGATAAGGACATTGACCATTATAACTAGCATTGTGTCACACTCTGGCAACGTTTAATGTTCTGCATGGGCAGTGATTCTCACACGATCGATTCTCATCAGACATTGCATGGAATGATATTTGACACAGCACTATTAGTAGCATCGTGACTCTCGAACAAAGTTTGTTGGTGGGCCGTGGTTCTCACACGAATCGAGACAGACACTGCACAGAAGGTATTTGGTTTTATGGGCACATGAATATAAATAGCTTTGAGACACTCGAAGGTTTTTTGGTTTGTTTCAAGAGTGGTTCTTACACCATGGCTTACTGACATTTACCCACTTCCACCACACACAAAAAAAATAATAATAATAATAAAGTAGAAGGCTGTTAGTACCAATGTCGGTTTGGGTGTTTGTTGTGGTATGTTCTTGGTAGGTCAAGATTGTCCTATTAAGTCACTCAGACATTGTCTGGTGGCTGGAGAGGGCAGTGCCCGAAAAGCTCTTGTTTTGTGACCACCCAGACGAGTCATAACTGAAAGGTCAACTTGGGTTGGAAAGTTTTGCTTATGTAACACTTGTGTCTGCCATGCTCCAGTAACCCACTGTTCGACTATCACAATCAAAAGTTGTATAGATGTTAACAAAAAAAAAGGAGGGCGAGTGATAGCTGATGATGAACTAAGCTCTATGAACTGTTGAACAGGGTTGGTGACCCTGATATTTGAAACTGGATCTACTAGAGCACTTTGTACAGAGACATGAGTGTTACAGGTCAAGTACTTTACTGAAATGTGGCACTATTCAATTGAGTTTTGTTCAATTGCTGTTTATACAGCAACTTTTCTTCTGTATAGACTATAGAGTAACATATTCTTATTATTATCTCTGCTTGTAATATAATTGACTTTCGTGTAATTTATAGTTAGTAAGTAGGCCTACATCTAATTATAAATTATATGAAAATGGAAAGTGGTCTTTCGTTGAAATTTCTTTTCAATTAACGCTTATATAATTAATCACTAAAATGGTTATGATCTGTTGCAATATAAAGAACTAATAATACAATCTCTCTCTTTTTAAAACTTTATTATTTTATTTTAATGCTCATGTCTTTATTATAGTTATTATTATTTTATTTTTTTGCGCTTCCACGTTTTCCCGTAGTTAAAAGAACGCTATTTTGTTAGTGCAGTCTATTTGTCAAATTTAAATCTCAAAAACTAAAAAAGAAACAAAAAAAAAACCTACATCATCTCTGTTTTGAGCATGGCGTTGATCCTACATACACATATAATAGATGCAACGTACCTAAATGTAGATTACGACTAGATCTATACACTGCGTAATCAGACAATTCCAAATGTTCTGTTTCCTAGGAAACAATAGACTAGAAGCCCTACTAATTGGCTGATTTGGGAACATTGCAGTGTATATTTACTCAACACGGCATTGATTCTCTATCCTCTGTTTAGATAGCCAGACAAGGTGGTCCTGTGAAAAGCAACTCTTTCAACTAATTTATAAACAGAATTTCACATACACATACAAAAAATCAATGTCCAAGCACACTGAAATAAGATACCATTGAAAAAAAAACTCTGGTTTGTTTAGGAAGAAGCCCAATACTGGCCTGATAAGAGGGATGACAGCCCTGACGTTGTCTTAAGTAGGACATTAGTTCGGTGACGACCCATGCGCTGGACCACTATTACAAGTGATTTTATTTTATTTTGGGAGAGATCGATAGACATATTTTGTACTTACTGTAAATGAGACAAACCCCCTCCCCCCTGATCATTCCAGATCGGACCACCTGACCAAAATGAAATCGTTTAAGCCCTTGTATATTTAGCTTTTAATTACGTAATCGGCTCACTTCTTTGTAAAATTAATAAGTGCTTATGCACATTCGAGTCGCCACTCACGGTTCCGTATGCTGTAAATAACTGTCTATATCAATCACATCACTTTCTGGGCGCATTTTGAATGGAAATATACATTTTTACATAATAGATAAAGAAGGCAAAGTAAAGAGCATACACATTGGCAGATACTATATAGAAATGACTAGAGGCGAGTCTCATGTATATGCAATGAAAGCCTACTAAAAAAAAGGTGGCTATTGTTTCATTTCATTTCACATAACCACAGGGACTACTAGATCTATTTTTGTACACTCAATATCGCTCAGTAAACTCTGAATAGATCACTGTGCATTGCTTTGTAAACTCTGAATAGATCACGGTGTATTCCTCAGTAAACTCTGAATAGATTAAAAAAAAACTGGGTACCTCAGATGGTTGTGATTAACAAAATAAAATCAAAATACCCGCTATGTAAAAGATTTTATCTTCATACGATTGTTTTCTTGAGAGAAGAAATTGTTTAACGATATACATTAAACTAGTTGTTAAGATAGGAATAAACGTATGAATGAGTTGGTTTTCTTTATAGAAACTTATCAGGCGGAATGAACAGAGTTGAGATCTAGATCAAACACACTCTGTCAGGTTGCCAGCCGAAATGAACAGAGTTGAGATCTAGATCTAACACACTCTGTCAGGTTGCCAGCCGGAATGAACAGAGTTGAGATCTAGATCTAACACACTCTGTCATGTTGTCAGCCGGAATGAACATAGTTGAGATCTAGATTTAACACACTCTGTCAGGTTGTCAGCCGGAATGAACAGAGTTGATATAGATTTAACACACTCTGTCAGGTTGGCGACCAGCGGTTTTGCAAGGCCTGGTCCTCATTAGTTGTCTGAGTGAGCAGACGAAGATAGGGTAACCTAGTATTCATACAATTCGCTAAGTTTTTAAAGAGTATCAGCGAGTGTAATCCAGTCCCATGGTTGATGGCACTTGTTAGAGCAAGATCATTTATGTTGAGCTTTTATGCAAAGATGAAATTAGTTGTCGTCCTTCTATTTTTTTTCTGTGATTGAAACTGTTTTGGTATCTTTAGGCCAGCGCATGCGCATTCGCTTACATTCCTCTGTATCCGTTCGTTCAAATGTTATTTCCTTCTCTCAATAATTGAATTTTACTCAGATACAGTCTAGACCAGCGGCTCTCATTCCTGTGAGTGTATGATCTTGTCCAGTTAATGTGGGACAAATATGTTCATTGTATATCGCTTTAGCACGCACTTTAACACTATAAACCTATTTAGTGTATGTCTTTCAAGGAACCACTGATTTTAGAGCTACATTTAGTTTTGTTAAGGAAGAAAGAAAAGAGATGAGAACCTTTTGTCCAGACTTTTTCAATGAAGACGCTATAGAAGGCGGTTAATATACTTGCACATGAACACACGGATAATGGTTCTCAAGTTCTCTTGATGTTTCGACATTCCTCTCTGTACTTAGAGAAGATGAAACAAAAAAATCTTTCTCTTTTGTAATCACCTTTATAAGCTACGTCCATTGATTTGTTTCCATCTACGTATTTGTGACGAGCACATTTGCCAGGGATTATATTCTCAATACTTGACAAAATCAATGAAATGAAGAAAGAAACATCTCTCTGTATTTCTTCAAAACTTCTTTAATAACTTCTTCAAACTTTCACATCAAAATTAACTTCTTAATTCAATTACAACTTGACTTGATACTTCATAAATAAAACTTAAATGTTACATAAAACTTCTCTTAGTATAACTTCAACTTCAACTGCTAAAACTTTACTTAATGGATCCGCTAATATCATATAACTCATTACTGAGAGAGGACCAACGCTCTACAAGAACTACTACTATGCGAGGACCAACGCTCTACAAGATCTACTACTATGCGAGGACCCCGTCTGACTCACTTTCCCTTAATTTATACTTTTTTTGATCGTACATTCCAGAATCCTGGAACCTTCTCTGATAATTATTTTAGTAACTTTGACCTTCTAGAAGCTGACGTGTGCTATTTTTTTCCCTTAACCTCTTTCTTCGATTGGACATCTAAAATTAACTTGTTTACGCTGGACACCTGCACTGGTTGACCTCGAGGTTCTAGAAACTGGTCGAAATAGGTCACAGACTCGACTCGTGACATTACCCCCTTGCCTTTTTAGCATTTTGTATGCAATATAAAATGCGTAAAATAACAATATAACATATGCCTATAACATTGATAACATTGCATATAAAAGCAAGTAGCATAGTATATGCCTAAAACACTGATATAATTGCTCTATGGAATGTACAAAACTCATAACTAAAATAAAAAATGATTCATTATGTTACCATATAAATAAAAAACAAATTCAAAATGTTGTACTTATTCAGCATATATAATTAATATATTATATACATCTTAGGTCTATACATTTGTGAATAATCGATATATTAATATGAATATTTCCCAACTTATGTAACTAAAATATGACAAAAACAACTGAATAATACATCCTATCTCCTTTGCTAATTGTGTTTATAGAGTATCTGAATATTGAAATGTCTTTAAACACATGCAATAAAAAATGAATAAATTTTGTGTTTCTGACTTAAAACAAAATACACTTAAACAATAAACAATATATTGTATAGTATCTACATACATCTAGACAAAGTATCAGCAAAAACATTCAATTTTCCTGGAACAGTCTTTACATCAAACTGATAGTCCATTAACTGCAAACTCCATCGTGTCAGACGACTATTTGACATCTTTTTAGAGTTGAGAAATGCCAGTGGTGCATGATCTGTCTGTAAAGTAAAGGGTGCTCCTAACAGATACTTGCTAAATTTTGAAATAGCCCAGACAATCGCCAGGCACTCTCGCTCAATGGTCGAGTATCTGGTCTCTGCTGAAGATAGTTTTCTGTTTATAAAAAATACAGGATGTAGAATGCCTTCATATTCTTGCATCAGACATGCTCCTATTGCTGACGAGGAAGCATCTGTAGCAAGATAAAACCGCTTCTTCTTGTCTGGCAATTTCAAAATGGATTCTTGTGCAAAAGCATACTTAATGTTCTTTATGGTCTCTTCCAATTCTGATGACCATGAAATTGTGTTAGATTGTCCTTTCTTCGTAAGGTTAGTAAGAAGTGTGGTAAGTGATGCGTAATTTGGAATGAAGCATCTGTAAAAATTACAAAGTCCTAAAATACTTCTAACCTGCTTTTTTGCTTGAGGTATTTTAATGTCCAGGATTCGTTTTATAATATTGTCCTGTGTTTTCAGTGAATTGTGTCCAACTTTATAACCTAAAAATGTAACTTCTGATTTTGCTAATTCAACTTTGCTTGGTTTTACAGTAAAACCATTGTCTTTCAACTGTTGGAAGATTTCTTTGAGTCCTTTTATATGATCGTCCCATGTATTATGAAACACACATATGTCATCAATATAGGACACTGTGTCTTTTCTTTGTCCGAACATCCTATGAATTGCTCGGTTAAAAGTACTGCTAGCATTTACTAAACCGAATGGCATGTAATTATATTGAAAAAGGCCAAAGGCTGTAGTAAAAGCAGTGTATTGTTTTGAATCCTGTGTCATAGGTATTTGATAATATCCTCTTGTCAAATCGAGTTTCGTAAAATACTTAGCTCCAGAAAACTGTGACATTAAATCCTCTGGATTAGGCATTGGATAAGAATCAAGGCATGTTATTTTATTCAACTGTCGAAAATCCACACACATTCTTGGCGATGATGACTGTGAACGTTTTACTAGCACTATTGGAGCAGCATAAGATGAATTCGAGTGTTCAATTATGCCTTGTTCTAAAAGATCATTGATTTCTGTCTGAAGGAAATCTCTATAATGAATGGGTAGTGGATATGGACGTGACTTGGTAGGTTTGTCACTTGTCAATTTGATTTCATGATTTATAATGGTTGTTTTACCTGGAACATCTGTAAATATATCAGCATATTCTTGGAGTAGATTCGTTATATCATTTTTTCTTTGTGATGATAAATTGTCCAGTTTGACATCTTGCCAGGTTTCAGTCTGTCTAGAAGTTGTAGTTGGTACTACTAATTCATTCATATCCTCCTCATTTTCTTCTGGAATAATCGCTAAGCATGAAATCTGTTTTTCAAGTTCTTCGTCTTCTTCTTCTGTATCAGTAGCTTCATTGTATTTTTGTAACATGTTGATATGAAACACTTTGTTTCTGTTATTGATATAGATTTCATAATCTACATCTGTGACTTTTCTTAAAATAGTAAATGGACCTTGCCATTTAATAAAGAACTTATTTTTCTTATCAGGTAATAATAATTTAACTTTGTCTCCTGGTTCAAAGTACCTAAGTTGTCTATTTACGTTTATTCTTTCTATGACTTGCAGCGTTAGCTTTGGCTGTTGCTTCCTTAGCTTTTTCACATGCATTTATTACTGTATTTCTTGTATTGAGAACATGCTGAAATGCAGTTTTCTTAACTGATGCATCATGGTTTGACTTCATTAGTGATTCTTTGAAAGTAGTTATAGGACCTCTTGGATTAGCTCCATATAACATTTCAAAAGGAGAAAATCCTGTAGTATCTTGGATACTTTCTCTATAAGCAAATAATGCAGCTGGTAAAAGGAGATCCCAATTCTGCGGATTATCATTTGCTATTTTTGATATAATTTGTTTTAATGTTTTGTTAAATCGTTCACAAAGCCCGTTGCTTTGAGGATGGTATGGTGTAGTAAACTTCATCTTGATGTTGTACATCTCCATGAATGTCTTAGTTATATCTGCTGTGAACTGACTTCCTCGGTCAGAAAGTATAACTTCAGGCAACCCTGTCCTTGAAAAAATTTCAGATAAAGCTCTGGTAATATCAATTGCAGAAATATTGACTAACGGAATAGCTTCTGGCCATCTAGTACATGTGTCTACTAAAGTTAAAATATATTTGTGATTTCTGCTGGATTCAATTGGCATGGGACCAATTAAGTCAACTGCTACTTTTTGAAATGGTTTCTCAGTCAATTCCATTGTCTGCACTGGCGCTTGTATTTTGTTACCTTTTGGACTTTTCATTTGACAAATATGACAGGTACTAATGTGCTTCTTTACATCTTTAGTAATACCTGGCCAGTAAAAATCCTGAAGTATTCTTTTCTTGGTCTTGGTAACTCCCATATGTCCAGCGAACGGTACATCGTGGCTTGTATTAATAATGGTCTTTCTGTATACTTTTGGAACTACGATTTGCTCAACAGTTTTATTTTTGTATTGACTTTTCTTCATAAGTAATCCTTCTTTAAAATAAGGATCATTAATTTCCTGCTGATTGATGTTTGATTGAGCCTTTTTGAACATTTTAAATAACGTTTCATCATTTTTCTGGTCAACTTTAAATTCTTCAGTATGAAATTTGTCAAGTTCATTTGTCTGTGGATGCAACTGGTCTGCCTGCTTACCATTTCCATTTTCTTGAACAACTTTATCAGAATTTTTGTGTTCAATATGGTTAGTTTCAAGTCTTTCCTTTTCTTTTTGCATTGACCTTGTGACTACTACATTGCATTCTTGACTCATTTTTATTGTATTGTTCCATTCAATAAGATCTTGTGTAGTACAGTCACGCACTCCCTGTATATTACCAACTATGAGATCAACAGGTAGATTTTGAGCTACTAAAGCTTCTACATGTCCACTGAAAAATGGAGTCGTAATATGTATCAAAGCTTCTGGTAATTTACTTACAGTACCGTTGAAAGCAGTGGCTTCGATTTCTTTGCCTGTATATTGATTTGATCTCACAAAATTTGCACGTATAACAACGGAAGTGCTACCTGTGTCTCGTAACACCTGTACTCGTTGAGAACCGACTAATCCAGGATAAAACTGTAGTCCTTGTGACTTGGTGATAACAGTCATTGTTGAGTGATGTGCCTTCGAGTTTTTTGTAAAAACCTGCTTCCTATTTCCATATGTTGAATTCTTAACATTTAATGGTCTGCTTTGCGAATATGCCTGGTCATTAGATCTGTCACTGATACTATTATGTCTCTTTCTGCAATCCTTTGCTAAATGTCCTTTCATGTGACAAAAACTGCACTCTATGACCTTCACTCTACACTGTGAAGCGAAATGACCTCTAGTATTGCATTTATAACATATTAAAGTTTTGTCCGTCTGAAAAGATGGCAATGCTCTGTTGTCTCTTGAAAAGCAAATAAAGTTTTCATCAGTTGCTGATCTGATTTGCTTACTTGGATAAGCAGTTTTATATTGACGTATTATTGTTGTCAGGGTCTGTAGATCTTTAGGATTTCTCTCAATTATGAAGGATCGAATATCTTCTGCATATGCGTGAGTAATGGTATCAATTAATATGTGGTCTCTTAATGCTTCATACGTTCTATCAATATTAGCTAAAGATATCCACCTATCAAACCACATTACCATATCAGAGACAAACAACTGTGGATCATCTTCCTGCCTTGGTCTTTCGAAAAAAAATTTCTTGCGATAAGCATTCTGCGTAGCTCCAAACTGTCTTAGTAAAGCTTCTTTTATTTCTTTATAAGTACGCTGTTCATGAGATGGTATTTGTGCACATACATCTAATGCTTTTCCCTGTAATAAGATCAAGAGATGGTGTGCATATTGTTCTTCTGGTAAGCCTGATGCTTTCGCTAACTCCTCAAACCGCATCAAATACGAATCTATATTATCTTTATTTTCTTGAAAAGGTAATATTTTAGACAAAGTTTTATACTTGTCAAAAGCATTGCTAGTAGGTAAGGTCGATTGAACCTCTGTTTTTTCTTTTTTTAATTTTAATTCCTCTTCCTGAAGTTGAAGTCTGAATTTTTCCACTTCTAATCTTTTTTCTTCTGCCTCTCTGTCCTCTTTACGTTTCCTTTCTTCTGCCTCTCTTTCCTCTTTACGTTTCCTTTCTTCTGCCTCTCTTTCCTCTTGTCTTATTTTGTCTTCTCTTAAAATTCTTTGTTTTTCTTCCTCTTTTTCTTCTTGTCTTCTTTTTTCTTCTCTTTCAAGTCTTCTTTCTTCTGCCTCTCTTTCTTCTTTACGTTTTCTTTCTTCTGCTTCTCTTTCTTCTTTACGTTTCCTTTCTTCTGCTTCTCTTTCTTCTTTACGTTTCCTTTCTTCTTCTTTAATTTGTTTTTCACACCATTCCCACTGATGTTCTTGTGGAATACCAATGTCCTTGGCTAATTTGAAATATACTTTGAATAAGTCTGCTTGAGACGCCATAGTATGAAATTAGAGATAGCAGAAATGTAGGTGGACAGGTAAAAAGTGAGAGAGGGCTGACCTAGTTAATTATCGATCGGTGTCTCCTCTTGAGGAATGTGTAAGTGGTCAGTGTATGTAAACAAACCAGTGTACTCTAGCTTTAGTAACGTTGCCTTCTCAGCTTAATAGATATAGCTTTCACAGCTTTAGGAAATATAGCTTTTACAGCTTGGTAAATATAGCTTTCACAGCTTAGTAAATATAGCTTTCACAGCTTAGTAAATATAAAATGTAAGGTACTGACCTTAAAACAGATGATCTTTCACGTTTCATTACAAAGTTTCGTTTCAAAGATTGCCGTCTTGTTGAAGTATTCTGCAAGAGGCTTTTCTTATAAGGCTTTATTTGGGCTTTGTCGTTCAGAGAGGCTATAAATCACTCGTTAGAGGCTTTATGAAAATTCGTAGAACTTGCTAGAATGTGTCGACTTTCCTCTTTGAAAATGTAATATGTGATGCTTGACTTCGTCGTTGTCTTTATTTATAGATGCCTTTTTTCGTCAGGAGGTACCAATATATGTGACGTATTTATTCTTCGATGTCGCCTTTATTGTTTGATGCATTTATTCATCGATGCCTTGCCTTATTTATCGGAGGTGCCAATATATGTGACGAGCACATTTGCCAGGGATTATATTCTCAATACTTGACAAATCAATGAAATGAAGAAAGAAACATCTCTCTGTATTTCTTCAAAACTTCTTTAATAACTTCTTCAAACTTTCACATCAAAATTAACTTCTTAATTCAATTACAACTTGACTTGATACTTCATAAATAAAACTTAAATGTTACATAAAACTTCTCTTAGTATAACTTCAACTTCAACTGCTAAAACTTTACTTAATGGATCCGCTAATATCATATAACTCATTACTGAGAGAGGACCAACGCTCTACAAGATCTACTACTATGCGAGGACCCCGTCTGACTCACTTTCCCTTAATTTATACTTTTTTTGATCGTACATTCCAGAATCCTGGAACCTTCTCTGATAATTATTTTAGTAACTTTGACCTTCTAGAAGCTGACGTGTGCTATTTTTTTCCCTTAACCTCTTTCTTCGATTGGACATCTAAAATTAACTTGTTTACGCTGGACACCTGCACTGGTTGACCTCGAGGTTCTAGAAACTGGTCGAAATAGGTCACAGACTCGACTCGTGACGTATTATTATTATTTTTTTAATTTCAGTAAACGGGCCACATTTTAACGACCCCCTTAACATACTTTTTAGTCCGTAAATTATTGTATCTGTTACAATGACATTTAGGTCTCTCTTTCTCTCTCTATTCGGTAAGACCCGTTTTAAAATGCCCCACGTGAATTATAGTATCAATTTTACTTTCCGGCTTTCCCGCCCAAAACTTTAAAGTAACGGTCTTTTTTTTTTTTTTTTTTTTTTTTTTAAGTTCTAAAGAAAAAAATCATTTTTCGAAGGATCCAATTGAATGCCACTTTTCCATTCCCCACACTACATTTTTTGGTATTGCGTCCTCTAAATAGAAGGAAATATCAATTTGTTTTTTTATATTAATTTGTAGAAAAAAACGACAATCTACAAATGATCATTCCTTGTCCTCTCTCTATCGTTCTAAAAAATACAACAGACTCTAGATCTAAATCGTTTTTCTTTTTACTAGCATTAGATTATTAGAACATCTATCCTGCGAGATGAGTTGCAGCTAAACCTATGAACGCATGGCCAATGTAGGAGTCCCTATCTCTAAGGTTAAGGAAATGGATCTTGAGAGGAAACACTGATGCAGAGCATCTGGGTCAGTTGTTCGTCTCGACGTTAGTTGGGTCAGTTGTTCGTCTCGACGTTGGTTGGGTCAGTTGTTCGTCTCGACGTTGGTTGGGTCAGTTGTTCGTCTCGACGTTAGTTGGGTCAGTTGTTCGTCTCGACGTTGGTTGGGTCAGTTGTTCGTCTCGACGTTGGTTGGGTCAGTTGTTCGTCTCGACGTTGGTTGGGTCAGTTGTTCGTCTCGACGTTGGTTGGGTCAGTTGTTCGTCTCGACGTTGGTTGGGTCAGTTGTTCGTCTCGACGTTGGTTGGGTCAGTTGTTCGTCTCGACGTTGGGTCTTGAAACAGAAGGAGCCATATTAATAATGCCTCCAGTAGCTTCTCATCTGTCCCTTGATTTTCGTCCTAGGGTACTGTTACAGTTCGCCTAACCAATTCCCTCCTCTTTTCCCGATCAGCAGCTGTACTTAGCAGAATAGCAAGAGAGGCCTGTCCATTCTTTTACTTTATCCAGCCAATCATATCTTCGTGCTCCCTCCACTGTACTTTGTAGGGTGGCTTTTGACAGCTTCGATGTATATAAAAAAAAAACGAATTTTATTTTCAGTACGCCTTGTACACAGCGAAGATTTTATTAAAATTTAAACTAAGCATCAAAATTTCACCATCTAGCCCACTGGGGATTTAGTGAGCATTCGTATTGGATGCTTCGTGTCAAAACTTTGTCATGGTATTTGGGAAACACTTTCATAATCGTCTCTTTGTTTTAGTTGATGCACTTTGAACTAGACACTCTGTATCGATTTATTCCGCGACGCCTTCTGCTGTACTAGTGTTGAATGCTCCATATAGAACAGCCTTGTCAGAATGTAGGCTTCAGCAATTATCTTAATGGGAAAGAAAGTATTTAATGCTCCAAGAGTTAGATTTCCCTGCTGATAGGTCTTTTGTTTATTTAGGGGAAGCCAATGTGTTGGTTACGCCATGTTTTCGTTGTTAATGGAGCTCTTACTTGGTCGAGGTCTATTCTAGACTACATAATGAATGATAATGTCACAGTAAACATTAGTTGCCCGCTGAAGCTGTGATTGTGGGAAAGGGGGGGGGGGCATAAAGAGCACGAAACCAACCAACACTAAGCGGTGTAGCCCAAGAAGTCGTAAAATAAATCATTTACCCACACCTATAAGGGACTTAATAGGGTGGAGGGGGGCAGGAGAATGAAATATAAGAAGCTGTGCGTTGCTGGATGTAATGTAGAGCTTCACTTTGCTAATCAAGTGGTATTGATCTCTTGGACAGGTCAAGCATTTAATGAGGATCGACAGTCTTGACTCACTGCAAAGGCCCTTATAGTGTCGTTATTTCCTGTATGCGTCCTTGTTAAATACTTCCTGTTGGCTCCACATAGGCCTACTAACTTACGATCTGTAATGTCTGCTATCTTATCATTGCTTGAGTTTAAATTCGGCATATTTTTTTACCGTCAAATTTGATCGTATTGAAGAAAGTGACATGAGATGATTCAATCAAGCGAAAATCTTGACCTCCATGTTTGTGTGGCCATCATACAGCTCTGATGGAGCTGAACGCTTCCTCTTCATATATACAGTTTTTCAGATACAAATAGATGGTATAATACAAAGTTCTGGTCAGATACAATGGAGTGTTTGTTGTCGGGTGATATATTTCACTCAAATCTCCTTAAATGTTGTAACACTATATCCGATGAAAATGTGTTTAATCTGTTTCTTTTGATGCTAGAATTGATCGATTCATTTCTTTCATGGAACATGACTTTTTTAAAGACTTTTTTTTTTAATTCCTACTATTAGCTCAGACTTTTGTCATGGTTAGAAGTTTGACTCATTTGTTTCAACCACTTTTTTATTATCCTATTGAGCTGAACTCCCGTTTCGCACGTGATGCGTGACTACACGTTTTATCAAAATTTGAGAAATCACACTTCATTAATTATTGAATTAATTAAACATTAAAAATTATCAATACAATATTTTATATAATATTATATATTATAGTATATGTCTATTACTAGTTTTTCGTCTACTCTAAGCTGTGTGTGTGTATGTATATTCATTAAATGGTGTGTGTGTGGTTGTGCGTGTTTGTGAAAGGACCACCTGTACGTCTGAACGCACAGGACGACCCCAGAGTGTTATTCATCCAATGTTGACCTCTTGTGTTTCTTTCTCCTCCTCAGACTGTTGCCCTGAACAAGGCCATCAATAACCAGGAAACACCAGTCAAAGAGAAGCATGCCAGGAGTATCCTTGACTAGTGCTCTGTTCACATTGAGATAGGGTCTCACCCTCACCTTTTCCCATATACCCAAACGTCATGTTATTAAACCAAGTGGAACTGGTCTATAACTGACCATTAAAACAAAAACCCCCATATATCTTCACAAATCACAACTTATCTTATTTTAATTAACTTTTTTTTTCTTCTAAAGTGAGTTTTTATTTCTCTACTATTTAAAACTGACTCTAATCATTGACTTATCTTTGCATTTAACCAAAGATTTTACTTACTCTAATAACTAGATCTAAATTTAGAATGAACATTAATAACTTCCTGGGGCGTGGTATGCAGAAGGGGGAGATATTTACAATTAAGAATTTGATTGTCTTGGTTTTCTGTCCTCATCTAGTCTGTAGATGGTTCTTTGTGTAATCTCTTGTGACTGTGATAGTAAACATAAAGAAGCTCATTCAGCTTGAAAGTCTTTCATCATTTCTTCACAAAGTCAAGACTGAGTCAATGTTTGCTTATAATTGTGACAGTTATGTTTGGAATGTGGAATGCTATCTTTTGTTTTGGCTATCGGAAAGGTTAATGGCAGTGTAGTCGTCCATTAGTTATAGAGAGAAAATCAGGAGTCTCTTCCTTTCTGCTACGGCAGTGTGTGGAAATAATAATTGGAAAGAAGACACACACACACACACAAAACTTAGATGTTTAAGGATGACAGAGATATGAGGTAACATTAAGTATTAAGATGTTTAAGGATGACAGAGATATGAGGTAACATTAAGTATTAAGATGTTTAAGGATGACAGAGATATGAGGTAACATTAAGTATTAAGATGTTTAAGGATGACAGAGATATGAGGTAACATTAAGTATTAAGATGTTTAAGGATGACAGAGATATGAGGTAACATTAAGTATTAAGATGATAGCAGAAGTGCTTGAATTTATTTTTTACGTTGGAGAGGTAGCAACAGCCACACGCGAATTTTTTGTTTCTTTTTTACGATTTGTCAATGATATGAATGTCATCATGACCGTGAGAGAATCGTATTGCTGCGTCTTTATGTCTGTCGATGGTTCTAGTTTTGTAGTTCTGTGCTCTCATGTTTACAAAGCTTAAATCAACCCTGTCTGTCGGGTCAAACGATTCTACATGTTATTTCTCCCACACCCAATCTCGGATCAAGCTGAAATTTTGAACAATTATTTCTTTGACCTGACTACACAAGAATCAATTTAAAAAAAACAACAATTAGTGCAATGATTTCATTAACTATTTTGTTTGTTATCTCGAACAAGGGAAGGAAATTGAACTTGACTGATGTGGTGGTATATGTTGAATTAACCCCCTTTATACACTGTAGGTCGCCGCTTTAAAATTTGAAGCTAACGATTGGTACCTATAAAACCTTCTATTTTCACAAGCGATTCGCTGGCATAGTGGTTAATGTATTTGCTTGAGGAGTTTGAGTAGGTTTTAGCCCTCGTTCTCGAATTCAGGTCGTTCACCTTTTTATAAAAAATTATAAATGCATTTAAAAAAACGATCCCGCCCTACTTTCTCCCTCTACCCCTTTCCAACGGGTCCAGACACTTGCCAGGATCGTTAGCGTAGTGAGAAAGTTAAAAGCATGAAATTGCGCTAAACAAAAACCGTTGGTACAAATATTTGTAATCGCACAGTTTTATTATTGTTTGTCTAGATCTATTACAAATTTAATTACATTACTGATCCATACTAATTGATACAACTACGCTTAATGTAAGCTTTGATTTTTTTTTAAAGTATTTTGTATGTTTTTCTTGTTAATTAATTGATTAAGCCTCGGTTTCATGTCGAGATTTTGAAGTGGCAGTTTGTGCTTTGCTATAAACAGCATCGATTAAAGTTTAGGGAAGTGTTTAGGTTGAACTAATTGTTGCAAGTAAGAAACAAACAATTTTTTAAAAATATGACTGTACGCCTACTTTCTTCAGACTATTGTCTAGTTTCTCTTTCCATAGCGTGGGCCTACTTTAAAAAAAAAGTAATTAACATCCCACACACAGAAGCCATTGCTGTCTTGTTTTTATGGAGTGTAGCATGATCAGATCAATACAGACACAAAAGACACCTTCTCTTGAACGATCGTGTACTTACTTTAGTGCTAGGCCTGGGTTTTGATGTCTTCTGGCTAGGAAGTGCCATACGATTTCAAACTAATCGGTTCAGTTGGAACGCTGGTCTGGGACATGGACTTCCTGGCTTAGTAACTTTCTTTTTTAAACTCGCATAAGACTCACATGGAAAACAAGGTTAAAGGTCATCACACATTGACCTATAATGAACATAGGTTTTTTAACGAACTTTAAAGAGCACGATGACCTGTAATGTTTTTTTTACCTGTAGTCATGTTTCTCCCTCAGTTCTTTTCTCTCTCTCTCTCTCTTCGGTTTTTAACAACGCTTCTATCAAGTCACTCTGTCTTTCTGTCTGTCTGGTAAAAGGTTTGTATACGTTTTCTCTCCCCCACCCTATCTCGGATTAAGATGAAATTGTGCACAATAATTTCTTCTACCTTACAACACATGAATCAATTTAAAAAAAAACAATTAGTTAATTAACTTTGGTAATTAATTATGTTGTTTTGTACAAGGGAAAGTACAGCTTTGAACATTGGTATAAGTTAAATTAGTTCCCTTGGGGAATCTTGAGCCCCGGGTGAAAATTTGTATGCACTTAAAAAACTATCATGTAAACATTCACAAAGATACTCCCCCCCCCCTCCCTTCTTTCCTCCCCCTTTCACAAATCGTCCAGACAGGTCTTAGGATCTTAGCGCATTGAGAAAGCTCAAAGCTAAACAAAAACAGTTTTTAAAAATGTTTGTAATTGCAAATATTTATTATGTCTAGGTTAATAATATAATTAGTTGCCCTTGTTGGTATTAAACAAAAAAAAGGGATTACCAGTAATTAATTGACTAATTCGATTTTTTTTTTTTTTGGATTGATTCATGTTTTGTTATGTACAATAAATATTTGGGTAAAAGTTTCAACTTATCCGAGAATGGTTGTTCAAAATTTGTACCAGACAGAGTAAGTTGATATAAGCTTTGTGAAAATGGTGTTGAGTTTTTCTCTCATACTCGATCTAGATAATTTCTTGCGCAAAAGTGTGTGCACAAAATAAACATTTGATAAATACACTGGCTGTTAGTAACTTGCTTGATACATCTAGAATCTAGATCCGGCGACAGCAGACGACATAGGAGAGGCAAATCAAATGCTTTTGTTGTTGTTTTAAATTTAACACATGTGAAACGTTAAAGTAAAAAAAAATGGGGTGGGGGTGGGAGGGGGCGGCATAAAGTAAGAAAGATAAAGAAACATGAGCATATATATTAGAAATAGAATCTATTCTAGATGTTTACTCGTATCCTGTGTTTGACGTGAGAGTCACCTGATAATAGCTCACAGAGGATATGAAAAGCAGATTTTGCTGATGACTGTTACACACATGATGCGACCAAATTGTTTTGCAGATGTTTATTCACGTATCTGTTCCAATGTCTGGCCTAGAATGTTGTTGTGATGTTACTTCTGGCTGTACGTCTAACCTGTTTTGTTAGCCAGACGTTATTGTTTATGAACACGTCATCTTAGAGAAAACGATACAGGCGCTCAACTAAAAAAACTAGTCACTAGTTAGCGCAGATTTATGTAGGGAATCGTCGGGGGCAGTCTGTAGAGGGTAGTCCACGGTATATTCCAGACCTTCGGGTGAAACCATGCTGAAATCCTACACGAGAGATGGTTAGGTGAATTTGAATTAAGGCTGTAACCTCTTGTAGTCTAACGGTCTCACACTTCTGAGTACATTTCGCGTGCTACCCTTGACTAACCATTCACACCGTTAATCATGGCGTTCGCACATTGTTGTGATGGCTTTCTCATGGATATGTGGCGGTATGAACTAAACAATGCTTCATAGAGATCAGCCTCCGGCCTCGCCTGGCAAGGGGGGAGGGCTAGAGCTAGGCTTGGACCAAGGACTCGTTGGCCCACAGTAAACGGATGTAATCAAAACATTAACTAGTTGATGAAGGACCTTCGAACGAAAGGGGTCAGTGAAGAGCCTCTCATTCCTGGCCACTGGGAGAAACCATTACCTTTGGTCAATAACCTAGCTTTATTACTGCTTCACAGGCAGTTGACTGTAAAAAGGGGTGTGGCAGTTGTGTGATCAGATTGGATGCCAAAGATGACGAAAACAAATCTAATTGCAATAATTTTAAAACAACATCATTTGTACAGCTCTTATTTATAGCGCTAGCCAGGGATATATGTTACAGGGGATGAAAGGAAAATGACCTTGGCTGACCTTATTTTCTGGCAATAACATTTTAGTAAAGGAAACAAACAAGAGCTGGAGGAAGGGGGTGAAGATCTTTTGTCCTCCTTTGTGTGAGTCCTTCTCAAAGCTTTAGCATCTGAAGGTTTCAATGATGATGTTTTAACTGTTTTTTTATGCAAAGGTTTTGCTGTTATTTTATTGTTACTGTCACAGCTCTTCAGTAATTTGCTGTGTCTCCCAGCCTAACTAGATTATATTAGTGAAAATGAGACTTTGATTTCAGAGTGCTGTTGAGTTTTTGTGAGCCCATATAGTGGTAATGTAGTCGGGTCACATTTGTACATTTTGTTTACAATTGCATTTAGCAATCTGCAACTATAGAAGGCCAATGAAAGTATTGTACTGTTTTTTTTTTACATGCAGACCAGTGCCAGCTCCTGTGTAAAAAGTAGCATTGGTAAGAAAAAAAAAAGAATGATTGATGTCATTAAACCTTGAGCTATTACAATACCTCACAAGATTTGTTGTTTGCTTCTATTTTTATTGTGTTTTTTTATGAAAGAAAAAAATTAACATAACTTCAAGCCTAAAAGTAAAAACCTAGAAATACAACTAGCATAAACAAACTTCTCTCACAGTCATATATTTCAATTATCTCATTTACTTTATCTGGGCTGGTAATAAACCAGTCAAGAAAGAGAGAGAGAGAATACAAGAGAGATGTGGGAAAGAGTATGAAGGAGAGAACATGAGAGAGAGAGTGCTTTAAAATATGACTAGAGTGAGATTTGAACCACCTGCATAGATCCCCACCTCCACCTTTCCCGTTACTTTTAAATAGAGCTCTACTTGTATGTTGAATGTGTGATACTGCTGAGTTTTAGCAAGCAATATACAAATAATACCTTTTCAAAACAAAACTTATATTGCCAGCATATCTCTCAGTATTGCAAGGTTTAGCTCCCCTTAGCTTAGTACTTTTTCTATATTAACTGATTGGTTAACTTGTTTTCATTGATTCCTATGTTGTCATTGACAATAATTGTGTCAACTTGATCCCAGCATGGAAAGTAGGAGTAAACTGTGTCCAAGATTCAGACAGACATTTCCAGTTGATATAAGCTTTTACAAACAACTACTTCAAGTGTTGTTGAACTAAATAAGGTTAGGAGTGGATTCTTGATCTTCAAAAATATGTGGGCATTAGATGGGGTGAAATTCTAAATTTACTTTAAATTTATGAAAGTTTAAAAGGAAAAAGAAGAGTTCTTATCACGTATTTTGTATGATTGCTATTCCTTATACTGGGTATAGGAGTTTGATTTTACTCTTGATGTGTTGTTGTGTTTTTGTTTGTAATATATTCTTAACAGCTTTGTTAATTATGTTTTAATTTTATTTTTATCCCTTAACTAAATGAGTGCGGAGCGTCTATCCCATAGACGTTCTTACCCTACCTTTGTTTCGTTGCATTTTTAAATTAAAATTTTTAACTAACAACAGTGGAACTATTTTTACTGTATAAAAGAGTTCTTCATCCTTTGTTTACATAGAAATTAGAAGCTTTTGGCTTTATTAGCGGCCCCCGAAAGGGGAAAAGACGCTACTAGTTTTGTGCGAAATGTCTGTCCGCCCGTCCCGTTTAGATCTCGTAAACTAGAATGGTAATAGGCGATATTATGCCGCCCACGCCTGATCCGGTTCTTTCTGTGGTCCTACCGTAGACCATAGGCTCATAAACCTACACTCCGAATCTGTACCATCGCAAATTAATATTAAGCCGAAAAAAATAATTAGTTTTTACGGTTCCTTATTATTGCTGTAATAGAGGCGACGCCATATTGTTATGATGTTCTGGAGAGGAAGTAAAGAAAAAAATGTTACTGAACTATATATCGTTTGGAGCACTATATTATAGGATCAAAATAAAAGGTTTACTGCTAGGTTTAGGGTTATGTTTAGAATAAGAATTAGGTATAGAATTGGGGTTAGGTTTAGAATTAGGTTTAGGGTTAGTATTTAGGTTTAGGTTTAGTGCTAGGTTTAGGGAATTAGGGTAAGGTTTAGGGATAGGGTTAGTTCTAGGTTTAGGGTTAGGTTTTAGGTATAGAATTAGGGTTAGGTTTAGAATTAGGTTTAGGGAATTTGGTTTAGGGTTAAGTTTAGTATTTAGGGTTAGGGCTAGGTTTCACTAAACCTATTCTAAATCTAACCCTAAACCTAATTCTAAACCTAATCTTAAACCTAGCACTAAACCTAACCCTAATTCTAAACCTAATCTTAAACCTAGCACTAAACCTAACCCTAAACAAAATTCTAAACCTAACGCTAGTTATAAACCTAATTCTAACCCTAACCCTAATTCTAAACCTAATCCTAAACCTTATTCTAACCCTAATTCTAATCCTAAACCTAATTCTAACCCTAACCCTAAAGCTTGCACTAAATCTAAATTTTTAACATACAAAATTCCAACAAAATAATATATAGTTCAGTGATACTTGCTCTTTGTTTATTGTTTTTTAAACTTCTTTGATGGAGTTACATCCTCTTAAGAACGTAATAAACAAAATGGCGTATTTTTTCATTACAACAATGATAAAAGAACTTGAAAACTAAATTATTTTTTTTCGGCTTAATATTAATTTGCGATGGTACAGCTTTGGAGGGTAGGTTTATGAGCCTATTATCTACAGTAAGACCACAGAAAGAACCGGATCAGGCGTGGGCGGCATAATATCGCCTATTACCACTAGCAAAGATATTGAAAATCCGACATCACAATATTTTAGACCATTCAAAGTTCTGATGCAACGGCTACTTTTTTTTTTCCTGAAAGCGAAAAATCTAATTTTTAAAATCAGTTATGCAAGCAGTTTTTAAAAGAGAAAAAGCTAATTAGTATGCATTATAAGTTAGACCGGTAATTCAGCAGGAATTCAAGGGGCAGCCATCTTTGTTATTGTTTAGACTAATCTTGTATCTTGGGTTTTCTCTCTGATTTGTTTTTTTAAGCTAAAAAATATGCTAAATTTAGCTTTAACGGTATCATCTAGTCCTAATAAGTCTATTAATTAGACATAATCTTTTTAACTGCTAGAACTAGACTAATTACTATATTAATATGACAAGGTTCTTAAAGGCAATAAAGGTCAATTAATTTTTGGTAAAAAACTGCTGATATTTATTTTAGGCCTAGTTAAATTTAGATTCTCTATATCAGAATAATTCAGAATAGATATAGACAATATGAACATTTAACAATTAAAAAGAAAACAGAACAATAAGAAATGTATTGTATTGACACCAAGTCAAAATTAAAAGAAAAAATAGCATTGCTTTGAAACCACAGAAGAAAAGTTAATTCTTGGTATTTTTTAAGAAACTATCTTAGGATTTCTTTGGAACATATACAATAACAAAATAGTAACAAAGATGGCTGCCCCTTGAACTCCTGCAGAATTACCGTTAGACCTAATTTAAAACGAATAGTAATCTTATAAACTTCATTTTCTTTTACATTTTTTTGTATGTAATGTTTTTGAAAATTCGCATAAAAGATCTTTTCAAAACAATTACATTATGTAAAGACCAGGAGAGACTCGGTAAGCGCTTAGCTTCCGAACCGAGGGTCCCGGGTTCGAATCCTGCTGAAGACTGGGATTTTCAACTTCGGAATCCTTGGGTGCCTCTGAGTCTACCCAGCTCTAATGGGTACCTGATATTAGTTGGGGAAAAGTAAAGGCGGTTACATGACACCCTCGTTAACCGTAGGCCACAAAAACAGATGAACTTTACATCATCTGCCTTATAGACCACGAGGTCTAAAAGAAAAACTAGTTAGGCCAGGTTCACATCTAACTTTGCATTCACTTGCACCTATCCTTTGATCTGCAGCACCATTGGGGCACTACACAAGATCTGTCAACCTTCTTTCTCCATTCTTATCTCTCATTTGTCTTTGATATAATTTCATTTGGATGTTCTTTCTGAAAATATTGAAGCCTGCCTGGGTGGACCTGAGATGAACTCCTATTGAAAAATTAGAGCAGGAAGGACTAGTCCTCCCGTAGTGCTCTGGCAAGAAACTTAGCCGTCCGGCGTAGTGCCTCATAGCTACCATACAAGTCAAGTGACTGCACAGACAGGTCCCCCCTAGCTCGCGGAGCTGGGGACACTCGTACAAGACATGCGCCACTGTTTCAGCGCTCTCTCCACAGTGGCGGCATCGGGAGTCAAACTTCGTGCGGAACCGGGCAAAATATGCCCCTATAGGACAGTGTTCCGTTCTGCATTGTGCAATAATCGATTGCTCTGACCTCTTCAGTCGCCACCATGGATCGTCGCGATCTGGGTGACGCATGTGCTGCCAGACACCACGTGCTCTGTCGGATTCCTCCCAGGACTTTAATCACTTCTCATGAATGAGTGCTCGGATTTGTGCCGTTGCTTGTAAGTACGTGCTTGGTGTTTCGAGGTGTGTGGCTGCCAGTGCACCCTCCCTTGCGAGGGCGTCTGCCGTTTCATTGCCCCTCACGCCGCAATGTGAATGCGCCCTCTACATGAAAACGACAGCTCCAATAGCTCGGCGGATGTTATCTGCGGCGCCGATTGCCTCTTCTATTACGGGCGACCCTCCCCCGCCGCCACCCTTAGCTAGGAGACTGGAGCGAGAGTCGGTGACCAGCACCACCGTAGTGGCGCTAGCCTTGCGTTGGAGCATTCGGGCCCTAATGGCCTCGAACGCTCTAGTTATCCCTGTTAATTCGGCGTCCATGGTGCATGCGGCGTAGCCGCATGGACCAGAGAGCCTGTCTTGTTCAGTCCGGTCGGGGTATACTATAAGGGCCCCATACCCCGATCTATCGGGGTCCCTCATTACCGACCCATTGGTGTAGCAGAAAATGGCATCCGATGGGTAGGACTTTATGGTTATAGATGCAAAATTTTGTAGAATGACTGGTGTTAATCGCCTCTTGGTGGCTCTCTCTTGCCCTAAAAGGGACAGGTTTATATGTGGGGCCGGCAAGCTCCTCCACGGGGGGCACTTACTTATTCTCCTAATAGGTATTCTGTCAGTGGAGAGTCCAGCTGTTTTAGACAAATTGGCCGCTATGTGGAGGAACGATCGCATTTTGATGCGGTTCCTCTCTCTCCACTGTCGCACTAATATAGAGGTGGGTAGCCTAGAGTCGCCCCTTTTATAGCGCTCGTAGGCCATGAGTACTGCCCTCTCACTCCTAAGATATAGGGGTGCCACGTTTGTAAAAATGTCAGCAGCATTTGTTGGGCTTGTCCGAAAGGTGCCACTAATGAACCTTAGAGCCTGTGCTTGTACTCGGTCGATTGATTCGAGGGCAGTTTTACTAGCATATACTTGAACTGTATAGCTGTATTCAATTTGTGATCTGACTGCCCCTAAGTACAATGTGCGTAGCATGTTAGCTTTGGCACCCCACTTTGTGCTGGCCAGCTTTCTTAATAACGCTAACTTCTCCGAGGCTGGACGTGCTGGAGCATTGACAGTTTTCTATCCAGGATTACCCCTAGATATTTTGGCGTATTTTCACGCTGGAGTCGCAGCCCACCGAGTTAAAGCACGAATGGAGCCCTAAGAATGTCGATCCCTAGGCTGAACAGGGACCAGGTCGTTTTGGCAACGTTTATCTGAATCTGCCATTTGTCGCAATACGAGGAGATGGTATGGAGGTCTGCTTGAAGTGCCGCCTGAATTTGGTCGGCTTTCTTCCCGGTTGACCAGAGGACAATATCATCAGCATATAGCAGTTTTTTTTGACCGCAGTGAGCTGGGCAAATTGTTCAGAAAGGCCATGAAAAGTTTACAGGACAGGGCGGAGCCCTGAGGCAGCCATTAAGTTGTTGTTTTGGCTTGCTAAGGGAGTGCTGGTATTTTGTACGTGTGCTCCTCCCAGACAGAAAGGATTGTATCCAATTGTATATCTTGCCCTGCACACCCATGGCTCTTAACTTTAGATAGAGGCCTTGCTTCCACACACGGTCGTAAGCCTGTTTTAGGTCTATGAATACTGCGTATGTGCTCTCGGACCTCTGGAACCCATCGGCCACTTCCTGTGCGAATGTTGTGACCTGGTCGATCGGGCTCAAGCCTGCCCTAAAGCCGGCCTGCTCTGGCTCCAGGATACCGGCACTCTCAAAGGACCAAACTAGCCGCTCGTTAACCATTCGCTCAGCAACTTTGCCAAGCGTTGAGGTTAGTGAAATGGGTCTGTAGGACTCCACGTTAGTCGCGTCTTTTCCCTTCTTAAGGACTGGCACAATGATAGCACTCTTCCAGGCCCCGGGCAGTCTGGACTCTGCCCAGGTTCGATTCATAAACTCCAGGAGTTTACCTCTTGCAATGCCCCCAAGGTGTTTTACCATCTCGGGGGTAACCTTATCTGGCCCCGGAGCTTTTCTGTTTTTACACTTTGCAATCGCTCTATCCAGCTCAGCACGACAGATGGGCGCATTGCACGTTGCTTGGCTTTCAGGCTCATCTGGCTCCCTCTCGAGTCTCTTACGTTCTTTGTTGAGGGCTTTGGACGTGGCTGACTTCTTTTCGGGCTTGCTGATTTTAGCAAAATGTCGATTCAACAAGCCGGCCATTTTGGTTACCGTAGAGACGGGCCCTCTGGGTAACAATAGAGGGGCAGCCGTCTGCGCTGTGTCTTTGGCCTCTAGGTTTCGCAGAAGACGCCAGGCTTTCGAGGAGTCCCGAGGATACATCCCGGCGCAGGCAGCGTTCCAATGGTCCGACCGGACTCGTCGGGTCAGTTCACTCGTGGCTCTGCAGAGCCGATTGTACTCCCGCCGGATTTCAGGGGTACCTTTCCGTTCAGCAAGCCTTCGGGCTCGCTTACGTCTCAGGACCAGCTTATTCAATTCCTGAGACCACACGCGCTTCTGCCTTACGCCGGGGTAAGTCCGCGGGACAAACCTCTTGGCCGCACCCAACATAGCTGCTGTATATGGTATCGACGTCACTATCCTCCACTGCTAAATTCATAAGGGCAGTGTTGACTGCTGCCTGGTACGCTGGCCAGTTCGCCTTGGTGTAACTCCACTTCCGCGGAATTTTTGGGGTTACACCACTGGCCTCTGAGAGGGCTATTGTGACCAATATGGGTCTATGGTCGCTCCCAATGTCGTCCAGGACTTGGAAGTGTGTGTGGGATTCTAAATTGGCTGTAATTAAGGTAAGGTCAGGTCTAGATTGGCTGCCATTTCCAGTGTGGTATAAGGTTGGAGGAGTATGTTTATTTTGCAGACAGAACAAATTAGAATTATTGAGGAGTTCATGGGTTTTATGTCCCGACGAGTCGGTTGAATCATAGCCCCACTGTTGAGACTTAGCGTTAAAGTCTCCTGCGATGACGTTGTGAGTATTGATATTGGTACAGTCATATTCGAGACTTATTTCGTGCTTTGGGGGGGGGGGGGGTACAGATTAGTTACCGTAAATTTCCGCCCGAGTGTGTGTACTTCAAGGGTGATGGCGTCGGTACGCCCTTGCACTCGTGGACCGGGGACTTGTGTAGCGATCAGATTGTTGCGTACGTAAGTGATGAGCCCCCGGCAGTCTGTGCACTTGCACTTAAATGCTGTATAACCGGTGATACTGGCATTGCGTTTTCCCGTTAGTGTCTCTTGTAATAAAGCCACGTCTATAGCCCTCTCGTGGAGGAGTTTTGAGAGCTCTAACACCTTGGGTATTACCCCACAGATGTTAATTTGTAAGATCAGGAGGGACCTAGTGTTTATGGGCTTAGTCCCTGTGGTGGGGTTGGATCCCACTAATGTCAGTTTGGGTTGTTTGGGGGCCGGAGGCTCCCGTCACTGTTTCGCTTCCAGTCATATTTGCCTGCCGTGTATCTAGGTCGGCAGGAGGTTGTGGCAGACTTCCATCAACCTTATTCGAATCGGACCTCCGAAGGAGGTACGAATGCAGTGTTCGTTGAGAAGAGGGCTTTGGTGGAGGAATTTTAGCCAATTTTTCACGACCTGACAAATTCCCCCTCATCGAGGTCGCGGGTCGACTAGTAGTGGACTTTTCGTGCCCGGGCCTGACGCCCACTACCCGGCGCACGGAGCCTTTTTCCGTGTCTGTGTCTATCATAGTTGTATGGTTAAGGCCGTTGGCGGCCTTAGTTACTGCTCTAATGCAGCAGCGGGCATGGCCTGTACTTGTGTCGCCACTAGGAGCAATGTAAAAACCTGCCCACGCAATCACCACCACAGTTTGGCATATAAGTTTCCTGCAGGGCAGGAGTGGGGTGGCACGCGTTTCTTGACATTCCCATTGTCAGAGTTACCATTGGTCGCGGCGAATTCCTCCACTAGCGCGCCAGGGAACGGGCTAGATAGAGCCTAGCTCGTGGGCGCCGACCGGTCCGCCCGATGCAGCTCGCTAAGGCCGCACCAGTCAGTCCAGTATTTGCCCAAAGAGAGACCCGCGAATCAGCCGAGTCCCAGGAGAACCCGACCAACCCTCGAGTTGGTGTCCAGCGCTATCCGCTTTTCGGAGAACCCGTGAGTCTCTTACTAACCGTTGCCCCGGGGCCCCAAAGGGGGGGGGGGCTGGACATAACCCCTTTAATTTCCTTTTACACTTGCCGGCTGCTCATCCATCAGCGGCAAGCAGCCAGTACTCTTGGCCACTCCAAGAGAGCGGAGTGTTCACTCGACAACCACGATGAGGTGGTACTGGAATGCCGAGCCTGGGTGGACCACTTCGGGGGCCGATTTTAAGTTACTGTCTTTGAAACCTTGTTTAGACATTTATTTATTACTTTTTTTACAATGTAATTATTCTAAAATTTATCACAAATAAATAGTAATAATGAAGAATGTGATCTAGATATATAGATTAGATCCAGGTAGGTCTAAATTTAGCGTATTTATATCTATATACTATATTATTAGTATTTAGATCTAAATCTATTATTTGTCAGTAGGCTAGGTGTAGTCTGTAGATCGAGATTGACTAGATCTAAGCTTTTATCTCTAGACTTGGACTCTAGATCTAGATATATCTCTAGATCTAAGCTTATGGTAAATAAAAAGAAAGGAAATGGTAGATCTACATCAAATAATCTTCCATGATCCACTGTGGGCATTTTTTTGCCCATTTTCTTTTTTTTTTAGTATTGTTTATCTGTAAAAATATAGAACATCATGGCTATGCTTATCCAAGACACACCCACAATGTTTACTACTGAAGAAGCTTTATTATTGTTTTATTTATACTTCTATGAATTGTAATAAAGATCTTGATCAAGATTTAGCATAGGATGAAGCAGACTTGGACATTATTAGCATTAAGATTTAGATCTAGTATTGCCTTATATGCTTAGGCCTTAGCCTTAGACTAGGTCTAGGTCTTGAATGTAGATCAAGTTTGATTAGATTTGTCTAGATCTATGCTTTTATCTTTACACCTTTGTAGATCTAAGCCTAAGATAAATGAAAACAACAGAAATGGCAGATCTAAATCCAATACTCATCCACCATGCTGGGCCTTTTCTTGGTATATTTTCTAGCAATTTTTTTTAGTATTGTTTTTTGGTAAAAATCATCACCATCACTATGTATACTGGTTCAAGTTGCACTCCAAAAGGTTTACTACTAAATAAAAGTAAAATATAAAACTATTCTAGATCCATAATTTATCACAAAGGAACAGTAATAATGATCTATTAGATGTCTAAATCTTAGGTAAAATGAATTGGGATTTGTATTGTCCTTCATCTAGTTAGAGATTTAGGCTTTGATCTCTCGCTAGCCTATGTCTTGCACTGGTCTAGTATTAGAATGAAAGATGTTCTATGCAAATAAAAAGAAGACAAATCTAGATCTATATCCCATTGATTCAAATGTACATAATATTTGAGTGCATTTGGTTGATAACTTTAGTACTGGTATCTATTGTTATTGGTAGTAATGAAAGCGCAATAATTTTCACTTTTTTTCTGACTAAAAAAACAGGTAAAAATAATAATATAATCAATGATTCATCATCTTTTATTGACTGTTTTATCACATTTCTTTTTGAAAATGCTGTAAATAGTCTAAATATGCTGTTTCAACAGTAATACAAAGAACAAAATCTAAATTTAGGTCTCAAAAGTTCTAAAGTTGGCATCCATTTTTTTTTCTGAGTGTCATATTATTTAGATTATAATTTGTATCTCATATTTAAATAGAAAGATGTTTACATTTTCACATTCTCCATTCATTTACCTTTACTTTGATACCAAATATGTTACTGTAGCATCATTGGTACTTAAACAATAAATGTTTGTTATAGCCATGTTTGGAACATTTTCTTGTTTTAAAAAAAAAAGTAGCATTTTTTTTTGAAAAAAAAAACCACAGCAGTCAATGAGTTAATGTAATCAAAGTTACTATAGCATCATTGGTACTTAAACAATAAATGTTTGTTATAGCCATGTTTGGAACATTTTCTTGTTTTAAAAAAAAAAGTAGCATTTTTTTTGAAAAAAAAAAACACAGCAGTCAATGAGTTAATGTAATCAAAGTTAGCTTTTATTTATGAATTTCTAATGCACTGTTAATGTCTGTAGATCTGTTTCTATTTGGTATGGCTGGTCTCAAGTAGATCTGATAAGTTCAGTTGGCCCTAAGCTCTCTCTCCTTCTTCCCTTGTGTATGTCTGTATTGACCAGCCAGCTGTTGCACAAGACACTCAGGGATTAAGAAAATCAATATTATAATATCTCCTTATACTTTGTTATTCTTTTCTCATTGTGGCTTCTTTTTTTGTTGTTGATTAAATATTGACCATAATGTTATCAGGGATTCTCAAACTGTAGTCTGACAATATCTAGATATTTGCAAAAGATACTTTTCTGTAGAATGGATTTAATGCCACACAATTTCTGTTGTTTTGTTTAAAAAGGTGGTTTGGATAGTGTTGTTTATATCTTGTCAGTTTTTTATTATTTTTTATTTTATTTTGAATCATTTAGTATTTTATTTGTTTTTATATCAACTCTGTCTGTCTGGTATAAAGTTTGTACTTATTTATCCCACACCCAATCTCAGATCAAGCTAAAATTGTGTACAATTATTTCATTTACCTAACAAAACAAGACTCAGAAAAAATAATTGACCAATTAGTTAATTAATTATTGGTACTTAATTACTTTGTTTAGTATCAAACAAGGGAAAGAAATTCTACTTGATTTATGTAGTGGTATAAGCTGAATTAGTCCCCTTTATACTTTGTAGGTCTCTGCTTTAAAGTTTTTGATTAACAATAGATACTTTAAACCTTCTATTTTAATAAGTACTTTCCTGGCACATTGGTTATGTGTTGGCTTGAGGTGGCTAAGGAAACTTGAGCCCTCGTGTTCGAATACAGGTCGTTCATCTTTTTTTTTTTTTATGTATTTTAAAAGTGATCATGGTAACATTTACCCAGATAGCCCTTTATTTCTCCCCACCCAATTTCCAAGCAGGTCCATACAAGCGATAGACCTCAAAGCATGAAATGGTGTTAAACATAAAAATATTTCTAATCTCACAGATTTATTATTGTTAGTCTAGATCTATTACAAATTTAATCACATGACTGATCCAGACTATTTGATCCAACTACGCCCAACTTAGCTTTGTTTCTTTAAAATGTATTTTTTAATATTTTCTTGTTTGTATGTGATTGTTTGTTTTTGTTTTTGTTCATATCACAAGTGAAACTATAAATATATTTAGTTAGAATTGAGTATGAACATTTTTCTTGACTCTATAACAAAGATGTTGTTCTGGGAACATTTCAAGACAATGGTGGTGCCATGTTCTGGAACATTGCCAGCAAGATGCCCCTCCAGGCCCACCCTATTGTGTGCTGGAAGTTTCTTCAGGTGATACACAAGCTGATGAGAGATGGACACCCCAATGTGAGTGCAATGATTTGTTCCTTCTTTGTAAACCATGAACTGCTGAGGTCCCTTGCTCATCAGGACAAGAAAATTATGAAAGCCTTAAATCCTGAAATACTCTAGAATAATAGTATACCTAAAAAAAAATAAGTACTTGACATAAAATTGAAATATTAAGTATTTGTCCAACTTTCGCTCTAAATCCAAATAGTCCAATACATTTCTATACAGCCAAGCCTTCATCTATAACATTAGTCTGAAATTCTTTGTCCCAAACAATTGATCTTTGTTCTGATTACTCCAATGCAGGTTCAGATATTTATTATTTAGTGTGTTGAAAGCTAGACTTGCATAAAGCATCATCATGTGTAGCTGTGACTGCATACATGATATTTTCTTCAAACAAAGCAAGAGATTACCACATGTAAAACTCATAGAAGAAGACTATTTCTTTTGAGTGGTTATTAAATATTCCTCTGGTCAAAGAAGGCTTAAAAAACTAGTTAAATAAAATCACCTTGTCTATTTTGTCCATTAACAGATTGAATGTTTTTTTTTCAATTACCATTAAAAGAAAACTTTGGCCATCCACCATTGTGTGCTTTCTTCTGTAAGTTTGACCTTTGCACACAAAGACAAAGAAGCTAAATACTACCTGATGTGTGTCTTTGACCTTTAAGCCTTTCCACATTTCATTTTACTCAGCCTAATAGACTTTTCACAATCAAGCTAATGAATGTGTCTAAATTTAGTTTTGGTATTTTCTTTGTTTCAGGTTGTGCAGGAATCCGTGAGACATGGGTCACTTCTCAGAGACCTGGGCAAATTATGGGTAGGTCAAAGGAGTTGTGTGAATTAGGTACAGACAAATATTCTGACATTTGTTTTTTTACTATCATAGAAGAAGGAAATATTTTGTAATATTAATGCTTACCTAGCTTCAAATGGAAGTGACAAATTCAAATGTGGTTTATCATTGTATTGGCCAGAATAGACCAGTTAGAATCCTTTTCCAAAACATTTCATGAAAGATTTTTCCATTTTATATAAATGTGTGCAATGTGTCAGTCTATATTTTTAAGGGCCCTGATTGATCTACCTACTCACTTATCACTAATTCTCCTACTTACCATGGATGAAAAAATATGACAATTTCACCAGTTATCATTTCATCATGATTGAAACCATAGCGGTTAGATTTACCCTGGGGTGAAGCAATGAAATGGGTTGGGAGAGGAAAATGAGATAAGAGTTCATAGGCTAGAAGTGATTCTGTTTGGGAGAGCGATTTAAAGTGGGCCATTCCAATTAGTTGTTACATATTGTAATATCTGTCCGGCAACTCAAAGCCTAGGGAACAATGAAAATAATTCAAAATATACATTTAATAAGCAGATTACAGAACAAGGGAAGACATAGACATAGCCATAGATTGTACTACTTGAAGAGAGATATTGACCAAGAAAGCTATGGACAGCAAAAAAACATGGACCTCAGCTCTGGAAGAAAAGTGTGTCATACGAAAAAATGTCTGGCTCCTCTACCACCAAATTCAAAAGCCACCTTAACCTAATATGTGGGCGGGAGTGTCTCTCCCAAATAGGGCTTCACAGTCATATGAAAAAGTGTTCTACGAGATGAACCATGAAGGAGGCCAACAAAAAAAAAAAGCAGAATATAAACAACCATCCATAATAACACACAGTTCTCTCTTCATTTCACCATCCATTCATGTAGTCTCTTTTTAGTGTGCTGGTGCGCAGCCATAGACCCACTACAGAACAGGGTTATTACAATATACTAGAGTACACTGGCCAAAGGAGCGGGGAGATTGTTGAAATGTGGGCACTTTTTATTGAAACTGCAAAAAAATAAAGGTGGGGGGCATGACCAAAGTATTATGGGAGTGTTTGGAGGAGGTAATAAGAAAAAGGTCCTAGGCCACAACAAATATCCTAGAGCCTAAGAAATATTTTGAATAAGGACAGAAAATCAGAAGAATAGTCAGATAGTGTAAATAACACTAGACCCTATGGGTTAAGGAGGAGAGTTGTGGGGGTGCAGAGAAGTGATACTCAAATTTTAAGGGCTGGTCAAAGGAATGTACTGGGAAGCGTTTAACTTTATATCATTGCATTGTTAAAAGTAGAAAAAATTGAAGGGGGTTCATGGCAGAATTAACAATATATAGCCTGAGAACAAATCAACAGGCAAAGCCGGTGGGTTATGCTAGTATCTAATATTTGTAGGATCAATTACTTTATTTTTAAATAGAATTTATTATTAATTATGCTATTTATTTTATGCTTGTAACAGCAAAATCCAAAAACAGAAAGGGCAAATAGAAACATCTTTTTATATATATACATTTAATACATTTAATTTAATGTAGGATAATATTTATTTATAACAACATTGATCTTTTATATTTTTTGTTTGTGTTTGTATTATCAAATGCTAATAATACTTTGCCAATTAAATTAATTTTCAATTCTTGATTCACTAAGTTCAGCTTCTTTGTCATACTTGCTTACTATTTTAGGGTCATTTAAAAGATGGTTATGGCAAGTTGATAGCCTCTTATTGTCGACTCATTCTCCAAAAATTTAAATATCACAAAAAGGTAAGAATCTTATTCAGACAATAAAATGTCTATAAGTGACTGCATGTATCATTAATAAAGCCAATCAATACCGCTAAAATACAAGTGTGTTCTAGTTCTGAGTGATTTCATTATCCATCAAAATGTCCAGGTATGATTCTACTATTTCATCAGATTTCTTTCTGCTCATGAAGTCAAATTTCACTGTAACTAGATTCAGCTAAAAGATTGTCTTTTATCTTTGTTTTTAGTAAAAAAAAAATTTCTGACCAGCCTTGATGCTTAAACTTAATTTACAATCATCTCCTACCATAATGCATGCCTGCTTGTGTGGTATGCGTTTTGAATTGTCGATCGATGTCCTCAAAGATTCTTGGTTCAAACCCTACCCACTGCCATGCAAAACATTTTACAAACGTAACGAAGAAGTCAGCATGATCCCTAGTTATTAAATAATATAAACCTTTATTTTTCTTCATAGTTGTCTATTTTGTTTCAATAAGTAAACAATTAGTCAACTCTTTTTGTTTTCTGCAGGCTTGTGTAAATGGTTTACCAAAATCTTATTCTCTCCAGCTATTCCTTGTTGCTATGTTCTCTTTTTTCATCTGAAGTAATCATCCGATGTTCTTAGAATTACTTACAATCTGCACTTTACCCTACAAAAAATTTGTTTTTGACATACCACCTCATATAATACAAATGCTATAGCCAGGACATTATTTGTTGTTTGTTTCGTTAATGAAGAGGTAAGGTGAAATTGTTCTACTAGATAAAGATGTTTTTCAAAAACATTACCCATGTCATTATTCTACCGACAATGCTCTTGACATTATCCTCAGTAAACAAGCTGCATCAAATCTAGTAAAATATGTAGGTCAGAGTTTGGGCTTCACAGCTGACATATTTAATCATCAGAATGAAAGATGATGCCTTTATAATGCATATGATTTCAAACAAATTAACCTCCCAAAAAATTTAATATTAGAATCTTTTTTCTCTTTGGGTAAGATGGCTTTGTAACTGAAGCCTTCTGAGTTTGAATCTGGTTAAAAACTGAAATATTTTACTCACAATTATTTGTATTAGTGTGACTGTGTTCCTAGAAAATTTACCCAGCCCACGTGGAACCTGACATTCTGTGGCATTTTACGTCTCGAGAGACGATCTTTTCCCTTTGCAACTTCTTGTGTGACTTAAGAGGCCAATCCTTGATACACAGCTGCGATCGCAGGTTGGGCATATATAATATAACCTGACATTAGTACAAGAATAATGTTGCTTATCCCAACCATTGGATGATCATGGTAACTGTTGGCCAAAGAAACTGATAATAGTTACATTGTCTGTCTCTTAGACTTAGACTTTACCCTTGCCTTGAATTGTTAAGGAATAATGTATCAAATGTAATATGAATTATATCTCTCTTCCAGTTTCCAAGTATTCCTGGGAACCTTATGATGACAGATGAACAGTATTACAAAGTTTGTGGAGCTGATGTTAATAATTAGTAAGTTCTATATATCAACAATAATTGGGACATTTTATACACATTGACATCATTGCCAAACTTTTCCTCTAATATTATTGATCTTTTTAGAAGAAGGGCCAACTGTTTTCTTTCATTTTTTTATTTAAACTTATTTATTTTTCTCAGTGGAAAAAAAAACTTGATAGAATTTACATACTTCTTATATAATACAGACGTTACTTCAAAAAAGAAGATGATTACGTCCTACGCGTCATGCATTTAGTCATGCATATTAACCAATGACTTAAATTCTGCCAAGTCACTGGTTTTTCTGGCTAGCTCAGGCAACCCATTCCATGCTCTAATAGCACTAGGGAAGAAGGAGTATTTGTACAAATTTGTCCTAGCATATGGGACGAGGAAATTGCCTTTATTTTTGTGTCTTTCAGAGTATTTTATTAGATTTTGTTTTTGTATTTGAAGATTATGGTTCAGTGTTTTATGTATAATTGCTACTTTACTTTTGAGTCTTCTGTCCTGAAGGCTTCCTAAATTTAGTGATTTTACTAATGGTGTTACTCTAGTCAAATGTGAATATTCGTTTGTTATGAATCTCACTGCTCTATTTTGTGTTTGTTCCAGTTTCTTAATGTTTTCTTGAGTTGAGGGGTCCCAAACGGTGGATGCATATTCTATTATTGGCCTAACCAAGGTTAAATAACATTTTAGTTTTATGTTCTTATTTGATTTATAGAAATTTCTTTTAATAAACCCTAATGCTTTGTTTGATTTTTTTATAGTTTCATCAATATGTGGATTCCATGACAGTTTTTCATTTATTATAACACCTAGGTATTTTGCGTTTTTAGTCTGTGTTACAGGTTTGCCATGAATAAGATAAGTGGAATTAATTTGTTTTAGTTTTTTTGTTACTCTTAACAACTGACATTTTTCTGGGTGGAAAGACATGCTCCAATTTGATTCCCATTTCTGTAATTCATCTAATTCTCTTTGTAAAATATCTGTGTCTTGTATTGTTTTTATTGTTCTATATATTATGCATTCGTCTGCAAATAATCTGACTTTTGTTCCTGAACTAATGCAATTTGGTAAATCATTTATGTAAATTAAAAATAGTAGTGGACCCAAGACTGTTCCTTGAGGTACACCTGAGTTTACTGTTATTGGTGTTGATTTAGAGCCATTTATTATTACAGTTTGTTCTCTCCCTATCAGAAAATCTTTAATCCACTGATGCAGTGGACTATTAATGCCGAAATATTTTAATTTTTTAAGCAAACTATGGTGGTGAACTTTGTCAAAAGCCTTGGAAAAATCTAGTAAGATAGCATCTATTTGTTCACTATTATCTAAACCTTTTGAAAAATCATCAATTAGTCCTATTAGTTGTGTTTCACATGATCTATATTTCCTAAAGCCATTTTGGTATGGGGTGAGGACATTATGTTTGTCTAAGTGGTTTATGATGTTGCTACATATTATGTGTTCTAGGATTTTACATGTGATTCTGGTAAGTGATACTGGTCTGTAGTTTCCTGGATCAGATTTTTCTCCTTTTTTAAATAGGGGGGTGACATTATCTTCTTTCCAGTCCTTTGGTACTCTGCCCTGGTAAAGCGATGCCTGAAAGAGTATTTTGAACACTAGGGCTAGCTCATTGCTTAGTTCTTTGAGTAATCTAGCTGGAATACCATCAGGTCCAGACGCTTTATTTGGTTTTTGAATTCCATTTTCTTGTAGTACTAAATCTTCTATGTTGTCTACTTGGTTCAAATTAAGAAATATGTCTTTGTCTCCTGGGGCTGAGAATGCTGATGCAAAGTATTTGTTTAGGATGTTTGCTTTAGTTTCATTATCATTATGTATTATGTTATGTTCATCTTTTAATGGCGCTATGCCTGTTGTTTCCATTTTCTTAGACTTAATGTATGACCATAGGTTTTTGTTGTTATCTTTAGATATTACATTGTTTATGTATTCACTCTGCAGCTGTCTGCTTAGGACTAGACCTGAAAGTTTTCAAACTTACAATCATGTATATGTTTTTGAGACATCAATATTTTAAAAAATGAACATTTCAAATAAATACTATGATCATTTATTACCAAAATATCTAATCATTTTTTTTGTAAAGTAAAATGCATGACTTGTAGATTAAGTTAGTTAAGATCCCCTTTCAGACCTTGTGATATATAGTGCAGATGATGTAAAGGTCATCTGTTTCTGTGGTCCACTGTTAACAAGGGTGTCATATAGCCAGCACAACTACCAACCACCTTTACTTTTACCCAAAATAATGTCAGGTACCCAATAGAGGAGGGTGAACTCAGATGCGCCCTAAAGATTCTGAAATTGAAAATCCCTGTCTTCACCAGGATTCGAACCTGGAACCCCTCGAAAACTAAGCTCTTTACCACTCAGCTACAATGAGCTGCTAGATTTGCGTGCATTGGCGCCAGTGCTCTTGTTCAATAAAATGTTTAACGCAGCCAAATGACAGAACTGTGGGTATTCCCGTATGTTCTCATTGTTTTGGAAGGTACTCCACTTTTTTTACTGCTAATCAAGGGGAGTAACTTTCTAAAAGGAGGCGCAGTGGCTTAGCTGTAAAGCGCTTGGCTACCGAACCGGGGTTCGAATCCTAATGAAGACTTGGATTTTTAATTTCAGGATCTTCAGGTGCCTCTGAGTCCACCCAGCTTTAATGGGTATCTGACGTTAGTTGGGGAAAAGTAAAGGGTTGGTTGTTGTGCTGGCCACATGACACCCTCGTTAACTGTAGGCCACAGAATCAGATGAACTTTACATCATCTGCCCTATAAACCACAAGATCTGAAAGGGGAACTTTACTTTTTACTTCTGACTTTCTAAAAATAACATTTTAAAAAAGTTAAGCAAAGTTGTTCTAAACAAAGTTGTTTAGAACTAAGCAATAGTTTTTTTGTTTTGTTTCCAGTTTTGAATTCTCCATTGATATGTTAGACTATATGGATGAGATTCTGTCTCTTCAACAAGCAGGTCAGTTGTTGATCATTGTATGCTGGAACTCCCACCGATTAGCCCTCATGTTGATAGTAATGAAGTGCACAAATATTGATACTCAAATGTCTTTTAATTTGTGGGATTTGTCTGTTTCTCAAAGTCGTTTGATTAACTTAGAGTGGATGACCTAGAATTAATTAATTAGAATTGCTAACATTAAGAGATTTTTACTTTTGTTTGTTTTGTATATAATAGATTGTTTTTTTCTATGTACTAGAAAAAGAAAAAGAAAAGCTTTTAATTAGTATATTCAGTTTTTTTTAAGCCAATTAAAATTTCATTATAACATTATATCTTTAATTGTTCTATATTTTGTTCATATCTCTAAACTTATTTATAAATATGTATTTATATACATAAAGTAATAATGATTTTGTTTATTTACAGTGTTCAGCTCTTTAGACATGTCTCGTGCAAACTCAATGACAACCTCAGGGCAATGTCGATTAGCTCCCATCATTCTATGTATACTGGACTCATGTCAGCTCTACGACTATCTGGTCAAGTCACTGTTTCACCTGCACTCTAGTGAGTGGTGTTTTCTTTCTGTTTCTTTGGCTGCATCTTGCCTCACAAAACTCACAGACATGCAGGCATTTTGTTTTTCAGTTTCTTTGAGGAAACAGTCACAACTTTATATTCTAGCCTGCATTAAGCTTATCTTATGCATGATTTTTCATTCAAGCACTTCATTTGTTTGTTGCAGTCATATATATGTACACAAATCTTTATTTTTCAATAATTTATGCCCACATTGTTCTTATTCAACAATTTTGTCCCTCTCTTTTTTATAAAGTAGCTCTTTCTCTTTCTTAGATAATTTCAGGCTAATTCGCAATCCTACTATATACTTGGTCCATAATACTCTTCTTTATACTTCATTCCAAATAAGAGAATACTTATTGCATATATCAATTATGGCATTTTATTTCTAATGTTTTAGTGAGATATAATTGTGTAGCTGAATTTAACCTGTCTGAAGTCAATAGTAAATTGAGTTGCGTGTTACATACCTAGTCTAGTATTGAGCAATATCAGGCATTCTCCACTAATTTAGTTCTGTGTTTTTCAGTTCCTCCGCATAGTAAGTAATTATATTTTTTTCACAACCCACTCATGAGGTCATGGGGTGAAGGTCAAATATCTAAGTGAAATCCTTTTTTTTTTTAATGCTACAAGATATATGGAAACTAAGCTTTGAATAGCAAAGAATCTAATATTGCAGCACTGACTATAATAAACACATTATGTATTCAATTACAAAATAAAAAATGCTGATTTTTTATTGGAATGTGTAGGTCTAGAAAATATTGTAAATTTAAACAATTACATGTTAATCATTTTTAGCCCTTTTTTATCATATAATTATTATTAAAGTAATGTAATAAAATGCATTGACAGAATATTTCTGTATACAAAATAATACCATATTCTATTGAATTTCAAGCTGTGTCCAAATTTAAGGCTCACCTTACTTGTTGGGATTTAAGATCCACAATTAAAATTAAGTTAAGAGTCGAGGCTGTCACGTCCTGCAAGGACAACAAAATAAAAAGAAAGGCCATGATGAGAGGCAAAGGAGCTGAAATTGGACCTGTTAGTACAAATCAACTTGGACCTCTTTTTACCGTGTGCCCATTAAGCTTGCCTAACCAACACCACAACAAAGAATATTACTAGCCATACAAAAAGGCAAGAGAAAAGTAGAGATGACATTTGGTGTTGACCATTCCAGTATCAGATGGTGGTTTAAACACAGGGCAGCAGAAGAAAATGATAGAAACAATGAAATAGTGAAAGAAGTACAGAGTCAAGTTAAAGTTATTTCAACTGTGGCATGTTATTAAATGACAGTTTTTGGTAAGCTACACCCAAATTTCAGATGCTAAAACCCCAACAAGTTTGTTTCTTAGATTCAATTGAATATGGTTTTGGAGAAAACAATCTTATAAAAGATAAAGTATAATATAGACTATTGTTAGCTTCCGACAGTCAAATAGCCAAGCAAATTTACAACTGAAATATTTTGCATGCACAAAATTACTCTATAAAGTTGGGTTAGAAAGATTTGAAGCAGATGACCACTTTTAAAGCAAATGTTTACATTGAACACCATTGTTTGATCCCTAGTCTATTCAAGGTGGAATTGTTATTGAAACAACTTGGCATTAGATATGCTTATACTACTTGATTTTTTTTTTATCAATTCTTCAAATTGTCAAGCCTTTTTTTTTATTTCACTTTCACATTTATGCATGAATTTAAGTTTGTCTTGAATCAAATGATATATATATGTTATGTTAGGGATACTGGAAAAACATTTTATGCTTGCATCCAAAATAAAAAGAAACATCTTTATATATACATACATTTATGAAACTATTTAATGTAGGGCAATATTTATCACAACATTAATCTTTTATTTTGTTTGTTTGTGTTTGTATTACCAAATACTAATAATAATAATTTGTCAAATAAATTAACAGAGTTCTCTTAGCTTCTGTTATAAAAACAACTTATTAAATAATAATATTAAATAAACAGTATTTGTTAAACTAACAAATGTTATAGGAGCATATATCAAATTAGTTTGTTAAACCATATTGAAATTGAAGAAAATAATTTTGAAGACATGTTCTATGTTTTTTTTTTTAAATCTGTGGTGTACTATGACTTCATATTCCATTTTTAAAGTAGTAAGTAGATGTTTTTAGCTCAATGTAGAGTGATGAGTGAAATGTCTTGGGCTAGGATCTTGGATGTTTATACTACAGTGTGGGGTAGTGGTTTTGAAAGCTTCAAAGAATTTATTAAATGTGGAAATGTAGCTTTTTATTTAAATGTTCCTATGACTTCAAAAAGGCTTAAATCTCGAGTTATAATGCTTTTTATAAGTTGTCATTTTATATTCTTTTGATAAATATTTTTCTTTTTAGGTTTACCGCCAGACACACTTTCAGGTCACAGAGACAGATTTCTTCAGTGTTATAAAAAGTAGGATATCACTTTGATCTAGTTACTTTATTTCTTGACTGCATGTTGTTATTTTGATTTTCTATTTTCTTTTAGTTATAATTATCTTTGTTGCATTACTCTTTTCTTAGGTTAAAAGAGTTCTACTTTAAGTGCAGTAATCTTCAATATTTCAAACATCTAGTCCAAGTGCCATCGCTGCCAGATGTAAGTAAATTGAAAAATTTAAGAAGAATGAACCATACTTTGATTAGGGGGGGGGGGGGGGGTATTTGTTCATTTTTAATCCTTTTTTTTTTCCACTTTTCAGAATCCACCAAATTTTTTAGTAGCTTCTGATTTTACCAAACACATTAAGCCTGCAGCAGTAGTGAAAGAAGAAGAACCTGATGCTGATACAGACTCAGTGGATAACTTAGTAGATATGTCTATACCAGAAGTATGTCTTATTGGCCTGGTGTTGTCTTGTCTAATAAGTCACTAATTTAAATGTTTTCTGCATGAGTGCTTAATGTAACAAAAAAATGTAAAACTTCAAAGATAAATCAATGTTTAAGATTTTTTGTTTATATCTTCTTACTGATAAGTAGTTAATTTTTTTTTTTTTATTGTGAAATTTGATATATTTACTTATTAGTGCTTGTACGCGAGTATAAAAATATCTCTGGAAATACAGCAACAGAAAAATGGGAACACCTCAAGTCCACCATACAAAAGACTTCCCTGGAAATCTTTGGAAGAAAATTACAAAACAAAATGATTGGTTCGACTCTAAAGCAGCTATTTTAGCACCTGTCATCAGAGCCAAGAGAGATGCACTCGCTACTTACAAGGCAAAACCTACCCAACACAACCTGTTAAGTCTGAAAGAAGCTAGAGCCAATACACAGAGGACAGCAAGGATCTGTGCCAATGAATACTGGGTAGAGCTCAGTGAGAATATTCAGCTTGCAGCCCAAGTGGGCAACATAAGAGGGATGTACGAAGGAATCAAAAAGGCTCTCGGACCCTCCCAAAACAAGACAGCACCTCTTAAATCAACCACTGGGGAAATTATCACTGACAAGTGCCAACAAATGCATAGATGGGTTGAACATTACTCTGAGCTCTACACCACAACAAGCTCAGTCTGACTCAGCCCTTAAGGCCATCATACAATTACCCACAATGAACGAGCTAGATGAAACACCCACCCTTTCAGAGCTCAACAAAGCCATAGACAACATTGCTGCCCGCAAAGCACCCGGATGCGATGGTATCCCCCCAGATCTTCTAAAACAATGCAAAACTACTCTAATCCAACCTCTACACGAACTGCTTTGCAAATGTTGGCAAGAAGGTGCTGTGCCACAACACCTGCGGGATGCTAAAATCATTACACTGTATAAGAACAAAGGTGACAGAAGCGACTGTAACAATTACAGGGGAATCTCCCTCCTAAGTATTGTAGGCAAAGTCTTTGCACGAGTGATACTTCCCAGGCTACAAAAACTCGCTGATCGGGTCTATCCAGAATCACAATGCGGCTTTCGCTCAGGGAGATCCACGATTGACATAATTTTCTCCATCCGCCAACTCCAGGAAAAGTGAAGAGAACAAAGGATGCCTTTGTACATTGCATTTATTGACCTGACAAAGGCCTTCGATCTAGTTAGCAGAGATGGCCTCTTTAAAATTTTACAGATTATAGGCTGTCCACCCAAGCTACTAAATGTAATCATATCTGATCATCATGTATGATGGGTACAGTGCAATTTAACGGTGCCAGCTCTGAAAGTTTCAGTATAAACAGCGGAGTTAAACAAGGATGTGTCCTGGCCCCAACCCTCTTTGGAATACTATTTTCACTGCTAATCCACAACGCGTTTGACAAATCCACCGAAGGCATCTATTTCCATTCCAGATTTGATGGCAAACTCCTAAATATTGCCAGACTAAGGGCCAATATTAAAATCAGAGCCACCCTCCTAAGAGATATGCTATTCGCGGATGACACAGCAGTAGTGGCACACACGCAAGAGGAACTTCAGTCACTAATGTCCCGCTTCTCTCAGGCCTGTAAAGAATATGGCTTGACTATTAGCATGAAGAAAACAAATGTTATGGGACCACCTGCTACAGCACCACCCTCCATCCTCATTGACGATAACAAGCTGGATGCCGTAAATGAATTCTGCTATCTGGGATCCACAATTACGGATGACCTGTCTCTAGAAGAGGAGATAAAAAAACGCATAGGGAAGGCTGCCTCGACCTTCGTTAGACTCAGGCCAAGAGTTTGGGAAAACCATAAGCTAACTACGGTGACCAAAATGGAAGTCTACAAGGCATGCGTTATGAGTACACTGCTGCATGGCAGTGAATCATGGACCACCTACGCAAAGCAAGAGAGAAAACTGAACTCATTCCATTTGAGATGTCTCCGTAGGATCTTGAATGTCACATGGAAAGAAAAAGTGTGCAATACTGAGATCCTTGCGCGATCAGGTATTCCCAGCATCTTTACAGCCCTCAGATTACGCCGTTTGGGCTGGCTTGGACATGTTCGATGGATGGAGGACGAGTGCATCCCAAAAGTCATCCTCTATGGTCAACTCGCGACTGGCACAAGAAAAACTGGTTGCCCCCACCTCCGTTACATAGATGTAATAAAACATGACCTCAAATCAGTGAACATCAATACTGACAATTGGGAAAACATAGCTCTAGACCGCAACAGATGGAGAGAGACAGTGACCAAAAAAGCTATGGACAGTGAAAGTACATGGGTCTCAGCTCAGGAAGAAAAACGTACAATCCGAAAAATGGCCAGCTCCTCTACCACTGAAGCAAAAGCCACCTTATCCTGCGCTATCTGTGGACGGGAGTGTCTCTCCAAAATAGGGCTCCACAGCCACCTGAGGAAGTGTGCTCTGAGATGAACCATAGTCGTTCTACGACTGAAGGAGGCCAATGAATGAATGAGTGGTTGTAATTAATTGCTGTTTTCCTTTTGTTCCAGGTGCAGCCAGAGGTCAACAACAGGCCCCCAGAGCCTGATGAAAGGTAAGTACACTAGGAACTTGACTTTGTAAGCAAGTGACTATCTTACATTTCGAAAGAAAGAAATATGCTTTCTATATATCAATAAATACTGGATAGGTGTCAAAGATTATAGCTATTAAATTATGATAAAAATATAGTTAAATTTAGTCTTATTCCTAATCTTTATAAAGCTATAATTGTTTATCAAGAAATCATTATATCAGTAAATTTTTAGCACATATTTGCACTACCAATTTTCATTATGGGTTACTAGAGCCTTGGTAATGGCAAAATAGAATTGATAGGTTATTTTATCATATATCTATCAATTCCATCCGAGGGAAATTTCTTCTGACAATAGTAATGACAAATGAAGAGTAAAATAAATGTGTAAATAACTGGCAGTCCACTCACAGGCCTTCTCAACACAAAATAAACAAAAGTTACACATTCAAAAATAGTATGGCACACCGTCCCAGTTATTTATTATAAATAAATACACAATCTATCATCTCATTCGGGAACATCAGTGTATAAAAAAAAAACCTAAGGTCTCGGTCAACACCCGACTAATGTGGCCACTCTGGGGTCACAGGCTTCAGGTAAAGACAGCCACTTTAGCCAAAATAATGACTTGATGAACTATAAGCTTTAAGGAAACCTATAAGCTTCATGGGAACCCACTTATAGTCATCCATTTGGGAAAGTCTATCTGATGATTCAAAAGAAATTTGAATCTATCAGAGACAAGGCTAGAAAAAAAAATCACCTTTGGGAGTTATATATATATTTCACAATACAGGTCCATTGGTCAAGCTGTTCGTAACTCAGGAGCAAGTGGCAACTAAATACACTTTGCAAGGCCTGATATAAACTTCTTAAGGGGAATCACTCCTGTCTTTACTGTAGCTCAAAAAAAAAGTTAACTCCTCATTATGTCACATGGTCAAACTAAACTGCGAGTCTTATTCGGTAATTGTATCCTAGGTACTTCAGAATGTTTTAGATCTCCACCTGCTATGTACCTAACATCTTTAAAGAAATAAAAGACACTTGAAATTATTTATTGAGTCTTAACTCCATTGTAAAAGATTAGCCATAAGAGCAAGAAAACTCTTGATTTCATTGACTCTATTTGGAATTGATCTTTGGCTTTCAATAGGAAAATTGTTCCAAATGTATTACATATAAGTTTTTATCGTTAGTAATTTGCACTTATCTTTATTCTGGTATTTCCCTATATTGTAAATTGGTTACTTTTATTTTATAAACAATTCTATTTCAACATTTACAGAGATTTCATAATAGAAAGGTTGAAGAGAGAAATTCAGCACTTGAAAGAGGAGCTGGCCAGGGTGAAGGCTGATGACTTGAGGATCATGTCAGGCCTTAAGGAAGAGATTAGCAAGCTGGAGAAGATTCTCTCTGAGCTGAGGTATTCAGCCAACAAAACACTAAAAGTAAGGGGGAGAGTAAGGAGCACAGTTCCTCCACACAAATCATTTCAGAATAAATGAATGTCTATTCAAAAGAAATTCAAATGAATAAATATAACAAAAAATTAAAAATTGAATGATTTTCAACTAATAATTGTCATCATTACACTTCAGAAAGAGTCTAAAAATATAGTATCATAGTAGCAAAGACAAACAAATACAAAACACTTTCCTTAATGAGCCATTGATTTTGATTGTAAAATCATTAAACTAGCTTCACTTTAAGACCCTAATTAGCTTGTATAACTTAAAACTTCAAAATGTTATAGAATGCAATGCTTCTTGAAATAAATATAATTAAATAGATTTCGTGTTTCAAATGTTTGTCTTGTATTCCAGGAAAATGAGGATTTGAAAAAAGATGTGGAACAACTCAAGGCTGATGCTCTCTCAGCTTCCAAACTTCCTGAAGCAGAAAGTAAATGATAACTCATTTTTTTTGTAATACTTTAAAGTTGTTGCTTTTTTTGTTTGTTTTTCAAAATGTTTGTTTGTTGTTGTTCTTATGCTCATCAAGTTCTTTTTGTTTTCAAATGTGTTTTATTGAATTAAATTTAACAGCTTAGGAATATTGCCATGAAACTTTTCTAAGATTTGAAAATAGAAAAAAATATTTCCAAAGAGCAGTGTTACAATGCCCTAATGTTCTGTTTGTTTTTCACCTCCAGAACACGCCAAAGCCAATGAGGAAAAGTTCAAGAAGATGAAGAATGTCTACAGTAAACTGAGAGAAGAGCATGTGGCCCTATTGAGAAATGTGAGTGGATAGTTTGGAATTGAAGTAGATATTTCTTGAATACAATTGACAAAAAAAAAGTACAGCTATCACAATGCTGTTAGAACTATAACATCAATGATGATGTGATGATCAAAAATTATTTTTTTAAACTAGAATAAATGAGTGAAATATTATGTTCCTTTTGATAGATATAAAGATAGTAATTGAACAAGGTCAAAGAAAGTATACTTGTTTTGATTTGGAAATATATTGTTATCTACTTAAATTATAACTTTGATGTAAATTAGATCAGATTTGGCTCCATAACTGAATTTCCTGGTTTCAGTTTTTAAATAATCAGCTTAATTTTTGCAGCAATGCAGTTTTTAATTAATACTCTTTCAGTTATCTAACTGAAATATTAAAAGTTGATTAATTATGTTGATTAAATAATTTTGTTATTTTCAAACTTATTTATTTGAAAGTTGAAATATTTGGTCTGTATATGAAAACCCAATGCCTCAAGAGAATGTATGACAGTTGTTTTTGTGTTGTTTTTTTCTGGATCAATATTGTGTATGTAAAGAAGTTTTAAAAAAACATTAGGTGATGATACATTGTTTTCAACCATTGTTTTTAGACCCAAGTTTAATACAAACATTTTAACTGTTGGAATTTTAAAGTTGTTTGAGGTCCTGAAGCACCATAGTTGCTAGCTTGGCTTGTTTAAAAGCTTGAAACTGGTAAGAACATTGGTTTAAAAAATAGAGAGAGATCAAGTGCAGTAGAGAGAACTGGCACAATGACTTTTTACATGAGGATGATGGATATTAAAACTGTTGCCTATCCTTTTATTTCTTAAGGAAAGAGAAGGGGGCATTCATAGAGGCATCACTCCTGACTCCTTCACAACCATTATTTATCAGTCTTGTTCTTGAACTTTCCTTAGAGAATCTACAAGAAAAAAGACCAAAACCTTTTTCTCTGTTCATTATTTATTTCATAATGCATCTTGTTAGATAGTTTCCTGTAGATTGTTGCAATTTTGTACACAGTATAGAGTCTAGTGTCCCAGATTTTAGGTCTTGACATTGCTGAGCATTGCTAATGGCCCCTTGACCTTATTGCTAAACAATTTTCTAAACATCTTTGAAATTTAGAACCTTTAAATGGGTAGCTATTTAGTTTACAGTTTCTGTATCATTCAAGTTTCACTGTGTACCTTACTCTGTATCAGTTATCAGACTTTTATTCCTCTACCTCCTCAGCATGACAGTCTAACTAAACAACTGGCCACAGAGAAGAAAACTTTAGAAGAAAAAGATCAGATCATCAAGGTGAGTTCTATTTCTTTGTTTTTAAGTAATAGAGCTTGACAAAATTGAAACAATTTCAATTCTAGTTGAATTGGGCTGAGTTGTGAAGCATTTGGCTTCTGAACCCAGAGCACTCGAGTTTGAATCCTAATGAAGACAGGGATTATGGGAATTTAAGGACACTTATAAGTCCACCCTACTCTAATGGGTACATGACATTAGTTGAGGAAAGTAAATACAGTTTTTGTTTAGGCCACATGACTCCTTCATTAACTGTTGGTCATAGGAACAGATGACCTTTACATCATTGCAAGGTCTGAAAGGGGTACTTGACTATTACTTAAATTCTAATTGATAGGCATTTCATATATATGAATTTTTTTTATTTTTTGTTGCTACATAAATACATTTTAAAGCAACTATTTAGGTAAAAAAAATTGTTTTTGCAACTACCTAAAGAACATCTAGACCTCTTTTCTGTTACCAACAAAGAAAATGTTTTTATTACATTAAGTTGTAAATTGTCTGTTCATGAATACATACATGGATGAGGTAAAATGAAAATATTATGACTGATCCAAACCAAATGCTCTAAACATTGTTAAATAAACACATGATTTTATTTACTGCTTGGACATTTTTTTGTCTCCATTGCATTTAGTTTTGCTGCTGCATGAAACTTTTTATTTGACACTGAGTTTAGTATTTTTTTACCTCAACCTTTGTTTTCATATTAAGCTTAATTAATTTTTATTTAACTTAACTAATTTTATTAACTAATTTTGTCCATTAGTTTAATTGACATTTAACAAGAAATTTTATTTCATTCATACTATTTTATTTGTTCAGATTTATAGACTTATTTAAAAGACTATTTTCAAATATAGTAAAATCTGATTATACTGTAAAAGTATTTTAATTATAGTCAAACCACATCATATCAACTATTATATTATATAATAATATTTTGTTGTTAGTTATCTAAAAATTTACTGTCTCTGCACTAAAGTAACAATTGTTCTTTTCAGTCAGTTACCACTTTGTTAATTCTTAGTAGTTTTGAGCATTTGATCTATAAATTGTTACTGGTAAACCTTATTTCTTCACTGAAATTAAAATAATTAGTACACCGGTTGAGACCTACATTCTGTATAGATAAGTACAAAAGGAGAAGCCTACATTAGTATACTTAAGTTAAATTCTTATAGATTGCCAGAAACTAGTAAATGTTACAAAGTTTGTCTTCTTGGAAAGTACCATACCAGCAAATGCCAACCTAAATGGCAAGGTAGAAATCCGTATTGCACGTGCCAGTGCTGTTTTTGGCAGGCTTCAAGGATGAGTATCATGAGTGTGGCATTGGAGAGGACTCAGCATATCCACAAAACTAAAAGTCTACAGGACTGTAGTGCACCCATCACTCATATGCATCATAGTCCTGTACATTATATTCCTGCCACATCAAAAAGCTTAACTCCCTCCACATTCGCTATTTAAGGAAAATTGATAAGGTGCATTGGTCTAACCTCATACCAGATACTGAAATTTTACAATTGTCTAATATGAACAGTATCCATGTCATAGTAAAAAGTTCCTAATTTCAAAGGGTGGGACACGTATTCCTATTACCAGACAATTGCCTTCTGTAGTGGCCACTGTGTGCAGGATAAAGCTCCCAACGGGGATCAATACAATAGCTGTCCTAAGAGCTCTTTTAAGGAGTGTTATATTGACATTCACTGAAGCCATGAGTGTCTCAGTCTCAACATACAAAGCAAGGAGAGTGGCCAGCATGAAAGAGCGCTGAACCAACAAAAAGCTGAGAGAAGAAGCAGGCCTATCTTCAGCTGGCCAAACCTACCCATGCAAGTATATGGCCTGCCTTTTAAACCATGGATTGGACTTAAGAGTCATCTTTGTGTACATAGCAATTGATAAATGTGCTCATCTTCTACCACGAAAGAGGAGCTCTATATATAATTAATAATTAAGGACGGACCAACATTTCAACACATTGGTTTAAATAATTAAAGTTATAATCATGAATGATCAAGAATGAATATTTAATAAGGTCTTGTAGAGTTACCGATCTATATTCAATCAAATTAAGTCTGCTCTGTTCATGTTAGAAAGTACAAGCTTTTAATTTCTTTAACTATCTTTTAATTTTTTCTGTGAATGAAAAAATAAGTTTATAAATCTCTTATTTAGAAATAGTGGTAGTCATCTGTAAATGAAAATAATACGTTTATAATTCTCTTATTTAGAAATAGTAGTAGTCATCAGAGTAATACTTAACATTTAATGGGCGGGGAGACTGTAGTGTTTTGTATGTATGACATGATACACTGTGAGGCATTGTCCCTCTTCTACATACACTGTTTTGTTGCACACCTTACACTGACAGGATACCCAACTAGAACTGAATCGCATGCTGGAGGAAAAAAAGATGGTTCAGGACAATTTGGAGAAGTCTGCCAATGAACTGGCCAATCAGTTATCAGAGGTCAGCAGCTACAATTCCAAGCTGGACAAACAGAAAGAGGTTCGACTGATACCCAACCTTATTATTTCTTATTTATCTCTCTTAGTTTCCCTTAAGCAATAGTGGTTTCAGAGTAAGTATTGCAAGCTAGAGTACAAGTTTAGAGCAAGTTTAAAGTGAGTAATAACTCCATCGGAACTTTTTGTCTCAGTTAAACTATCAAATGTCAAAACATTCTTTAGTGTATGTAAACCTTTTTCTTGGAAGTAAAATCACAAGCATGCTATTGAAAGCAAAATTAATTTTTAACACAAAAAAGCTAATTATGGTTGATTAAGAATCACACCTGTGTCTTTGAGGTCTTTCACCAGGTAAGTCCTGATTAATATTTTAATGCTTGGCTGCATGAACTTTTTTTTTTCTCAAATCAAATTGTGCATGTTAATTTCAGAATTGTTCTTTTAACACTGGCCTAGCGGTTGTTTCTTTTGCAGTGAGGTTTTGTTTTTTGATTACAAGATTCTTTGGAGATTAAGTTTCTAAACTACAACTCCTGCCCAAAGATTTATTTTCTAAACTAGTCATTTTTAATCAACTGATTTTCTTATATATTTATTTTGTATTTCTTTAATTTCAAAATTTTTGGTAAATAGTTTAAATACAAGTTTCAACGACATACAACATTTTTTAATCAAAGACATTTCTAAAATGTCACTCCTTGTACCATGTAAAAATGCAGTTTGGTATAGTTGTATGTTATTCAGGTTTACTTTTAGTTAACAGCCCAAGTAACCTTTGAACTGAACTGTTTTTATCTTATATAAATGTCCAATCTTACTCTATTTTCTTGTTATGAAAGAAGTAAGTAAAGAGCCACATGTAGATCAAATGTTCAGTTTTGTTTTGAGCCTCTCTGCATCTTGTGAAACTACAAACTGTAGGCCTCTTAACACTCCCAGTGGAACAATCTCTGAAGCATGAGCCAGCCTGGGAATGCAAATGTTGTCTGACACAATTTTTTGGGCAGTATGAGCCTTTCAAACTTAAACAAATCTCTTGGTTAAAATTCTTATATTTATCAGGCTTCAAGCCTTGAAGGCTTTTATGACAGCTGGCAAAAAAGTCAGGTAAGTTTTTATAGAAATAATAGTAGTGTAACAAAGGACTAAGGGAGGTAAGTTACTATTATATTTTTTTAAAATAGATTTTACTGATATTTCAAAAGATTATTTGATAGACATTAACATTGTGTATATGTTTCTGCAAGCAATTTCATTGTAACTTTAATTTTACTTTGGTAAGCTTAAATTTGGTTTTGTTCCCTACCAGGATCTTGAGGCCAGACTTCGTTTGTTAGAAGAAGACAAGAGAAAGTTAGAGTCTGACCTTGAGATTTCCAGCAGTCAGTTGACTTCTGTGACTAGCGAACTCCAGGAGACCAAAGAGCTGGCCCAGGAGAAAGAACAGGAGCTGACTGATGCTAACGACACCCTGAAGATGCAGCTGGACCAGGCCAGAGTGGAGAAGGAGACTGTGGAGACAAGGCTAGGTGAGTGGTTACTCTGAGCAGAAAGTTTAGATATATATTATTTTTTTTATTGTGCACATCATTAAGATAAGAATCCAAGAACAAAGTGCTCCACAAGGGCAAATCTCACTATTTCCTTATTTATAGCTCCCGAAACATGTGTTGTCTCATTCTTCTGTGTCCATTTCTGAGACCAAATATTTGTTGGTCGTGTTGGGACAGTTTGTAATAGGCATCTTTATTCTTGAGCTTTGTGTGAGACCTGGTCCATTTCTCATTTATTGAACTCTCTTTTTTTTTTCTTTTCTTCCAGGTAGAGAGTGAATTTATATTGTTTAGTCATTCTTCCATCTTTAGCAAATAGGTCTGCTTTTTCATTGGCTTCTATTTCAATGTGCGCTGTGATCCGTTGAAGAAATGCTGGCATCAATCAAGAAGGCAATCTTGCTGTTTGTCGTGCTTGCCTGGTTTATTAACATAGTAGATGCTAGCATCATGTGAAAGACTGCACTCATCCTTAATCTTTGAAATTGAAGACATTACCATTATTTTAGATGCTAGCTCTAGTGCTCCTTTTCTGCTCTGTGGCTGTCCCAGAGATCACCAGTTGAAATTAACCACTCACAGATAAATCCATACTAATGCAAGAGCAGCTTATTAAAGTATCCTCAAACAAGGAATTTAAACAATGTATACAAGTATACCACAATTTCTGGTTACAAAAACATATCCAAATGTATATCTTGCATTATCTTGCATTATAGGTCATTGTCACTGCCTTCCCGTCTTCTTATCTGGTACAACATTCATTCATTGCCATAATGAACATCATCACAAATAAAAAAACTGACTTGAAATTTGTGCTCGTTGAGCCTGGGATAAATACACTCATAAAATCTAATCAACCTAATCATCCATCCACCCATTCCAGTGGTGCTACAGCCCATGGAGGGCTGTGTCCTGCTTCAACACACCCCTCCATTCAGATCTCTCCTGGGCCTTTTGTCTCCACGTCTGAACCCCAAGTTGTTTTAGATCTTATCAACCTAATCAACCAGTCATTCATTTTTTTTTTTTTTTTTTTTTTTAATTAAACAAAAAGTTATAATCTCAATAAAAACTCCTTCAACTGAATGTTTTTTGTTTTTTACATTTGTTACATATATGATATGCATTTATTTAGCTTTTTCACTTAGGGGTCCATGGCAAGTTTTCACTATATTAAAGGGTCACCAGATCAAAAAATAATTAATACAGTTTAGCATTGAATAGTACAGATCATTCATTGTTACAGTTTAGCATTGGATAGTACAGATCATTCATTGTTACAGTTTAGCATTGGATAGTACAGATCATTCATTGATACAGTTTAGCATAGTAATAGTACAGATCATTCATTGATACAGTTTAGCATTGAATAATGCAGATCATTCATTGATACACAAGTTGGATAATTGACTTCATGATTTACATATTTTCTTTACTTGATTTCATTTATTTTATTACATTGTTGAAATCAAATTGAAATCTAGTTTTCAGGTAATGAATTAGTGTTCTTTGCAATACAAAAACAAGAACATGTAGATGAAAAAAAAGTACTTAAGTTCCCCCACATAACATTTGTATTACCACACATTGTACACACATTTCTTACAAACATATAAATAATTTTTTTAAATTTATTTTAGTAAATATCTACATCTACATTGTAAAGCTGAGAAATAACATCACACTCTTTGTATAAAATGTTACAAGTCTTTTTTTATCACCACCTTATCAGTTGTAGATCTCACGACTTACAATATTTATTAGTTGACCACCAATTAAAATGTGGAAAGCATTTAAATTTTGTGTACACTCGTCATATAGATCTAGGGCTTGATCTTGAGTACCTGATATCTAAAAGTGTCAAATTTCATTTTAGACAATTGTGTTTTCAGGTGAAAGGTTGTCTGAGGCCCAGGGAAAATTGGCTTTAGTGGAGGTAGACAGGGACAGGCTGCAGGCAGAGCTAGACAAGCAAGTGTCCAGTTTGACCAGCAGGTGTCAGCAACTAGAATCTGAGAAAGTGGAACTAGAAGCCAACTTGAAGGCAGCCATGGATGCTTTGAGGAAACATTTTATTAGTAAGATTTGTTACAAACTTTAATTCACTGTGTGGTGAAGAGGTAATCTAGTTTTGTATTGAGGTCTTAGCATATTTTTTTTAAAGTTGAGCTACTAGCCAGCCAGGCTTAAAACTAATGAAACATAATTCATTTCTTCTATCCAGAAAAGTTATATTTGTAATTTGTATACCTATGCTTGTTGTTTTATTTGCCACAAACATATGCAATGGAAGTTACCTGGGGTAAAAACAATATTTCTTTGTTCACGTTTATTACCACTCCACTTGGTTCTTTATTTGTGACAACTTCTTCAAAAGGGAGGCTATTACTTTTAATCATAGTATCTCCTAGTGCCCAGCTCATATCTTTGTTTTAATTATCATGTTTTTTTAAAAGACTAAAAGGCTTGTGTTATTGAATTCTCTGAGAGCCTTTTCATGTTGAAAGGGACAAGTTCATTTTGTGTTTAAGCATATTCTGTTATATAGATCTGGTTAAAAAAACAAAAACAGATAAATGTAAAGAACCCCTTTCAGACATTGCGCTCTATGGGGCAGATGCTGTAAAGGTCATCTGTTTCTGTGACCCACAGTTAAAGATGGTGTCATTTGGCCAGCACAATGACCAACTGCTTTTACTTTTCCCCGACTAATGTCAGGTACCCATTAGAGTTGGGTGGACTTAGAGGCTCCTTAAAAATCCTAAAATTCAAAATCCCAGTCTTAACCAGGATATAACTCTGATCTCTCGGCTTGGAAGCCAAGTGCTTTACCATTAAGCCTCCCCCAGCCCCCCCCCCCCCCCCCATAAATCTGGTCTTAGCATTTAATTTTGTTTACTTTTTTTTTTCCTCAATCACAATGACCTAGGCTTCAGTTATTATCAACAGAACTCTAAATTGTCCTCCAGTCCATCTTTTCCTGCCTTATTTAGCAAATTGTTGTTTTTTCAAAGAAAGTGTTTGCCATTTTGTCACTCAACAACAGGTCGTAGTGTGAAAGAAGCAAGTGCCATGATACTTGATGCAATAGACCAGGGAGATAACCCAGCTTACACCTCCAGTACTTGTACAGCAGGTTGGTTTTTCAATCTGTTCACTTTACATGTTGACCTAAAAAAAACATTTTTTTTTCATTGAACAGTTATAGTTTGGTATCAAATGCTTAGCATCTCATTAACATGGAACAAAGATTTGAACTTGCTCCCCATTGAGCTCAAACAAACCTCATGTTTCACTAGATTCAAGAACATTCTTAGCTTTCAAAACTTTAGTGTTCAAGTTTGTTATGTTCTCTTAAGTGCCTTAAGCTAAGATTTTGTTTGCTGACAGGGCTTTGTAAACTAAATTATTATTGTTCTGAAACATCAGTATGTGACATGGGTGTTATGTAGTTTAATCCTTTCCACTTTCAGAGTATTTGATATCTCGAGCCACTCCAGTCTTGACTGGCCTTACCCGAATGGACAATGCAGCTGCTGCTTACAAGCTGGATCAAGCTGGTGGGTGGATAGTTTTTTTTTAGCTATACTTAGAACTTTGGATGCCAGGTTGCTAACGCTGGGCTCAGATTGTTATGCAGATCATGTTTTTTACACAAAAAGCAGAGGGGAAATAATAATTAATTTCACATGATAATTTTCTCCTGGAACTGCCTTTGTCATAAGACAAGATGGAATGATTGGAATATTCTGATATGGATTAGGTCATAATTCAGTTTTAATATGATTGATCAATGACTTTGATGGGCTAGGTCAGAATCTATTTTAATGATTGATCAATGATTTTGATGGGCTAGGTCAGAATTCAATTTTAGTTACCAATTGAAGTATTTTTCTTTTTGTCATAGTATTTTCTTTCTAAAACAGAACTGGAAGCCTTAGTGAGTTCCATCACAGCCTTTGCTCATCACATGTCTGATTGTGTTGTGCAAGGCTTTGCTACATCTCATGCTGCTCAGATAGAGCCAGGGGAGCAGCTGTCCAATGCCTGCAGGCAGTCAGGTCATTTGGGCATGGCACTGCTCAAGGCCATAGAGAATGGTAAGTACGAATCTATTTCAGTTGTTTCTTTCATTTTATTATTGTGTATAAAAATTAAAAAACAATTTACATATTGCTGGTTTTAAAGCTGTTAAAAAAAAGTTTCACTGTTCCTGTTCAGAGAGCAGTCTCGTGGAGCCTCTACAAGCAAGCAAAGAAAGTATAGAACTGATTATAAAACTGGCAGAAGATCTTGTCCCCAAGATGGAAGATGTAAAAGCTGAGGAAATTGGTGATCTTCTGGAAAATGAGATGTCAGGAATGACTGCTGCCATTGAAGATGCTGCCGCCAAGATTCAGGTATCAGGCCTAGGATATACTTATGGGTTATATAGTTTTAGTTTAGTTTTTTTTTTTTTATTTCTTTTTTGTTTTTTTCTTATTCATGTTAAATATTTTTGTTTACATTTCTGTAACTGTTTTGGTCTACCTAAATATAGGACATGCTGAAGAAAACAAGAGAAGACAACACTGGTGTCAATCTGGAAGTAAATGAGAACATTCTAGGGTCATGTACAGACTTAATGAAGGTCAGCACTCCTAAACATTATTCCACATTTGAAGCCAGGCATTTTTAGTTGTACAACTTTTTAGTCCAATATTAGAATTTAGTTTTCAATAAATTTTGAATAATTATTAATTTCTATTAAATTCTTTTAAGACAGTAATACATCTTACAGTTTAAAATCATCTTATTACAGTTATACATATTTTACAATAATATTGATTCTTACTGCAATTGTATTACATTTTAGAAAGAAAGTTAAAATTATAGCAAAAACAATTTAATTTTAGCAGCTGCTAGTTTGACATGTCTTTTAAATTTATTACATATTTTTCATTTTAAACATTTTGAAATATATTGATTAGTTTACAAATTACTTTGTAATTATACAAATAAACATAACTTTTTTTTTGGGGGGGGAGTAAAGAAGTGTAACAATATTTCCTGAATGTTCACATCTTAACTACTTTTTAACATTTATTCTTTATTGGCATTAATATAGGAATTGGCTTTATTGATATAATTAACTTATGTTCATCAATCTCAATGTATTCTTGATTTCAGGCTATCAAAATTTTAGTTGAAAAGTCTAGAGATTTACAGAAGGAGATTATCTTGAGTGGCAGGGTAAGTCATTATGAGAAGTACCCATCATTATGTGGGTATAGTATATTTACTTTGAAGATTAAGAATACAGTCATTTTACAGTATGTAGGTAGTTTTCATTTTGTACTTATAACTAAATATATTAATATATATATGAGAAGCGTGGTCGAGAGGCTAAGTGCGATAGAACTTGGCTTGGCTACCTATGATGGGGGCTCGAGGTTCGACACCCGACTCGGGCAGAGCTGTGTTTACTGAGCGCCTGAAAGCAGCACGGAAAAACCTTCTCCTAGATACCCCCTCCCCCACTGGTCCACTAATGAGATTGGACCAAAGCGCTCTGAGCATGCTATAAGCATGAAAGTAGCGCTATAGAAAAGCCATAATTTATTTTATTTTATATACACTGACTAAAAAATATATCAAAAGCATTAGTAATGTTAACACAATAGACAGCAAGCAAAACTGTTGTCAAAGTTAAGCTCTACTAAGGTAGATTATCTCTTCAAAAGTTTGTCAGCATTCTTCTAAATAGTCACAGATGCTTGACGACTGCTGAAACCATTTATATTAAATATTACATCTTTCCAATGAGTAATATTCAAGTTTTTTATTAACAAACTAGTCCACCCGCAGCGTAGCATATGCATATACTGCTATTTAGTGACGAGTGAACACTTCCTGAAAGACACAGTTGTCCAAATGGGGTGGGTTTGGGCAAACGACTGTGAGTGAATGAAAAGAAGAACTCTAGAGAGAGCAACATACAATTGTCCATGACTGAAAACAGGTTTTGGAAGATACAGGCATATCTTTTAGAACGTTTGGCGTTGTGCTTTATTAATTGTCATTGCAAAGGCTAATCTAACAGTCTACGTGTAGAGGTAAAAGGTTAATTTGAATCTGATGGAATCAGGGATAATTGGGGAATAAGGACAGTTTGTGAGGTAGCAGCTGTGATAGTTTTACACTCCAGTACATTGCGGTGAATGCTGGTAACAGTCAGTCTAGTGCCATTATAGAGACCTCTTGCTGGCATGAGGTTTCTAAGAAGCACGACGACTATGACATTTTTCCAGAAATATCCAACTGATAGAAATAAATAGTTTCCTGATGCAGGAATTTCGACTACATTGAAAGACCTGTTGACTCCATGAAATATATTTGAAGCAGTGGCCATGGTTAGGAACAAAGGGCAATACAAAGGGTTAAAGAGTGGGCATGCGTGCAAGCGTGGTGTCCCACATGGTTGGACTACGTAGAGCAGCAGTTCTCAACCTTTTAAGCTCGGTGACCCCTTTTTACATTCCACCACTCTGACGCGACCCCCCTCCACACACACACACTTACAGCAATAGAAGAATAGACAATAACAATCCATATTTTCGATGGTCTTAGGCGACCCCTGGCAAATCGTCAATCGACCCATAAGGGGGTCGCGACCCACAGGTTGAGAACCCCTGACGTAGAGCCTTGGTCCCCCCCGCCCCCCATCGTTTGTTTTCACCACGAAAGTTATGTGGGGTAACTCTAGTCCGACTTAAAGAAATTTTTCATCGAGGGTTAGAGAGTTGGTGTGCGTGTGTGGTGTCCTGCATTATCACTGAACACCTTCCATGAAAGCAAGTCATCATATTAATGTAGAATGAACAAACTGAGGTCATGTCTTTGGAAAGACTGTACACTTAGATTGTTTGGACAGTTCAATCAATGTAAAGAGCTAGGTGAAATGACGAATGTTGTTGATGAAGTAAGAACTGGGAGTTATCTCTCCTGTATTGCTCAGTTGTCATGGCACTAAGAAAAGCAGAGGATATTTTAATGAGGTAGCCTAAATGTATTTAGCAGAAATACAGGCAATTTTTGTTCATACTTTAAAACTTTTCTCTGCCCTAGTAACTGTTAAGTTTCTTTCATTATTTCAGACAATGGTAAGTTCACTCAAATCCTACTACAGCATTGATTTTAGTAAAGTTTTTTATTTTCTAACATGTGGCTTTGAAGTTTCTGGCACATTTCTTTAGTCCCCTTTTGATTTTAAATTTAATTTTTATCTTTACAATTGAGAGGGTTTTTTTTTGGTTCTTTTTTTTATTTTGTTCACTCTGCACACAGTTTATGATTTAAACTTTTAATATTCATCATTTTAAATCATTATTTAATTATCAGTCATTAGTTCACATTTTTTTACATTTGTATAATCATTTGAGCATTTAATAATATCCTTTGCTGTTTAAGATAATCACGCCTTTTAGATGGTCACAATGTTGTTGTTTTTTTAAATCAATGTGTAGAAAAAAAACAGTATGTATTGTCCCCAGTCTACAACTATATCAGGCCCATCACATTTATACGTTAGCAGTTGCTTTTATCAGATTTTATTTTTGTTTAATCCCACCACTTGTTGTTGTTGCTTCAAAACACACTATATATTTGTTTTTTTTTTTGTTTTTTTTTAAGTAACTATTTGTTGTAGTAATTTGTGTAGATGTTGTCTCGTAAACTAAGAACAGGAATTTAAAAAAAAAAATTGTATAAGGTGACTAGCAAATTGTTGCTATGCCCAATGCTGTGACATAAAATAAAACCCAGAAACTTACAGAAATAATTAGTACCAAAGAAGTTAAAAAAAACAACAACAACTAATAAGCATCAAAGTTTATGTGGTTTTTATGTTGTTCAACTTTGGTCACTTATATTTTTCTATTTCTTTTCACCATTTTATTTCAATGTCTTGTGACTTTCTATATAAACTTATTTTTACATTTTGTTTTAGTTGTTTGTTTTTTTGTTTTTTTTTGTTGAATGAAATATTAATTTTTAGTTTCTAATTTTTCTTTTGTGTCTGATTTTATTTTTTTTAAAATTATTTTGGGGGCTGGGGGGGTATTTTTATTTCTGTTAAAATCTGTATTAATGCCTATTCTGTTACTATAGATTGTTAGGTGATTTGTTCAGGTTTAAAGATTGCTTGCTAAATTTTAAACAAATGTTTATTGTTCAATGATGGTAAAATACCTAAAAGTTTATTTTTGTACCAAACTGCTTTCATTTGTACCAATACTTCAGTTGCTCACTTCAGATATACCTCCATTGGTCAGGTCAGATAAAGCTTTTTTTCTAAATCAGTTTTTTTTTCCTATTCATCTCAACAGCCCTCAATATCATGATGTTTATGTGCTCTAATATACCTACATAATGTGATTACCCACATTTTTCAGCTTCCCTATTCCAAGTTTAAACCAAGTACCTCCTGGTCAACATTTGCAATTGAATTATTCTCATTTGGCCTTTTGATTTCCATTGTTTTTGTTCACATTTAATGTCTGCTACATTTGTATCAAAAGTACCTTAGAGTTTTATTTCATATCAGACAGCTAAACACTTTGTGTTTTTTTTAAGGGAACTTATGTAAAAACACACACACACACAGTTGTTAGTTGTTAATCCAGATATTTGACATTAACTGTCTTTTTTTTTTATTGAACACTGTCACATTGGAATGAACAATTCTCCACTTTTTTTATATACATAATCATAGATGTAAAAATGTTAACATTAAACAAAACATATTGTAAACATATGACAGGATAATTTTACATTTCCTTTTCTTGGACACTTAAGAATTCAGGAAATGTTCTATGTACTGGTAAAGATTTAAAGTTATGCTTTTGGCTTCAGAGACACCAGTAATTGAATTTACTATTCTAAATGGGGAAATCCTTAAAGCTTTAAAAAAATATATATATTTTAATAGTTGCCTTGCTTCTTAATGTCAGTTTGTTCTTATGGCATGAGCTCGTGACTCTACTCCTGATAGCATCTATGAAGGAAGTCTATAAAGATTGACAGTCTTGAGTTTTTATCTTCCAAACAGGGTACAACCTCAGCCAAAGACTTTTACAAGAAGAATCACAGATGGACAGAAGGTTTGCTGTCTGCTGCCAAAGCTGTTGGCTGGGGGGCTACAACTTTGTTGTAAGTATCTCTCTGCCTGGTAGAAATGTGCATTGTTTCATTCAATCAACTTAAAAGGCTGTTGGTTATACTTGGTTTTTGAAGTAATAGGATGTGTTTGAGGTGTTGCTTATCCTTATTGCACCTGTTTCTGGTTTGAAAAAGAACATCTATTGCCTAATAGAGAGACATAACTCTGAATTTTAAAAATTAAATAAAAAATATTTTAATTAAATAATCACTAAACAACTTTTAAAAATATGTTTACTTTCAAAAATATATACTTTTAATACCTTTAAAATAAAAACAATCAATTTTCCAGGCAGTGGCGTAGCTAGGGTGGGGCGGGGGGGGGGGAGAATTTGAAGATCCTTCTGGGCCCTTTTGAGGGGGGCCCCCAAATGTGTGTCAGAAATTTGTTTTTAAATAAATTAAATATTATGTCACTGTCATGTAATCTTGCTTTTCACGTTGTTAAATAAGTGAGTGACCCTGTTGCATGTATTCCTTACAGATTATTAACTCTTTCCATACTGTCAATTTCAAGGATTAGCGCTGACTAGTGCCGTGTTACTCTTAGGGAGTAACTTGGTTTATAGAGTAGTTTATTTTCATCATCCTTATCATTTAAAAAGAAACCTGATAAGAGCACTGAAAACAAAGAACGAAGGAGACCATGAACGTGTCAAAGAAAAGTATCACTATTCAGATGATTCATACAAAGATACAGCAGTCGAAGATGTGAAAAATGTCTCTAAATGAGAGAAGTAGTGCTGAAGAAACTCCAGGGGAATACCTTTTACCACAGTCTGAGAAAACATCTGAAGTATCTGAGGAACTGCGAGCAAAGATTGCGTTAAAGGGTAGCTTATTTTTCCAAAACAAAGATGAACGGTATTGTTTCCAGTAGAGTTTACCCAAAATAAATCACGAAGTTTGACATTATGATTCACTAGAAAGTTTCCTAGAGGAGAAATTTGCAACCGATCTTAGCTCCTCTTCTCTCCACACTTGGGATGTCTATTTTGTTTTGCATGTGTACTGTCTGTATTCTGAGGCATCAGAAAATACATCTAGTGCATTGAGCAAACCAAGAGTTGGTTTCACCTAATTGAAGAAACCTGAGATACTGAAAGAACATGAAGGAGTCCACAACAAACAAGGTTTTTTTGAAGTGGAAGCTAGAAGAAGAAAAGATTATGGCAGAACCAGATGAACTGTCACATTTTGAAAAATCAGCATTATTGGAGAGATATTCTGAAGCGTGTAGCAAACACAAACTCAAGCTTACATGGTCACAACGAAAAACTAAATTCACCCAATCCTGAGAACTTCCTAGCATCTTTGAAATTTCTTGCAGAATTGAATGAAGTTCCGAAACACCAGTTACATAGAATTGAATATGGGAAGACACATTATTTGTCACCAGAAATTCATAATGAGTTCATTAACTCAATTGTTTGTTTCTTTTCTCTGATGCTTGATTCCACCCTAGATGTTTCTCATCAAGGAACAGGTATCCCTAATAGTTCGTTACTCGTAGGTTGATAATTTTGAAATAAAAGAGTCGTTCATTGGTTACTTTGAAATTTTGAAACCTGATGGACAACATTATGAAGAACTTGCTCTGAAAACTCTTAAAGACATTGGGACTGGACTTTGATCTGATAATGCAGCCACAATGAGTGGCCATCTGTCTCTTAGAGATAAATCTAAAGGCAATATTTCTGAACTGTGATAATCACTCTCTGAACCTAGCAGCTCTTCATTCTGCTGAGATCCAGCAATTTTGACCTTTTTTTTGTAACTGTCCATGAATTGTTCAACTTTTTTCCACTTCACCCTTGAGATAGGCCAAACTGAAAGAAGCTGGAGCCTGGAGTTTAAAAAAGGAGAGTAATACAAGGTGGTCCGCAAGAGAAGCTACGTTGGCGATTTCCTTGCATCTCGACAAAATCATCAAGTTGTTGGAGAAACTTTCTGAATCAACAACTGAAAGAATGGACACTAGAAGCAATGCACACAATCTTCTTCATGCAGTGGAAAATTATGAACTTTTTGCTTATCTGGAATTCTGGTCAAATCTCCTGCACCAAATCAATATAGTTCAGAAGAAACTACAGAAATATTAAAAATTATGAATTTTTTGCTTATCTGGAATTCTGGTCAAATCTCCTGCACCAAATCAATATAGTTCAGAAGAAACTACAGAAGTATGGACTGCACATACAGGAAGCTGCTGAAGAAATTAAAACCCTTTCATGCTTTCTGAAAAATGATGAGAAACTGATCACCCAACCCATCGAAATAGCAAAAGAAGGTAATGAATGTTATGGATTTCCTGTAATCAAAATAACCAGAAGAAAGAAAAGACTTGATGAGGAGTTGATTTCTGATGTAGTACTGTCAATAGAACTGCAATTGAAAGGTGTTGCGAAAGAAGTGCTGGACAGACTTCATATAGAGATGAAGGACAGATTCCAAAAGCTGGAAAACCATATGGACACCTTTGGGTTTCTTCTTGAACCAAGACACCTCTTGTAGTCTATGGATGACAGGCTGATGAAAAACTGTGTTACTTTATTCCTGTTTGATGAAATACAGGCAAATCACTTGTTCAATGATGTCATTGATACATGCCCACTTTTCATCAACAAACCAGTGCCACAATCACCAATTGACATATTGAGGAAGCTGTCTTTAATGAAAATGGAGTCACAAATACTAGACAATATCAATGTAGATGATGTTATAGATGCCACAGATAGCATGACGTGAAGCAATATGTCACTTGTACATTATTTCGCCAATTATTCATTACAAGCGTCTTAATGATTATTTTTTGTTAATTTTTCTGACACACTGTACCAATTTGAATGTAGGGTTATATATTTATTAAGTACATTATCTCATGTCATGATGTCGAATGTCACAATGCAAGGGCCTCCATGAAGGTCAATCCCCCCCGGGCCCCCTGTAAACGCTATATGTGCGTTGACATAGTATTATAATATTACACATGAGACTGTTTACTATTAGTGTGTCGGGAATGTCGTAGAATGCTGGGTTTGTGCTTCCTGGAGTCACACTTGACACATGACAAACATAGATACTATAGATTGACTTAAGTCCGTTTCAGTTTATTTGATAGCAATAATAATACTGCACTCCTTATCGGTCACATAATCCAATAAGAAACAAAGTCACTTCTGCATAATAGCAGTATCAAATATATCCAACATGTCAAATTCTCCAAAAATAGACTTCAAGTAACGTTCGCATCACAGCGGGTAACAAATACTTAATAATAATAATAGTACAGAATAATAACTACTAGAAATACATATCTCAAGTGACCACTGGCTTTGACTGCCCAAAAGATACTTCTTAACTCAAAATTACTACTTGACTCTCTAAGTCACTACTGTCCGTACTGGACCAAAGGAAATACTTGACTGACTGGTCCAAAGGATACCACTTGACTTACTTGACTGAACTAAAAGTCAATTTTATTCATTCTACTTCCTGTTTCTGTACCAGGAGTTTCACATTTACCCTCATGGTTCGAGGTGAACATTTAACAGACAATGTCAACTGAGACACCCCCAAATTCCTAGCTACGCCCCTGTTTCCAGGTAGACCTTATACACTGCGGTATTGACACTTTTGTGTCAAAAATAAATTTAAAAATTTGACAATCCCAAGGGCTTATTCTATTTAGATGCTCTGCGAGTTACAAACTCACATAAAGTTAAAAATACTCTTTTCTGTTTATGATTGGATAATTATTGTTCTTATCAATATATATTTTTGTTTGTTTCTTTTCTGTTGTTAAATTTTTCATATTTCTATTGCCAGGAATACTGCGGACAAAGTGGTTAGCGGTAAGGGCAAATTTGAAGAAATTATGGCCTGTGCTCATGAAATAGCTGCCAGCACAGCTCAGCTTGTGGTGGCCTCCAAGGTTAAAGCCTCAAGAGAGAGCAAGCTGTTGGGAGAACTATCTTCAGCTTCTAAGGGGGTGAATCAGGCGACTGGAAATGTTGTTGCATCTGCCAAAACTGCAGCCACCATCATTGAGGATCAGAGTAAGCCATCTTTCACTTAAATTCAGATTCTAATTGAATCAGTTATATTTAGAATTGTCTCTTGATTCTTTTAAACATTTAGCCAATACTTTGTATTGTGTACTTTATTTTATTTAGCCAGGTAACTTATATTTACTTAGTAGGCAATGTTTATTGGATACTTAGTAGGCAATGTTTATTGGAATGTAACACGTTCATTGAGGAGGAGTTGACTACACTAGTTTTATTTTAAAGAGTTTGTTCAAATGTCATGTGCTATGTTAAAAGTGTGAATTAGAAATAGATTACCAAAAAAAAAACAAAAGTGTAAACTGAAATAAATTGTCCACAATAATCATAATTTTAAAAAATTAATAATGTATAAATAATATAATTTCTGTTATCTCCAGACCTCATGGATTTTTCCAGTTTGTCTTTACACCACACAAAGAAACTGGAAATGGATTGCCAGGTTGGATATTTTAGTGTAGCTATTTTATTTGTTCAATAATTTCTTGTTTATTTAATTGAAAGATTATTAACATTTTCAAAGTAGTAGTTTCGTTTTTTATTGGCTGAGGGGTCAAAATATTTGCATTCAAAATATAATTTCATTCACTAAAATCTTTTAGTTTTTCATGTAATGTTCCTTTTGGTGCCTGTAGGTCAAAGTCATGGAGCTGGAGACAAGTCTGGAGAAGGAGAGGAGGAAACTGGGTGAACTGAGAAAGCGTCACTACACCATGGCAGGGGAAGCAGAAGGCTGGGAAGTCAATGAGGTCAGTCCACACTAGCTCTCACAGGACAAAGTTTAGAAATAACAAGCTCATCATTTAAAATCACTTGTTTTGACTTTAAAAACTTCTACTTTCTAATTATTTTTCAAGAAAGTTGTTGAATATTGCTGAAATTCTTTTAAGCGTTAACATTACAAAAAAATATATTATTCGTTTTTAAGCTCTTGTTATGTGGTCAGAAGGTAACCATAATCTAAAGATGGCTGAGAAGTACCCTATAAATTTTGAATTTCTCTTATCATTTTTATAGTATGATGATTATTATAGTATAATTATTATAAATGTTGCAGAATCTGAAATTTAGCATCATAAACTTTACAGAATTTAAGTTAGCTTAACTTGGAGACATAAACTGTTATCACTTGTGTAGTATTTTCATGTTTAGATATATATTTCACTTATTTATGCTGTGTTGTCCTTTCTAGTTAGAAGTATATATATATACATATTAGACCTATCTTAACTCTTTGGCTCGGAGAATGTAAACACTGTAGGTCAGGGACAACGGTTTATGTTTGCGCTGGATGGGAGTCGAACCCACACATTCATATTGACTATCGCAAGTAGAAGGAATATTTATTTATACTTTTTTATGGGCTTTTTCATTAAAGTAGTGACATTGGATTATTAGTTCCAGTTTATTATTTTTTGCGTCTATTGCTGTTTCTTCTATGGTGTTCTGTAAACAAATGGATAAAAATGAGAAAAAAAGCTCTTTGGATTAAATTTAAACAATAAATTTCTTATAACATGCACTTGGATGGATATTTTCAATGTCAGTTGGTGAGTTTTTCATTTTTAATTTTTATATTCAAAACCCAAAATTACAACAACAACATGATTTGCAAACTAGAAAACATAAGAAATGGAAAGAGCATCCATTCCTCTTTAATTCTATATCAAATTTATTATTTTCCAATAATAAATAAAAAAAGTTCACAAGTTAATTCGAAGCAGAGTAGCGCACTCTGAAATGGCGGAAAATTTAATCCCGTCCAAAGGTGGAAAATAATTCCGGAGTAATTCCGGAGTCAAAGAGTTAAATTACTTTTGTTTTATGATTCATTCTTTGGTATGCATTTTAATTATTCTTCTTTATATCAGTGCACATTATGAGTGTATATAAAGAGACTTATGTTTCTGAATAAACTTCAAGTCTTTATTAGATAATGTGGTTATGCACAGCAGACAAAGTGATCACATTAGTGCATAAACAATACAGTATTGGGTAATGTAAACATAATGCTGTAAATAAAGTAAATGTCAACACACATTTGTCTAGTTTCTATGTTGAGTTTTCTCATACAAAGAATTTTAAAGTTGGCATGGTAAGTCCATGTCACTAGGAAGTGTTGAAGTTTATCTGTTAAATTGAGTGCTGCAATGAGTACACCAGTTGGCATGGTAAGCTCATGTCAGGTCTAGAAAACATTAAGTTTATCTGTTGAGCACTGGAGAAACAGAGTACACCATTTGTAATGTAATGTTACTTTTATCTCCCTTATTACCAGTTGCTATATTTTTGTTTCTTTTTGAACCTTTGTTGTTAGCAGTTGATCCCAAACAATATTTGTTGTTTTTTTAATACTTTTTGTCCCCTCATGTGTTGTTGTATTAGTTTGGAGAACTGATTAGTGAAGACATGGCTCCATTGGACTCCAGTTCAGAACAGTCAGAAGTGAGTGACAGAATGCCGACTGCATGTCCAGCTTGTTGTTTTTTTAATTGTTGGTCTTTGAACTTCTAAATATTATTGTCCTCAGTGTATTGTGTTTTGCATAATTTTCTAATCCTTTATTTGCATGTTTTGATGAGTTACATTACATTTGTAAACCTAAACAAAAGCATTGAGTTGCACCATTAGTTTTAGATCAATCTTTTCCTTGTAGATCAAACTAGTTTTCTAAAAACAAATTCTAAGTTTGATGAGTTTCAAACAATTTTCAACACTAGTCACCAGTTGAACAAATTTCACTTGGCATGTTTTCTTTTATCACTAATCATATTTGTTGTTCTTTGTTCAAATTTCAGTTGTGGCTTTTTTTTTTCTTTTTTTTTTAGAAAAAGGTTTAGTTTTGTTGTATGCATTGTGTTTCAAGCAATGTTGATGTGTTTCTAAACAAAACTTTCAAAAATATATTTATTGTGCTGAGCTGTTTGCTTAGTTGTTTGCTGTGCTGTGTCAACTGTTTTGTTTCTTCCATTGTATTGTGTGCACCTTCATTCCTTGACCAAAGACTTATGGGGAAAGTAAGATTTGACAAGTCAGTATAAAGAAGAACCATATTCCAATGACATTTGATTAGAAATACATAAAAGGTTGTCTAAAAATTATTGTTAGTGAACCATTAAGAAAAATGAATTTTGAAGCACTGTTGTCCTTGACATTCATTAGAAACATCAAATGTTGGTCTTTGTCCTTTGATTTGCAAAAAAGGAAAAGATTTTGTCTTTGCCTTGATTTTGCAATTACTGTATACACTATTGGTCAAAGAAAGTTATTATTTCCATTATTCAAAGTTAGGTGTTTAGTTTTTTGTTTAGTTCATTTTAGTTTCAAGAATCTTTCTCATTTTGTCTTGCTCTTGGAATGTTACTGAGATATCAGCACAGACCTAAACAAAATATTTTTATTTTCTTTTGACAAACGTCTTCAACACGAGTCAGTGTATTGTGAACAATTTTTTTTGTTTTCTTACTTTGAGTTTCAATGAAATAGATTTCATGTTTGGAGATGCAACTGACACTTGTTGAGTACAAGATTGTTTTGTATTCTATAAAAGATAAGATTTTTGACATTTCAAGAAATAATTCAAGATAACTTCCCCTCTTCTTACAGAGAAGATGATTAACAGCCTTTACCTACCCAGAGTGCACTTCACCAAGGTTAAACCCCAGCCAAGGTTTAAGCTTTTTAACTGACTAGGAGGACATTACTCTGAATACTTTGATGTTCAGCAGCAGCAGACACACTGGACATATTTATTTATGAATTAATTACTTTTATAGCCTTGATTTTTTAACAGATTTACTTCTTTCTGCAAGGCTTTTCATAAGATGGGTATGTAAGAAAATGTTGTGAGAGTCTGCTTTTTGGTACAGACACAGTACTGAACACAGTATCGAGGCCTTGTTGACTGAATGATACTTATAATGCCTGTTTGATTCATTGCTTTTTATTGTATAGCTAATGTTGTTATGAAAATGATTCATTGTTAATGGCAATCATTGGAAATATATGTACACACATTTTGTTATTACAAAACATATGTTATCAATATTGTTTTGTTTTTGTGTAATTCATGGATCCCTTTACATTGTAAAACCACAAAATTTTCTTTATTGCTAAAACAAAATTGGTTTCTTGGCTTTGGTTGCCTAAAGAATTGAGTTGTTTTTTTTTAAATGTGCATTATATCATGCAAACCTTATGAATGACTTATTGAATGGATAAACGATACAGAAATTTTAGTTCTATTTAATTCATCTATGTATTGCAATTAGCTGGTCAGATATTATAATGATATTATTTCAATCAGGAGTCTTTGAAGCATTTATTACAGAATGTACATTTTCTGAGTGTTTTTTTATGTAGACAGTAACACTGTCCCCAGAAATGCTATTGAAAAAACACTAGATACTGGAGCTTACCGTTACATGTGTCTGAGGTTTCAACTAACACAGCGTTGGTGTAAATTTAAAGATTTATATCATTTGCTGGATTAGACTTGCCTAATTAAATTAGTAATTGTATTTTAATGATCATTTCAAGTAGAATCAATAGTTGTAGTTCAACAATGTAAGGACAAAGTAGATACATAGAAATATGAACAGGTCTGCATTTAGTATTTATAGTTAGTCTACTAGTGATTGTATACATACAAACATTATAGTGTTACAAAAAAAGTCCTCCTTTTTCCTTGGAAAGGGGGGGGGGGGCTTATGTTAGAGTAATTTTTATTAAACAGAGTACAGAAGTAATCTTCATTACACAGAATATAGAAGTAATTTTTATTATACTGAATATAGACAAAGTTGTTTTTTTGTTATCATAGCAAGTTGTGCACTTTTGTTTTATATACTGAATACATTTCATTATCTAGTCTGCTTCTGAATCTTATATAGAAATGATTATATAATTTATAACAACAAATACATTTCAAATGATAATTACCTCAGTTTGTGCTTAAACTAGTAATATTAATTTTACAAGTCAGGGAGGTCCAAGGACTTTTTGTAGCATAGATTTGCAATTTTCATGTACACAAATAGTGTTGTATTTAAAAGATTCTTATATGGCTTCAGGTGTCAGACATTTCATACATTTTTGTCATGGAGTTAATGTCTCATGGATTAAATAAATGTAGAAGCTTTTTTTTTTTTTATTACTAAATTGTTTTTTTTTTTTACATTTTGATTTTTTAGGTACATTATTTTTATTTGGTTGGAAGAAAATGTATATTAGCTTTTTTTTTTCTAATAGGCAACTAAAGATGCTTTCCAAAATGGCTTTAAATTGATTTATAGTTAGTGGGGCAACTAAAGATGCCTTGCCTTAATGGCTTTAAATTGGTTCATAATTAGTGGGGCATTTGTTCTGTGCTTGCAGTTTAAGTAATTTTCAAGATTTCACTTTATGGAGCAAATTATTTTTGGGCAGTAAGTGGTCTGTATTGTGAATTGAACACGAGAAAGTGTTCTGCTTCCTAGGGATCAATTTAGGGTTAAGGTTTGCATGAGGGTTAAGGGTTAAGTTATGATTTTCACCCTTGTCTTTTATTACATGGAATATTTGGTCTTGACTGAATGACCATTTGTGTGTTGGTGTGCCAGGCACTTCAAGGTGTGTCCGTGGTGTTTGTAATGTTATCAAGTGATGTGATGTTTGCATGAGTACAGTTATAAAAAGAATTGTATCAGTGTATATCCTAGTATGTTTAACACAATGATAACTTTTTGATTGGATTTAACCGTGTGCCTCTGTGTATGTTAACATTGACTGGGCCATGTATGGCAAAGATACGACAGTTAAATAGTTGAGTGACACAAGTGCATCATTTATTTATTCCTATGGTGTCTTAATATATTAAACAGTTGCAATAAACATTGTTGGGATGGTGGGCTCTTCAACCTCAGCTCGGGGAAAAATGTTTATATATAGTTTAACTTCTGATGAGACATTGACCTAAGGAAAGGATTACGGCACGACATGGCCTAAATTGTGCCGATGTGCCTAAACTCAAACTCACATTGACCTAAGGCCACAATATATAATTAAAAATTAAGAAAAAAAAACCTATCTTGTGTTAAGTTTACCTAATAGTCAAGGGTGTACTAGTCTAGCCATGTATAACAAGTGACACCCCAACCAACATTACAGTATGAATAATAGTTTCACATATTGAATACATTACAAAGCATTCAATTACTACTTATGTATATGTGTGTGTCTAGCTTGAAACACCTGCACAGAGAGAGAGATTGTTTCAATATTGATGTTTGAAAAGTTTCTCAAGTTAGTTCAGTTCTCTGCTTGTAAGTCAACTCACACTATTAGTACAAGCTCCTAAACATTGTATTGGGTTGAGAATGAACATGTTGATAACCTCCACCTTGTGCTAAATGTTTCCTGATGACTACATCCTGCTTGCAGCTTTGTTTTACTGTCACATTTATTTGAGATGGAGATGTATGGACCATGTGGATGTCTTGTAATCTGTTAGATGTATAGACTATGTGAATGTCTTGTAGTGTTTTAGTTTCAATGACTCATTGCAAATGACATTAAGTTTGTCAAGATTAACAGGTTTTTTTCCCTCTTTGTTTCTGTACCATTGTAATTTATTTTGCTATACACTCTCAGAGCTAACTACTTTTTGACATGTGTATTATGTACATTTATTTTCTCTCAAGTCCTGGTTCAGTTTGTTTGTAATTATAGTTACAATAACATTTCTGAACATATAACAAGATAGAATGACTTTGTTTTTTGTTATTCAATCTGTTTCGTTTTTGTTGTTTTTTTATTGTCAGTAAAATATTTACTATAAATGTAGAGAGGAGGTGACTTATTCCTTTATTTTGAACAACACAGAAATGTCTGTAAACAATATTTTCATGAAATGTACTAAGTTTCTAAAACATACAAAAAAGGAATAATTCCACAAAGCTTTATGGGTACCTGACAGTTGGGGAAAAGTAAAGGCGGTTTGTCATTGTGCTGGCCACATGACACCTTTGTTAAACATGTTAAACACTTGATGAGAAATCATTGTCAAAAGGACTAAAGATAGATTTGTTTGCTAGAGAAAATGCTTTATTACATTTCTAATCTTCAAAGACAGTTTGCTCCCTCGACGACGACGTCATGCTGATTGATCACGCTCAATGCTGTCATCAAGAGCATTTAGCAAACTTTTTAATTTCTCTGTCTGGGAAGCAGGCTCCTGGTTTGGTTCACTGAGCGCACTAATGATTGGTTGAAATCTTGAAGGCTCCACATTGGGCAGAAAGCGATACAAAGGGAGGCCACTAGCTGAAATTAAAAACTTTTCAAAGTTCCAGCTCACATCACTTGGTTTGATTGGGTCCCAGAAACTCTCACGGGACTTAAACTTGGCCAGTGTTGGTGGAGGACATGAACTCTAATTAAAAAAAAAAAAAGAAATTCTGTCAAGACATTTAATAAACATTTAGTATAGTATGAAATTAAGTGTATATACGTTGCAAAATGTATTCATTCATTATTATTATATTTGATTTTAAATATTGTTACAACAGTCTTAAAACAAGAAAAAAATATTCATTTGATACTAGATGATACTTAGAGAACAAGTTTTAAAATAGCAACAATTAAACAGCATGTTAAAACCTATCTGTAAGAAATAGACCTCGACTAATTCTAAATTACGAGGGGTTTTCCGAATTCTCTGATCAATGCTATTGTTACAATCAATGAAAGAATGTATTTAGTATAATCACTAAATATAAAGTTTTAAAAAATGCGTTTTTTTTTAATCTGGTTTTATACATGAGTGGAACTTCTAAACATATTAGACTCATAACAAAGAGGTATAAATTAACAAACAAATGTATAAGTAAACTACTTCATAAGTATTTTTTTTAGGCTGCATTAGTTTTGGAATTAGAAACTTAAACTTATCTATAAAATATAGGTACATAAAGCAACACAAAAAAGAAAAAGCTACGTGTGAGTTACAGATACAGGAGTTTACTTGGAGAATTTCATTCAAATCTAATCAATAAAAGTAACTTAGAGAAATATTGTATTTTATTGTGTCCTCTTATTAAACAAGTATCTAGGATAAAAACTTTTATTTGATTTTTGTTTAGTACTATACAAGAAAAATATTTTTTAATTAAAACATTTTTTTTATTTTTTTTAAAAAAAAATATACCAAAGATGTGACTCACTGACGTAGACACTGCAATCATATTTTAAAATAAGATAGTGTCACCAGTCTACGTACAATAAATATTTAAGTCTCACAACTTGGTCAAACATTGCAGGTAAAGTAATAGACAAGGACCCATAGCTCTGTCAAGCTTAAAATATACAGTAATTAAGCTAAGACCCATAACTTCGAATGATAATTTGACCACAGTACTGACAGTAGGTATTCTTTTCGATTAACCTGCCTTCAGATATGTGTACAGAGGCGCTTCTTTCTGGCCGTTGATGTCTCCTCTACTCAGCATGTGTATGCGTGGGTGGGGCATGAATCCGTTGCCAGGGCGAACATATCTAAGCCCATTAAGAATCTCTGTGCCATTAACTCCTGGTTCTTGGTGTCCGAACTGGTCGCATGGGAAGGCCAGCACATTCAAGTTTTGGTTTTCTTCCAATAGTTGATTCAGCTCAAGATAGTGTAATGTCAGACCTGTGAAACAGACATCATTTGTCAGACTTGTGGGCTGTAAAATTCATTATTGTAGGCTAAATAGAACTAGACCGGAAAACTATATTCAAGATTTATCTCCCATGTCCTTGGATTTTAAAATAATAAAAGGGACATAATATAGTAGAAAGACAGTTTCTTGAACTTATATTACTAGTTGGAATTAAGAAATATTACTACTTGGAATAAGGAGATATTACTAGTTTGAATTAAGAAATATTACTACTTGGAATAAGGAGATATTACTAGTTTGAATTAAGAAATATTACTACTTGGAATAAGGAGATATTACTAGTTTGAATTAAGAAATATTACTAGTTGGAATTAAGAAATATTACTAGTTGGAATTAAGAAATATTACTAGTTGGAATTAAGAAATATTACTAGTTGGAATTAAGAAATATTACTAGTTGGAATTAAGAAATATATAGATCTTATGTAATTAACATTGCGATTTAAACTATTTTCTTATTGGATAAAATGTTTTACATTTTTCGGATGTTCCTTCAGATTTGAAGATATTTACTTCCTAGTCCAAACCTCCCCGAAGGACGACGGGGGATGGGAGCAAACAGGGTTTGAACCCTCGACCGTCGATAAATCCGAACGACAGTCCAGTGCGCAAACTTTTATTGTGTTTGTTCTGTGTTTACTTTTTTTTTTTCGAAGTCTAATTTAATCATAACATAGAATTTGCCAAAATTCATTATCAAAACTGCATCAATGTGAAAATATACATAGTTAACTTAAACATTGTCATTAGAATCTATGAATTTGTGTTTTACAATTGTAATAGGGTTGGAGTTGTTAGACGAATATGTTTGAGAATCCTTTATTTTTTATTTATTTTGTGTGTGCAAAAAGTGGTCGCTAGAGCGAAATAAAATGTTCTAATTTTTGGCCCCCTTATAAATACATATAAATGTAAAAAGCTTCCTGATAATCTCCCTTTCTCCTCTAACTATCAACAGTGACTAGATAAGTGTAGCTGACACTAGCCAACTTACGACAATAGGTAGCCACGTTGACAACTAGAGTTAGCGCTCCTTGAGCCAGATCTGAGACTTTGGTAGTCTGTCTGTTATAGATGTCCGTCACAGTGTAGTCCAGGATGGTGGAGTTGGCCCTGGCGTAGCAGCGGGACTGATACCTGCCTGGTCGTCCTACAACACAAACGGTTAAGACGTAATTATATGTATCCCATAGCTCATTTTATGTTGCAAAGCTAAAGCAATAATACCAATCAATAAAAGTATCATTATTAAATGGGCGTAAAATACGAATCGTTCTTACAATGAGACAGAATTAAAGGCATCACGACAAATTGTTAACAGCCAAGTGGATCAACAGCAACCAATGAAAATTTTCTTTAAGATTATAGGTGTAAAAAAAAAATTCTATTGAAAGATGAATGGCTGATCAGAAGAGATTCAAACGTTAGAATTTAAATGCAATGTATTCTCTAGTTCAGTATGTCCCACAGGATTTGTCTTTAGTTCGTGGCAAAAAAAAGTCTTAAGTATGAATCTAGAAACAGGCGGCTTGATGCCACACCAGAGAGGTTAGACTTTGAGTGAGCTTGTCAACAAATAAAAAGAAAAACATTAAAAATACTTTTAAAAATAAAAAAAAACTTATAAGATGTGTAGTTGTTTCAATTACTTTAAAAAGTCTTGTAATTAAATGTGTAATAGATCTAGACCAGCGATTAATACTATTTGTACCAATTGTTTTAGTTTAGCGCTATTTCATGCTTTTAGCTTACTCAACACACTGTGATTAGTTGGGAACATCTATCTATCTATCTATCTAGTATCTAGGATAATCTAGGCCTCTCTCTATATATATCTATCTATCTAGTATTTAGGATAATCTAGGCCTATCTCTCTATCTCTCTATCTCTCTATCTCTCTCTCTCTCTCTCTCTCTCTCTCTCTCTATCTATCTATCTATCTATCTATCGAGGTTTATCTATCTACATGTGTTCCAGGATATTGGCTTTACTCAATGGTTAATTTTTTATTTTTAAAAAAAACCAAACTTCACCAACCTGCTTGGCCACTAGTTACAACTGCCAAAGCAAAGATGAACATGGTGAACATTCTAAAAGACCACTATTCCAATTATTCTCCCAGACTGGCCGCACAATCGAAAGATGGTAACAGACCTTGTATCTAGTTTCACTGCTCGATTTTATTGAAATAAATCTCGACTAGACCACATGTAACTACAATTAATATCCTGTGTTTAGTCAGCGTTGTTTCAACACTAGCTCATCAGCGGCGTAGTACTGAAAGTTAATGTATGTGGGTACAATATTGTTAATGAAATAATTTCCCCACAATTGACCAAAGTATGCTTCATATTGGAATTTTATTCATTTTATATATATATAGCCTATATGTGTGTGTGTGTGTGTGACTATCATTATGAAATGGTGTTCATGATTTTTAAAAAAAATACGTATAATGAAAGAAATTGGGGTAGTGTCTTCTTAGAGAGAGAGAGAGGGAGGAGAAAGGAAGAGGAGAGGAAGAAGAGAAATGGAAGGGTATGTAAGTATGTATGTGTGTATGATTAAATCCAAATGTATAGTCAGTCATATTGTACGGATTACAGTTACATCTTCAAATACTTTTAAAATATGGAATAAGTGCTAAACAAACACATACATTTAAACAGACACATAAACATAAATACATTTAAATAAACAAACACAAAAATACATAAACAAAACACACAAACATAAACAAACACATAAAAATAAACAAACACACACATAAATAAACACACATACACATAAACAAACCCATAAACACACACACATAAAGAAACCTATAAACACACACATAAACTAAAACATAAACAAATACACACAGATAAAGAAACACACACTAAACAAACAAACACAAGCATAAATAAAACACACATAAACTAACACACTTAACATAAACAAACACACAAACATAAACACACAAACAAACGAACACACACACACATAAATACATAAAGCACACAGACAACCAAAAATATGAAATGAGTAAAGACTTTGAGTAAAGAGGTTCTTTAACAAAAACTGTGCCCCATACACTCACCTCATTTTTATCCGCTTCTGAAGATATAACAAACGATTGTCATCTGCTTGTCATCACAAACCTAATGGCATATCTCTAATGACATATCTCTGTCTAGGGTCAACTTGTTAATTAACATCAAATTAATTAGAGATAACTTTGTCAATAAAAAAAAAAAAAACAGCTAATAATGAGAAGGTTAGTCTGTTACCTCCCTTCCCTGGTCATAATTGGAATATATTCTCTTTTTTTTTGTGTTCAGTCAGGAAGGCTAATGGCATAGGTGGCGCATAGCTCAAATATGTGAGACCATATCTTGCTTTCACTTTCTGTCTTGCCATTTACAGCCATGGCATATTATACAGCAATCGAATTCAGCTCTTCATATCTTCCAGTTTAACACAAACTCACTCATCAACGAGTATTGTCATACATCTAAGGAATGGGTATCGATGTGAACGACACTGCAACTTGAAACATTTGCACTGTGACTATACTGTGTCTATAGAAAGTACAGAAAGATGACAATGGGTTGTTATTGTTTTTTTTCCTCATGAACAGTTCAGCAGAGGCACTGACATTCTCTATTAGATATATTATATATTGAATGCCTTCATTGCCTGTAAGAAGCAGAACAAATCAATAACTAAAGATCAGATCAAATGGAGAGTAAACAATTTTAATTACTGTTTTTTCAGACAGTCAATACTAGATTTGAGGTAAATAATATACATTTTTCGAACTTGAAAGATCACCTCGGCGATTAGGCAGCTATGTTCTCTTTTTAAAAATTCAACGGAGAGTTCTCCTTTTTATGCCTGTGTTAAATGCAATCTATAGAAGTCTGTACATTGCGAGTTGCGTCCCTTTGACCAAGGCTGACTCAGTTGTTCTCCAAGGCAAAGTCGTACACGCCATGGCATCTGTGAAGGTTTCTGTGGAAACAGTGAAAAACCTAACTGAAAAAAAAAAAGAAAAATGAAAAAAATTAAATTATAATTCGTAAGAAAGAACTCATAATTACAAAGTAAAAGCCAATATTATGAGCATAGTTTTAAAACAAAAACCAACACATTAACGTGCTGTTCTGGCGCGATTGAAATCTACGTGGATATTTGAGGAAATTTCATTGTCCCAGTTGACAAATTAGTTTAAAAGAAAAAAAATCTGTGTTAAAATTCTGTTTATTGTAGTATTTTTTACTTTCGTAGACAAAGCCAACTTTAAAAAAAAAAATCAGCATTGTATACCACGGTATGATGGTTGGAGTTGTATCCCTTGGATCAAACAGCTTTAAATACATATAGGATTTATTAAACATGTATTGTGTGTTTAATCCAATATTAATATTTATATTTGTCTGGACGCACATTCCCATAGATAGGCCAACTCTATTATTTAAGTTCTTAAATGTCAGGCGTCCATGGGCGGGTATATCTACTTACTTGACTTCTTCGTTACTCTCCTGAACTTCTTTTTTCTTGGAGCCGCCTTCGTCGTGAATATCCCCGAGCGCGCCATTCAGCGTGTGGTTGGGGTTGACTACACAAGATGGTTTGCTGGGGTCCACGGAGGTGTGAGGCAACTCGGGGTCGCTGGCTGGGTGACGTTTGTCGTCTTGTAGCAGCGGAACCATCTGCGATTTGGAGGCAGTCATACTGCATAACAAAATCAGTTAAACATTTTAGATCTACAAATAATTTAGATGTAAATTGTTTAAGATAAACGGTCTGGTTCACGGGTTTTTACATCTATAGATGACAATACACCTCTTGTGTGGTTCAATAGTAAACTTCATGGGGTTCGACAGTACGCTTTGTGTGGTTCAAGAGTAAAGTCTGTGTGGTTTAAGCCTGGGGAAGCTATACCCTGCCTCAACGTGGCACCCGGGTGGAAACGATCGTGAGAGGGGACTATTAGGCCAAAGGGTAGCGTAGCAGAACTCCCATGGGTGTTAGGAGAGCATCCCCATCGCACTGTGTGGGATTGTAAAAAAGAGCTCCTACAACCTGTGCCAACATCCAGGCGCCGTCCCTCAAAGGGTCGTTGGATAAATGGTTAGCCTGGTACAATAAAGGAAAATGGCGGGGGTCCCGGTGTAAGCGGCCTCCGTATCTAGTCCGCGAGTTCGGAGTGTCCGTGTCACTGGAAGTGAACGTCAAATTAAACATGAGTCTGACCCCCTCCCCACCCCGCCAGACAGAACACACTGTACACTGTTCATTCAGGTCGGTGAGAGGTAGCTCTCGTTCGCTTTTGCTGGTCTTGGGGTTCCAAGTGTGATGCACAACTCTACACGACAATTTCAAATGGTGTGGCTAAAGAGTAAAGTCTGTGTGGTAACAAGAGTAAAGTCTATGTAGTTTAAGAGTAAAGTCTGTGTGGTAACAAGAGTAAAGTCTATGTAGTTTAAGAGTAAAGTCTGTGTGGTAACAAGAGTAAAGTCTATGTAGTTTAAGAGTAAAGTCTGTGTGGTAACAAGAGTAAAGTCTATGTAGTTTAAGAGTAAAGTCTGTGTGGTAACAAGAGTAAAGTCTATGTAGTTTAAGAGTAAAGTCTGTGTGGTTCAACAGAAAGGTTTGTGTGATAAGAGAATGATTCTAGAGCAGAGTCTATTAGGATTGATATTAAAGTTTGCGTTGTTCGCGAGGAAAGCGTGTGTGATTATAGAGTAGAGTCTATGTGGTTTAAGAAAATGTCTGAGTAATTCGATAGTAAAGTCTGTGTGGTTTAAGAAAATGTCTGAGTGATTCGATATATAGTAAAGTCTGTGTGATTCGAATGTAAAGTCTGCTGATTCGTGAGTAGCCTAATGTTGTGTGGTTCGAATGTAAAGTCTGCTGGTTCGTGAGTAGCCTAATGTTGTGTGGTTCGAAAGTAAAGTCTGCTGGTTCGTGAGTAGCCTAATGTTGTGTGATTCGAGACTTAACTGTATGGTTAGAGAGCAATAAAAAAATCTACGTGTAGTTAAATCTAGAGTCTAGTTATCTTATCTTATAAAGTACAGACGTTACTTTGAAAAAAAGATGATTACGTCCTACGAGAAGATGATTATTACGTATAGTAGATTTTATATATGTATAAATTAGTATATCTAGCTTTAATCAATATCTGCTTCTAGATTGTCTGGTGATGCTTAGTTTGCGTAGTCATGGGAAACAAAGCACTTTGGACCTTAATTTTGGGGGAGGGGGGGAATTGAAGACATTGCCATTATGATTATTATGCTTATGATTCTTTGTCTTGATCTTCAATTTTGTATAAATGATCTCAAACCTAGGATGTAGGCCTATATTCTTTAGTTCAGATCTAGACTTCATTCGTCTACTTACTTGTTTCAAGTTCTTTTACTGTCTATTAAATACAAACTAATTTGTTGATAATTATACCATAAAGTTGAGAATTCTCTTAGACTGGTTGGTTCATCTTGCACTTCCTGAAGGTGAACTGCTGGTACGTCATCTCACTTTTGCACACTTTGTCGGCGCGCATCATTTTTTTTTTTTTTTTGTGAATTGGTTTCATGCCGCACTTTATTTGAAAACTCAGTTACAAGTAGAAATTATGGACACTCTCCAATACGTACTCTAGACAAGAATCTTAATTTAGCATAGAATACATCTCCTCACAGTTTACTTTCTTTGCAACTTTAAAACTAACAGTAGATCTAGACATACACATAGTAACAGGCTAGAGTCTACAATGTTTAGGCCTAAATAGTTTTCAATAATCTCTTCAGTTGGATTACAGGTAAGTGAAAAGGCGAAGAATAAAAAATTAAAGCGATATCTCGCTATTATTATAATTAGATCTAGATATATCTGATCATAACAAACGAATATTCACATTTGACTAGAGTAACACCTTTAGCCTTTAACACCACTTTAGTAATCACTAAATTTAGAAAGCCTTCAGGACAGAAGACTTATCTTATATAATACAGACGTTACTTCAAAAAAGAAGATGATTACGTCCTACGCGTCATGCATATTAACCAATGACTTAAATTCTGCCAAGTCACTGGTTTCCCTGGCTAGCTCAGGCAACCCATTCCATGCTCTAATAGCACTAGGGAAGAAGTAATATTTGTACAAATTTGTCCTAGCATATGGGACGAGGAATGTGCCTTTATCTTTGTGTCTTTCAGAGTATTTTATTAAATTTTGTTTTGTATTTGAAGATTAAGGTTCAGTGTTTTATGTATAATCGCAAAAGTAAAGTAGCATTTATACATAAAACACTAAACCATAATCTTCAAATACAAAATTTAATAAAATACTCAGAAAGACACAAAGATAAAGATACATCACAAATCCCATATGCTAGGACAAATGTAAAGTGTAAAACAACAATTGCTACAAATCTTAAACGCAAGCGGAAATCTTGCAGAATCCAAACCATCTGGGGAAAAAAATCATCATGATCCCTGAACTAAAGCATGGCAAACAAAGAAATAAACTAGACTTTCTTCTTTTGGTATCCACGGAGATAGGGTTGTAGTTTCTGAGTCTTTCTGAAAATATTGAAACCTGCCTAAGCGGACCACTTAGGGGGCAGATTTTTGTGTTTTCACACTAACTGTCTCTGTAGCCTAGTTTTTAACTCGTAATCTGACACGGTATTAGTGAATACCGGTCTCACTTCACTATACAAAGTTGTAATACGCACGATGCCAACTTTCATTTGGTCGCTCACTTAATCGTTTTCTTATCAACGGTGGAAATACAATGTTCTACATAATATCTATAGATGATTCTCGAGTTTTATCCTGATTTGTCTGCGCTAATGAAAAGCTTTATTTGCCCGTCCAGAAGCATGCATGCTATCAATTTGATAACTTTTGTGAACAATATCCTAAAGGGTGGCGGTTTTACCAATGTGTCACGGAAACCTAATAAGACGTCTAAATAATTTGTGGTAGAATTAATTAATATGTGTAAACAATAATATTAATTCGTCAAAATACTAATATTTTTAAGCATCTGCATATCATATTCATTTACAGTTCATATTGTTTTCAAATATTTGTATATTATTTTAGAAAAGTGACCACAAGGTGAAGTGTTAGTAACAATACATTTTCTTTCAATCCTAATCACTGAAAACAGTAAACAGAAACAAATCAGTAGTACCGTAATCAAGCAGTAATCATACAAAGTTTAGAGCAGGGATAATTTTGCTAAAATGTTTCATTTTATTTTTAATTTCAATAATCAACTAATAATTCATACAATGACAAAAATAAAGCACAAGTGAACATATGGACAACAACGACAATACACAAATACTGAAAGATTTGTAGAAAACATTAAACTTGACTTAAACAGTAGATGATGATGGCTTGTCATCCCTACAGAACACAAAATTTAAATACCACTTGTGACATTAGGTTCACTTGTTTCTAAACTTAATGTAAATAAATATAACTGGCTCCTAAGCTGCAATAATACCTACATTGCAACATTAAATCAACATTATAAGCTGTACAGTATTAAACAAGTATTCCAATAAATTAAAGAAAGAGCATAATTATTTTTAAAAAATTAAAAGCATATTTTTCTTTCATCCATTCACAGCTTTTCAAACCTTATACTCAATGAAGCAGATGACTTTACTTATGGTCATGCTGGAGGCCAGACACCATTTCCCTCAGTCAAATATCTACAGAGATTAACATCCCTTATCTTGGATGGGGGGGAGAATATTGATTTGAACAAAGAATAAAACAGCTCGTAACCATTTGGTCAAAACTGAAAGATTCTGTGTTCAAAGTAATTAAACAAAAAGTAAACATTTCACAAACAGAAATGTATAAGTAGAGGCTCTGCAATCGGTCCATAGAGAAATACATTAGGCTATCTGCCTAACCCCACACACACACATTAAGAATAAGAAGTTTTTAAGTGTTTATGATTCACTCTCCATTAAGTTTTGTTTTTCATTGCACAAGAAAGTGAGGTGAAAAGAATTCTTTTATTTTGTGATATCAATTATATTTTCTACATTGGAAGCATCCTGCCCTACAACCAATACTCCAACATACTGACTTTGTCCTTTAGACTTACTTTCTTGGTCCATGGGTAAGCTTTCTTGTAAGATATTTCCTTTGATTCTCTGAGAACTTTTCAATGTGTCTGTTTGAAATGAAATTAAACTATGATCAGAAACCAACAACCTTTTTGAATATTTTTCCTCAGTGTGATTTTTGGAAGTTTTCCGCCTTTTCTTTTCAGGGCTGGTACAAGAATCAGCCTCAACAGTTTTGGTCTTTTCACAGCCAGTTTTCAAAACAGTAAAAGAGTGTCTCTGTTTGTATTGGCTAGAACCATTTTCAAGCTTCTCAATGGATATGATGGGAAGTTTATAAGCACTATCCTGAAACAAATTAGTAGAGATCAATGCTTTCACATCATCTTTTGAAAAAACACTCAGCCAATTTCTGCTGCCATCTATTTTTGTCTTCTTCATTTTTGTTGTGTCGATGTCTGGGCTAGAGTCAATGATAATAACTTCATTCTTTTTGGAAGTAACAGGAGACATATTTTCAATTTCTCTTACTTTTGAGTCCAAACGATAACAATCCTTTACAAGAACATTAGAATTCACTATTTCAACACAGTTATCATCATTTACTTTAGATTTACTGTCATTTGCAAGTACATTGGAGTTCACTACTTTAAAACAGTCATCATTTACTTTAGATTCACTGTCATTTGCAAGTACATTGGAGTTCACTACTTTAAAACAGTCATCATTTACTTTAGATTCACTGTCATTTGCAAGTACATTGGAGTTCACTACTTTAACACAGATATTTCCTTTAGATTCTTCTTGATCACAATCACTGTCACTTGTATGAGTGTTATTAGAATCCAGCAGGGCTACTTCCTCCTCCCATGACGAAAACACTTCTGCTCTGTCAGGTAAAAATTGTTCAGAACAGATTGAGTCACAGCTCTGTTGACTATCATCGGAGTTCAGGATTGATAATCTAACCTCATCTGCTGAGAAATATTTAGGTGCTGGTAATCTAATCTTTTTCACACTCATTGCAGTTAAAGAATTTGAATAATGTTTGTCACTAAACAAGTCTCGAAAAAAATGGTTATGGTTACGTCTTCGACCCTCAAGATGTTCAGAACTTTTGGTTTTCTTATTGAGGAAGTTTAATTTGTCCAAATTTGATTTGGATATGTCTTCTTCAATATGAATTTCATTTTTCCGAGTGGAATATGAATTTACAAGTTTAGTCTTGGATGTATTTTTAATATTAGATGCATTTAAGTTGACTTTACATTTCTCATGAGTCTTAGGAGGAATATTATTGGGGTCAACTTTGGTATTTGTAACATCAATTAGTCTTAACGACTCCAGAGGCTCTCCTTGTTTCTGTAAAGAGAAATATACATATTTAGATTAAAGAATTAACATCTTAACTTACTAGTTATATTAGTTTAGACAAAAAAAGAAAAATACAAAAGAATATTTCCTTTCATAAACAAAGCTTAAAGTATATCCATTGGTTTGGATCAGTCATGTAATTAAATTTGTAATAAGCCTCAGTGGACAATCTGTAAAGGGAACTAATTCAGCTTATACCACCTCTTCAGTCAAGTACTATTTCTTTCCCTTAGAAAGGGGACTTTCAGTTTATACCACCACTTCAGTCAAGTATTATTTCTTTCCCATGTTTGAGATACCAAACAAAATAATTTACCAACAGTCAATCAACTAATTGGTTAATTTTTCTTGTGTTGACATGTAAAAGAAATAATTGTGCAAAATTTAAGCTTGATCCCAGATTGGGTATCAGAGAAATAACGCGTAAAATCTTTTGTTCAGACAGAGTGAGTTGATATAAGCTTCGTAAAAATTATTGTTAGTCAAAGAAAATCTTAGATTCAACTTATTAATAATAAATATATTTTACAAAATCATGCTCAAGATAAACTGTGATAAGGTTTCAAATGTATTGCTCTGCAATCTGTCTGTGGAGAAATACAAGAGGCCATCTGCCCACTCCCACACACACATTAAGAAGTTTGAAATGGTTATGATTCACTCACCAGTAATTACGCAAATTACCCTGCATTAATTATATAATAAAGAGTAATATTGGTTTTACTTGCCAATAAATTAGTAAGTTCTTGGATTATATTATGTAGCACTCTATCTATCTTTTTTTCAAGTGATGAGCTCATAAATAGTAAACCTTGCTGTTTCATGAATTCAGCCCTCACCATTCTCTTGGTTATAACACTAGAATCACACAAAGAAAAAATTCTGTTACCATTTCTTTGTTAGTACTAACAAAATCTTTATTATTGTTAGATAGGTAAGAATCAGTCTAAAAAGCTACATAAGGATCAATAAAGCAGTCATAGTCTTAATATAGAAGTTATGACAATATTTTATTGTGTTGTACAAATAAAAAGTATATTGATTATAAAGTGTAAATCTTGAGCTAGCGAGTGTACTGGCCCCTGGAGTATATATTATATGTACACTACATCAGTACATAGCTGCTTTAAAGCAGCCATCTAGATCATTTCTCTCAGGCCAAACTAGATCTCTTCTAGATTTAGACATTATTCTAGAATCCTAGTAAATGTATCACTTAGATTAGAACTAAATTTAGAGCTAGAACAAGTTTCATGTAATACTACCTACTTGACATCTGATCTTGATACAAAACATCTGATAGATTTTTCAATGCTGTTATAATCCATCTAAGTCTGATGTCTCTTGAGATGTGTAGATGTTTACTAATTTCGATCCTAAAAAAAAAAAAAAGAGAGAAACAATTATAAGTCTCTACTTATCTATAGATGTGCACATTGTAGTATTTTAGTAATAGATAGATACTAAAAGTAGTTACTAAATTTTAAAGTATAGATTCTAAAATCTAGTTAAGATTTTTAAATCATTTTAGGCTTCTAAAGGAGGACTCTAGATGACTCTTCCTCTAGATCTGTATATCTGTAGAAAGATTGTTTTCTTTTTTTTTTTTTATGTGAATAGTAAACAGATCTAGAATATATAAAATAGATCTATATATATATCTAGTTATCTTTAAAAATCATTTTAAAAAACTAACTTCAGAGTTAGCTCAAGCAGCCTTCCATCGATTCGCTGAAGAACACCTGGAGATCCAGGGAAATAAGCACCACCACCAAGATCAGGTTCTTCAACACCACTGCCATGTAAAGCCAATTTGTACTACTTTATGGAGCAGAGACATGAAAAACCACTGACCCACTGTCTCCACCATGAAAAAAATCCAGGTATTCATCAATACCTGCCTTAGGAAGATTCTTATGATAGAATGAGGAACTGTGGCAAAGAAGAAACTCACAGCCCATTGAAGTAGATATCCTTCAGAGATACTGGAGATGGATGGGCCACACCCTTCTCAATCCTGCGTTCAACTTAACACCTAAGAAATAAGGAATTCATCATACATGATGGTATCACATGGTGCTGCAATATCTGTATATATATATGAAAGCAGATGCCAGGCAAATGGGCACAATGTGGGGACAGTTGGAGAAAATCACTCAGAACAGAGATGCTGGAAGGAAGCTGGTTGGAGGGTTCAGCCCCCATCGTCTCAGCGTGGCACCCTCATTGGGATGTCTAGTAGTGGAACTAGATAGGCTATGGGAAGTGAACTAAGCCACTTACGGGCTACCTTGGGCGAACTTTTGTTTTTGGAATAAGTTGCCCGGAGACCCAGCCCAAAAAAAGTCTGCCACCCCGTTTCACAAAGAGAAAGACACCAGTGTCCCATCATCTGGAGTGTGACTATCCCTACATATAACAGTGGCAGTTAGTGTATAAAAATATGAGGAAAATTCCCCATGGTTAGCACTGTCCTCTGCCACTTATAGTTATAGTGAGTGGGAGCCAGGAACGAGGCGCAGTGCGCTCTGTACACGGTACAATCCCCTTGCCCTTAGTCCATGGCCCAGTGGCGTAGCTAGGAAGCTGCCATCATTTGGGGCCCCGGGCGGGCTTGATGTCTATGGGCCCCAAGCATTTTGCATAATATTTAATCTAAAAAAACACTAACTTGGGGGCCCCCCTCAAGTATTGTACAAATTTCTCAAAGCATTAAGTAGAGTCTATATTTTAAGCATATGCATGGCATATGCCTGATATGGAACTTCTTATCTTATCTTATATAATACAGACGTTACTTCAAAAAAGAAGATGATTACGTCCTACGCGTCATGCATTTAGTCATGCATATTAACCAATGACTTAAATTCTGCCAAGTCACTGGTTTTTCTGGCTAGCTCAGGCAACCCATTCCATGCTCTAATAGCACTAGGGAAGAAGGAGTATTTGTACAAATTTGAACGAGTGACTAGTCTAGAGTAGAAATAAATTATATAGAATGACTAGAACTAACGAACTTAGAACCTATTATAGAGTCTAGATTCTAGTAGACTAATAGTAATATTACTAATAGAGATCTAAGTAGATTAATTTCTAGATCTATCATTTTAATATCTAGACCTAGATTCTAGAAGAACTTGAACTAGGACTAGGTCTAGATCTATAGTATATCTAGTCTAAGTCTAGACTAGAGTAGTAAGAGAGTAGAGAGTCTAAGACTAAGAGATCGAGATACCCTGTCCCTGGCGTCAGTCACACTATCATCACTAGATAGACTAGATCTCAGTCATTTGAGTCATAAATTGATAAATTTACAGTGGAGTGACGGTCTTCTAGACTTAGAAATATTGAACTTAGATCTATATAGACTTATAGATCTATGACAATTCTATGATCTATATTTACCGCCACTACGTGATAAACACAAGTGCTGCCAACTCTACATATTTTAGCTAGAAAAAAATTACATATTCCTTATATTATTATATATCTAGAATGATCTGTCTTTATGTCCATGGGCGTAGCCAGGATTTCGCCCCCCCCCCCGCCTTTTTTTTTGTATATATGTGTATTTATTAGGGGTGCAAAAGATAATACTTTTTGATATTCGGCCTGGGCCAAATATTGCCGGACAGTAAAATATGATATTCGGCCATAGCCGAATACCTACATGTCTTGTAAATATTATAGCTTGTGTTGCTGAGCATTTTGCAAAACTGTTAAATAACATGCATATATTCGTAATAACTGTTTTCCTTTTATTGACCTAGGCTTATTGCTTTAAACTTATCACAAACTAATCCGTGTAGTATAAGTGTGTGTATTATGTACGAGTCCACCAACTGTAAAGGGGTGTGTGGCATAGTAAAATTCCCCTTTCAGACATTGTGGTCTATTGGGCAGATGATGTAAAGGTCATTTGTTTCTTTAGCCTACGGTTAACGAAGGTGTCATGTGGTCAGCACAACGATCAACCGCCTAAAGTCTTTTTCAATTTTGGTAGATGACTATTCACTGCACTTTATTAATGGAGCCCAGCAACTGGTAGAAATTTATAACCTCTCTTGGCCAAGCTCTTGGAATTAGGTGACTGTAGTTTGCTTTAGATTTTATATCGAAAAGGGAAGTATTATCGACAAATTCATCTGTTGGGGGGTTTTAAACTAAAAAATCTCTTGAGTTTTCTTTAACAAATTCAAAACCCCGTTGCTACTCTCATCGGATTTATTGACTGTATTTTGCTTTAGAAGAATATTGAAGAGAGAGCTTTTCAACCTCAAAACTCATCTTAAGGGTGTTTTTAAACTCAAAACCATCTTTTAAACTTTAAAAAAGCCCTCTGGAGGAAGGAAGTTTAAACCCCCCATTGGCTTGGCTACGCTCAAAGAATTTTTAGTGTGTAATTTTCTTTTTTTTTTTTTAAATCAATGCCTACCATGCAATGGTTCTCTCAACTCTTCTGAGACATGGGTGTTATACAGAAACCATCTAAGACTACTTGAACGCTTTCAGCAAAGATGCTTGCACTCCATTATGGATATAGGGTGGCAAGACCATACTTCAAATAGCAATGTCCTTTTGCGAACGCCGGTAGGAACACTATAGACTATAGAGAGACAGTTACGCTGGACAGCACGAACACGTATCCCGTATGGGAGACAAACGTTTGCCAAAAGCAGTCTTTTTCGGTGAGCTGAAAGGTGGTCGACATAACAGAGGTGTCCCACGGAAACGCTTTGAAGACCAGCTGAGGCGCCAACTTGCTTTAACTGACATGGATGAGAGCATCTGATTGCAGGCGGCTTCAGAACGAGACAGCTGAAGATCGCTTACAAAGGCTGCGGGATACACATTTGAGACCAAAAGAAAATCCGCTGCCAAGGACAGACGTAGACGGTGAAAAGAAAATCTAAATCGACCACCGGCGGATAATTGTTTTGTATGCGCTAGTTGTGGCAAAATATGTTGGTCGCATCTGGTGCTGCGTTGCCACGGGAAATACTGCATTCCTCATTAATCTTCGGACTCGAAAACAAGCTTTATTATCATACACTCTATAGGCCTCTGTTACGTTGTGTAACATTGATACTGACCATTGGGAAGAAAGACATAGTCATCACATAGCGATGGTGACCAAGAAAGCTATAGACAGCGAGAAAACGTGAGCCTCGATTCTTGAAGAAATGCGTGCCACACGGAAAATAGCCAGCTCCTCTACCACCAAAGCGAAAGCCACATTGACATGTAATATATGTGGACGAGAGTGTCTCTCCAAAATAGGGCTCCATAGCCGATTGTCTCTATTGTTTTTGTTGGTTTCTCTAGCGAATGCGCTAATTGGCCCTAGTAGTGCCCAATGTATCAATGAGTCACTATATACTTAAATGTATTTTAATAACACTAGGATGCTTTCATTTTGAGACAAATTCATCACTTTGGCATCGAGATATCGGGCTGCCTTATGTTCAGCATCTATGATCTACTGTTGTACTGGCCTATTCTTTGCTCCTTTTCGGCCCTTGCTGTGGTTGATCTCAGCCCACAGGAGCTCCAGTATGTCTCTGATCATCTGACCAACCAAAAGTGTAATGAACTCATAGATGCTCTCAACCAAAAAGGTTTTCAGGTAATATTAATAATTAAAAAAATGTTTGGATAGACAAAATTGTTCTTAATAATATATAAATATATATACGTGCTGTTAAGCACTCTTTTGTTTTTGATTTTCAACACCAACTGCACAGTCCGCAAAGTAGGCCGATCTCAATGCAAGAAAACTCAAGGACTAAACTGCGTCTTCCAGCCTCCACAATTGTAGGGCCTGCAAATCAACTCAAATCTTCTTCCTTGTCAATCAAGATCTTATTCTTCCTCTTATTTTACTTACTATTGATAAACTGCCCTGGAATCAGACATAAAATATAGGGCCTAGGCCTAAAACAACTTTAGTTGAAAGATGTCAACAGCACATTATTGCATTATTGGTTTAGTTTCAGATGGCACGAGTTTTTTTTTTCTTTTAGCTACATCCAGAGCTCTTCCCTGTTCATACCAAGTTCAGAGGTCACCCACCAAGACCTTGCCTTGTCCGACTCCGAGAATGGGGCAAAGGTCAGGGAGGAAACATGACCTTTGACTTTCTGGCCTTACGATTGAAAGAAATTGGATTAGAAAAGGTTATTTTATTTATTTAAGTTTACCGTTATATTGTGCACACTATACAAAGATATTGACTGTCATTCTAAAAAAGTTATTCGCCAAAAAAAGTTTACCTATTTGTGGAAATAAGTTAATTTATTTCTATCAAAAGAAATTATAACGAGGTCTGATCTAGATGTATTAACTGATAGGGGAACTGAAGAGAACAAGAGAAGATAATTATATCTCAGTCAGCCTCTTCTTCTAGCCTCTAATTATTCTCTCCCTTTTCTATTGAGAACAAAATCTTTTTTTTTTTTAAAGCACACGTTTTATAATACTTAGTTTCTGAGATAACTATATATAGTTCAAGTTGGCATCCACAAAGGCATCAGCAGTTTTTACTGTCCCATTAGTTTAACTTTTTAAGAGCGCATTCTCAAAGTGTGTAACCAGTAAGTATTGTGTGGCATGCCAAGATGTGATCAAAACCTGCAGTATAGTTTTAAAAATTGTATCCCATTCACCTAGCATTAAAATACTTGACTCTGATTAACAATGTGAAATGAAATGTTTGATAGAAAATTAAAAACATGTGCCAATCCTTTCATCAGGTAGCAGACAAATTGTCTCGCCTTGTGTTGGGAGAAACTGTCAGGGAGCTCCACAAGTTTTTCCTTGATGACCCTTATAAAGACATGGTGCCAACAAATTCTCTGATGGTGGACAAACAGGAGGATACCACAAAAGTGAGTGTAAGGTGACCCAAGAAACATGTGTAACTAAGAATACAATGGGATACAAATGACTAAATCTTCATGGTATCAGAAATAGATTTATCTTGCCTATGTTCTCACTTTTATTTATATAAGCCATTGAAGGTTGACATCTTTGAACTTTCATTATTCTATAATATATAGATCTATATTTTAATTATTTTGTAAAACTCTGTTAGCTTTAGTGTATGGATAACATTTGTTTCCATCATTTTTTCGTTTAAAGCTAGCTAGATAGTTCACTTATTAATGTATAATTCATCAGAGGTGTAGCTAGGTTTAATATAAGAATGAGCTATTTGGAAAATGTCACAACAGGATTTCCTTCACTTTCCTTGTTTCTAGATGATTCCTTCAGATGAAGGTGAAGACATCAATGAGTCGCTGTTTGTGGCCATTGTGATATTGACGGTCATCTGCCTAACTCTGTTCATGTGCATCACTGTGTGCCTGGTCTGTCCGAGACTTGGCCACATTATTTGTCAGTTCGCCTGCCCTACGCCCTGTATGGTCATGTATGATACAATGATTAATAACTGTCTAAACTGCTGGTCGATCACAAGGAGGAACATGGATAAGTATATGCTAGTGGCCCCCAAAGGAGGGGGAGGACTGATGCTCTAAAGGACACCCACCACAACTAGTTCTCTATATGGAAAGAGAACAGGAAAAAAATTAAAGTCTTTTTAATCAATCAATGAATCGAATGCCCTTCTATTCAACTAGAAGAAAGGTCACCATTGGAGGGATAGATTTTGAAATATTCGATATATTTAGATGAATTTTAATTAAATGGAACTATACACCTATGTTCATTTTTCTAAAGTTTAGATTTAATGTAAAAAAATCACAATTTCACAGTGATGTTATTCAGTAGTTTGAATGCCCAGTGATTGCTGTGACAATGCCAAATACTATTAATACAATATTGTATAGACATTTCTTAAATTCATAGGCAATTTTTTCATTGGCAAATTGTTGTATAATGTGCATATTAATTTGTAATTTATTTTTTTTTACTTTGTTAGTTAGGTTTGTGAAACTTAAAAATTGTATGTTTCTATTGATAATATTTTCAATACAAAAAAGTGCTAAAAACCTTTGCATTCGATATTGCTTGCCATAATTTCCACCAATTTTCAAATGTGTCCTAAAGTGTGGACTTCATTCACAAAATAAAAACAAAATAAAACATGGAAATAATCTTTATTTACAGCCAACAATTAATGTATTAACATAAAAATGACAAATGTATTTATACAGAGATTAATTAAAATTATGAATTTCATGACCTATGAAATGATAACTGTGCCAACAGTTAGCCATCTTTTGGCTTTCTAACCAAAAATGTTGATTAAATGGCCTCAGTTCAGAAACATTTTTTATGCCCACATACTCATTTTTATTGACACAAATTTTTTTAAACAATTTCATTTTCTTACTTTCATATTTTTTCTCATCTCATCTGAAAGTAAAAGTTCAATAATGAACTAATTTGACATAACATTTAATGAACTAAATTGACAGTACATTTGTTCTAAAAAAAAACAACAGCAGATCAAAATGTCTAAACATATTCTTTAACAAAAATATCTTGTTAACTTCAGAAAAGAACTGTCAAGTTCTTGATGTCCTGATGGCTTCATTTTTACTATAGAATTTACCAATAATTTTAGTTTTTTCAATGAATATGTAAAGTTGAGAATTAAGTTGTTGCATTGTCCTCACTTTCAACATTGCACTGTGGGCTGTTCTGGTGTGTATAATCTCTGTTAGATTCTTCTTTGTGACTTGATTGTGTTTCATTATGAGTTCTTTCATCATCTTGGTTGGACTGAGCATCATCATCAGGATTGGATGTAGCATGATTGGATAGGGCTGTAGCATGATTGCTGTTGTCCTCACTGACTGATTGGTCTGCTTCACTATCACCACCACTTTCAGAAGCGTCACTGTCATTGTCACTCTCAGACTTTGTTTTGGAATCTGGTAGAAATGAACAAAGCCATGAGAACATCTCAGGAGTAGAGCTACCACTACACACTCATAATATTCTCTTCCCTTAATTGGTCATAAAGCATCCTGATGCAGTCCCAGCTGCGATGGGCAGGCCACAATAATATATATATATATATATATATCTGTCATATGGCTGTGTGAAGGGTCTAGTGTGGTAGCTTGACTTGTTGCCACCGCTGGCTAGCATCTGTGAAAGGGGAGCAGTTTTGTAATGGACTACTTTATGGCCAATTAAGGGAAGAGAAGTGATCTTGTGATCTTGGTCAAAGAAAATGCTTTAGTGACAACCTCAAAGCTTCTCTGAAAGCCATCAGCATTGACCCTGCCACCCGGGAGACAGAAACACATGATAGAGCATCATGGCATTGCTTTGGGAAAACTGATATGCAGATTGCAGAGGACAATTGGACTGGACTAACCTGCCCAGAGTGCAGCCAAACATTCCGGGCTCACATAGGTCTCACCAGCCACAAGAAGAGGCACAAAACCCTAAAGCAAAGCCCTCAGCCCCCCTGGATGATAAAAGTGGTCCTCATCAACCACGATGGATAGTTATACATAAGTTATATACCTTGAATATACTAGTACAGCTACAACCAAAATAACTAGATGAATTGAGTGTGTACAGAGTAAGTTTTATTTACCTGACTGATAGTGTTAATAACACTTTCCTTTATTTGAGATAGTGTTAATAACAAACTGAGTGTTGAATACATTACTAAAAGACTGAGAGTTGATACAAATAATGGATATAAATAATTACAGACTAAGGGTGTGGAAAAAAAATGTAATGAGCTCACCTGAACCAGTTTTCTTTTTCATTTTCTTGGCTTTGAGTTTCTCTTTCTTTTTTAATCTAAGAAATAACAGAATGGAACAATGGTCATTACATAAGGTGCATCTCTTTTTAAAACATTACAAACTACACATTCTTTTCAAGCTTAAATAATAAATTTCAAGATGTACCCAGTAGCAGCAACATCTTTTTTTAAGTAAAATAATATATATATATATATATATATATCTGTCAAATGGCTGTGTGAAGCGTCTAGTGTGGTAGCTTGACTTGTTGCCACCGCTGGCTAGCATCTGTGAAAGGGGAGCAGTTTTGTAAGTCTCTCTTGCCAGTACATAGCCTCTCCACAGCAAGTCCTATGCAGTACCTCCTCGTGGTGGCAGATGGAAACTGAGGCTGCGAAGGGTCTCGGAGGAGGTTTGGCCCCAAGATGTGAGGCAGGCATGGCCCGTCGCGTGCGGACACGCCCTGTTGCCCACAAACCAAACCCCTAGCAATAGGTCAATAGCCGCACTGCCTTGTGTGTGTGTCCCTGTAAGGTCTAAGGCTAAGGGAGTAAACCCTAACAGAAAATCCGGTCCTGGAGCTCTCTGGCAAACTCCTGCAGCCACCTGTCCCCAAATTGTGATGGCTCGCCATCCCTTTGGACCCGGTCAGTATGGAAGAGAGGCGTGTGCTGACGTGTGGGCAGCCCAGCACTCGCAAATTTACCGCCCAGGCTTTCCCCCAGCAATGGACAGGTCACTCCATCTCTGACAGTAATGTCTTTGGAAAAACACGGAGAGTGGTAGTTACTGGTGATAAGTTCCTAGCTGATTGGCGTAAGCTGGAACGCTCTTGACGGTAGGAGGGGCTTTTTAGCCTCACTGGATAGCTACTGTCTGCCTTAAGCCGAGCAGCCCTCGGACAGTAAAGTGCTATCCCGCCACAGCTTGCCGCACCACTGGGTGCTTGGTGCTAAGACAAAATAAAAAAGCAAGCTGCTCACCCGCACCTGCAAATACAATCAAAAGAAAACCCTCAACATTAATGCGTTTAGCAAGCTGGAACATACGGACAGTGTGTCCTGGCTTCAATACTGACCCTGAACTCGTCACCGACATGCGTCAAACAGCTATCATCGACAGAGAACTCAGCAGACTAAACATTGATGTGGCCTGCCTGCAAGAAACCAGACTGGCAGACAGCGGATCTCTTACAGAAAGCAACTATACATTCTACTGGCAAGGAAAACCAGAACAAAGCCCTAGAATACATGGCGTCGGCTTCGCAATAAGAAACAGTCTCGTCCCCTGCATCGCGATGTTTCCCATTGGCAATGAAAGAGTAGCACACATGAAATTTGCACCACCGCAAGGCAAAGTTAATATAATCTGTGCTTACTCACCAACCCTTGCTGCACCGGAAGAGGAGAAAGACAGATTCTTTCAAGCTCTAGAGGACGTAATTAAAAGTATTCCAAAATCCGAGCACCTCTTTATAAATGCCTGTGTTGGTGATGGAAATGATGCATGGCCACAATGCTTGGGACCTCATGGTGTTGGCAAAATCAATGACAATGGCCAAAGGCTACTCGAGTTCTGTAGCTCTCATAAACTGTGTGCAACAAATACATTCTTCTCTGGCAAGGAACGCCATAAAGTCTCTTGGCAGCACCCACGCTCAAATAGGTGGCACCAGCTTGACCTCTGCATCACCCGAAGGATGGATCTGAAAAGTGTCATCCACACCCGTTCATACCATAGTGCGGACTGCAACTCAGACCATTCACTAGTGCTAAGCAAAATCAAACTACTTCTCAAGAAGGCTTATACTTCCACTCAACCCAGAACTAGGCGAATTAACGTCAACCATGTAGGTGACCCAGAGAAGTGTGCACTCTTTGGCGAGCTCCTGAACAGTTCAATCCCCTCGTTAAGTGATGAAGAAGACATCTCTATCAGATGGGAGAAATTAAGAGATGTAATCTACAGTTCGGCATTCACCGCCTTTGGGCCTCAAAAACACAAAAATGTAGACTGGTTTGAGGCAAATCTAGCACTTATGGAACCTTGCATCGAGAAAAAGCGATCTGCACACCTCGCTCACAAGACAAAGCCAAGTCCAAGTTCTTTGGAGGCCTTCAAAAGTGCTAATAAAGAGGCGAAACAAATGGCTAGAAAATGTGCTAACAACTTTTGGAGGGATACCTGCAACAGAATCCAAGACAGTCTCCACTCAGGAAATAGCAAAGCTCTATTTGATGGCATTAAAGCGGCCCTGGGTCCAACAGTGTCTAAGCCTGCCCCCCTTCTATCCAAATCAGGAGAAAAAATTACAGATCAAACCAAGCATCTAGAACGTTGGACAGAACACTACCCCGAAGTCTATGCCACACAGAACACAATAGATGATGTCGCCCTGGCTTCTCTACCAGATCTTCCAGTACTGGAATGCCTAGATGATCTTCCAAGCCTCAGTGACCTTAAAAAAGCAATTAACTGCATAAAAAATTGAAAATCTCCTGGGAGTGATGGTATCCCAGTGGAAGTAGTGAAAGTCAACGAATCACTCCTATATATATATATATAATATTTGATCTAGATTTCATGATTAGATCTACAATCTAAATCTAGATCAATACGACAATAGAGATGATATCTAGACAAGATCTGGATCTATGTCTATATAATGAATGTAATCTACTCTAGATCTGGGCTCAAGAGTGTTACCGATGCCGTGGATCCGCTACAAATGTAGGTCTACTCAAAACTTTCGTAGGCCTACCTTCATCCTTGATCTATTCTATACTAAGACTTAGAATCTAGTCTAGATCTAGACTAGATGGTAGTAGATGTTATCGATCTAGATCTAGATCTAGTCAATCTAAATCATACTACAACTAAATTGGATCTAGATTGTAGAGTAATGTAGAGAAGTAGAGAATCATGACATAACGTAATGTCTAGCTAGACTCTAGCTAGATCTATTCCTGTATAACAAGTTATCTAGATTCTAGATCTAGATTAGATATCTACAATGTCACTCAATGTGTTTTGAATCGATAGCACTTCGATATTTTTTCTACACAAACGAATACGGGAATCAGGGATTCAACATAATTAACCATAATGAACTTACAAAAAAAAAAAGTCACGTTGGTGTATCAGCTAACTGATGGTACCAACCCGCCACTCCCTCACTCTCGCATTCTTCATTTCTAGACTAAATCTAATTGCTTTTAAGAACCAATCAACGTATAGATCTGGACACAATGTGTTCCCCCACCCTTTCTATTCCCCTCACCCCAACAGGACGGCTTAGCGTGACCTACGAGCCGCTCGTAAGCTAGTCAAGAGAGGGAAAAAAAAAGGATATGAAATGCGTAACGCGGCGGGTTAAATGCATATTTGCATACTGACTGTCATTTTTGGAAGATTTTGCGTAAAGAATACACATTTTGCGTAACGGTAGGCAGGTCTGAAAGTGCAATTGTATCAATTAGTTTGGATGAGTCATGTCATTAAATTTGTAATAGATATATATACACTTATCTGGACCAGTTGGGAACATTATAGGGATATCTGGCTGTAAACAGTTTATACAAAAAAATAGAACGACCTGAATTCAAACTTTTGGCTCACATCTCCTCAAGCTGACATAATAACACTTTGCTTATACCACCACTTCAGTCAAGTACAATTTCTTTCCTTTATTTGAGATACCAAACAAAGCAGCTAATTACCAATAGTTAATTAACTAATTGGTTAGTTTTTTTTTGTTGTTTTTTGTATTGATTCTTGTGTTGTCAGTTAAAAGAAATAATAGTGCAAAATTTCAGCTTGATCTGAGATTGGCTGTCAGAGAAATAACCTTAACAAACTTTTTACCAGAGAGAGAGTGAGTTGATATAAGGTTTATAATAAAATTTAAAGGCCAATACCTTTTTGCTCTCTTCTTAGATGTCCTCTGTTCAGCTTCAAGTTTATGCTGCTCCAAACTTTTCTTGTAAGCTAAATCAGCTTCTTCCTGTACACACATACACACACAATTTAAATACACTGGCTTAGAATTATTTTATTTAATTATTTTTAATTATAATAATGCATTGTTTTCAAGCACCAGAGACTAAAGAAGATTGAAGAAATGCACAAAGAACCATCTGCAATCAACTTATTTAGCAACATACTGCAGATCAAGCAGTTGAAAGGTTTTCTAATTAAAAGCTAGGGACACATTCTTTGATGGAAATGTTTTAGAAGCTTTTTATGTCACATCAATGTCCTTATGGTTAATGACTGTGTGGTAGACATGTCTTTTTGTCAAGAGTCAAAGAATTATTGCACCAACCATTTTAAACATTGGGACCAAGTAAATGCCATTGGGACTTCTGGAACATGACTTCTATTTTTAGTTTAATAGTCCAAAAATATGTATGAACTCTACCATTCCCCATGATAAAAACGTCAGATTCAGTCGGAGCCTCTAAAGGGCAATAGTTGAAGTTCTATAAGAATCCACCCTTTGTTTTAATAGGAGACAATAATCACTGCAGGTTAAACATAAAACCAAAGAAATAGAAGAAAAAGTTGAGGCAAGTACACAGTCTTCTTTTACATAATACTTTATAAAGAAGTGTGGAGACAGGTGACCATTGTATACAATTAGTATAATCAATGGGGATCAATCATTAAGTGAATTCAAACTTTGTACTCTTAGATTATTATTATTTTAATTTTACATACATGTATCAACTAAGATAAGTTACACAAAATTAGCAACTGAGCAAGTGCTTTCATTGATTCATAAATGAGATAGCACAGCATTTTTTAAAGAACTTCATTAACTAAGACAAATCTTGAATATAATAAAAAGAGTCTTTGTAATCACAAAAAAATAAAGATCAATAAAACTGTCTTAGTCTATTCTTCATATAATGTTTTAAATTAGTTTAGCACAGAAGCCTTTCTATATTCTTTAAAACCAATTAAATTTTTGGTCATTTCAACAAGTCATTATAATTTAACAATAAATAGTTCAACTAAAATCAGCTATTTTATGAAATCACCTTATCAGCCATTTCTTTGATAAATTTTTGACGAGCATATTCCCTCCTTCGGACACCTCTGTAGACATGAAAGTCCCCACTGCCAGCTCCAGCACTGGATCCTATTAGACAAACATTTGTATATATACTTGGTGACAATTGAACATACAAATACAATTATTTCATCAGTATGGTATGTGCATATTTTGATATGTTTGTTGGAAGCTAATTTTTAATTTTTATTTGGGCTATTAAACTGTTAAGAATGAACAAAAAGGGCATATAATGATTCTTAAGGTCAAAAGAAAGTAAAGTAGCAAATGTGTTTGTATGCCATAAACAAAAATGTAAATTAGATCAAGAACAAAACTGATTTACTGATTTGGCAAACAGTGAGCTTGGAAATACTGTCAGTTGCATTATAATAAATTGGTTACAGGTAATAAATAAATCATCATCCTTTTGACTCCTAGTGGAGTATAAGGCCTTCGAAAAGTACTTTGCCATCAAACTCTGAACTGGGGAATTCCCCAGAGTTGGGTCCAGCATTTCTTTTGTGCTGTGGGTTCCAGTCAATCACTTGCTTTGCACAATTTTCCTCTGTGCCCTCTATATAATTGTCATTTTTTTTTTTATTCACATGGCATTTCTATTAATTCATTAACCCTCTACTACATTAAAATGCAATGCCATTTTCAAGACTACCCCATTGTGAAAATTTGAAAGAAACTATTGGTAAAACGTTTAGGAATTAGTTAAGGTGTCAGCTTGCCCTTTCTGTCACAGAAGATAAAACATACAAACTTAAGGCCTCCAATACTGTTAGAGAACTCTATATCTTCTTCTTATCTTATAGAATACAGATGTTAGTTTAAAAAAGAAGATGATTATGTCCTACGCGTCATGCATTCAGTCATGCATATTAACCAATGACTTAAATTCTGCCAGGTCACTGGTTTTCCTGGCTAGCTCAGGCAACCCATTCTGTGCTCTAATAGCACTAGGGAAGAAGGAGTATTTGTACAAATTGGTCCTAGCATATGGGATGGGGAATGTGCCTTTATCTTTGTGTCTTTGTGAGTATTTTATTAAATTTTGTTTTGTATTTGAAGATTATGGTTCGGTGTTTTATGTATAATTGCTACTTTACTTTTGAGTCTTCTGTCCTGAAGGCTTTCTAAATTTAGTGACTTTCAAAGACTCTGGGTCATACCACAGAAGACAAATTCAGATCTTGAAAAATAACTTAATCCCCCAGCCCCAGCGCCACATGGCAATCAAAGACTTCTTTGAATAAGATATGAAAAAATATACAGTTGGGTCAGTGTAGTCATGTGACATGCTGCACTATGTCTTTATGTTCAGACTTGAAGACAAAGCAACTTGACAAATTTCTGATTAACACTTGAATATCAGCCTACATGATTAAACATCAAGATAAAAGCAGATTTGCCAAAATTTAAAAATAAACTTCTTCTATCATTTCTAATAAAATAAAATTTCTGATAAAAGCAAAGTAGATTGATAGAAGCCAACAGTAAAAATGATTCTGATCGTCTGCAGCGCAATGTTTACTGTATTTTTTCATGTATTGGCAAAATGGTGAGTGACTGACAGATAAGAAACAAAGTTAACTTCCCCAATGGAACTTAAAACCTTTGATCCTGATAGCCCAAGTTGACTGAAGTTATCTAGGAAACAATCTCAAGACTTCTAGATATTTAGTTGTTACACACATTTCTTATTACCCCAAATATTTCTGATGAATTCCAAAGGAGCCCTCAGTGCTTTTTCTTTGGACTTTTCAGGTATGACAACTTCTTTGGTCTGAAAAGTCATGAGAAAAACAAAAAGACATTTACAACAAGTGCAAAACATACTAACTCTAACTCATCATAAGAAATATTTTAACAAAGCAACACAAATTATTATATGTAAAGAATCAAGTGAATGTTTTGAAAATATCTCAAAGTCTTCTTTCAACCTAAGTTATAAACAGTAAACAGAACCTTTGAGTAAAATTATCTTAAAATTCTTTTTCTTCAAATTATGTTCATAATAAATAGTGACTTAAGAATATAAATAAAGAACTAAAGAATTTTAACTTATAGCTTTCTAAGCCAATCTAATTTATCTTGATCTTCTGCTATTGTGTCAGTTAGGGTGTTTGATATATATATATATAAATATCAGCCAGTGCTAATGATGGAAATCGATTATTCTCTCCCATAGACAATACTGTTTTACTTTTTGCAAACTATTATATTTTGGAACAAAGATTTACTGCTGCAGTAGTGAACAACATTTTAGAAAGCACACACTAAACATACCTCTAGGTAACCTTGCCAGACCAAGTCAAAACAAAGAACATTTGGGTCATGAGGATAATAAAGCAAACAAACAAAAAGACAAACAATTTACACAAAATATGTTAGTCCCCATCTCATATTTATTTAAGTGTGTTGGCTGTTGAGTCCATGAGGGTGAAGGGTGCATGACATGTAAATAAGTTTATTTTTAATCTGCAGACAGGTGTTTCTGTCATTGCATTTCTGCATAATGCACTGATGAGGAGATCAGTGTTACCCCTATTTTGTGAGCAATTTTTATTTAAAAACATCAATTACAAAGTTATTATTGAAAATAAAACAAACAAAAAAATATATTCCTTAAACTTATATCTGTAAATAAAATCACATGTTCTATCTAAAACTGTTACAACATCGGGGTTTCCTTTTTCGCCTTTTGTATTTTAAGTCAAACACCTGTAGACCTAGACCAATCATCATACATTCATAGTAGGCCTAAACACTGACCTGTGACATTGCAACCTGTGGGCAAGGGAGACCACGTCACAGGACTATGCGACAGGGCAACAAGCTATTGTTCTAGTTAGTAGATAGACTGCACACAGATGCGGCGTTGCAGATCAGTCTGGGCAGAGTTCAGGCCTTCTTACACTAAGACCTAAGACTAAAAATAAGGCTTCTAATATCTAACAAGTGAACTAAGTCTAAGACGTCTTAGTAAGTATTTAGACTTAGAATTGATTTAGATCTAGATCTAGTATCATCTAGTTCTAGAAGTCTAGATGAAGTAGATTGACTAGACATAGAAGTCTAGATGATCTAGATTTATCATCATCTTTAGATTTTACTACTTTACTGGTCTTAGACGATCTTAATTGACTTAATTAATGATAATCATGATGATAATCTTGCCTTGAGTCTTGTCACTGTGACTGTCACAGTGTCACTCTTCAGACTCTTGTTTTATTAGTTTTAATCATTTAATTTTAAATTTAATGATTTAATTGGTAATAGTTTAGATGCCAGAACTTACAGGATTACTCATCAACTTTTCTAATTTGAGCCTTTGTAAGTCGACAGGAGTTTTAATTACTTTTACTCCATCTTTGTCTTTTTCTTTCTTGGAGCTTTCTTTCGATACTTTTGTGTTGTTATTCGCCATTTTTTAGAGTTACTCTCTACGTTCAAAAGATAAGAATATGCTTAGTACTAGACAAATTTTACTTTCGCACATTTAAAAAAAAATGTTTTACATGTTTCGGATGTTCCTTCTGAGTTGAAGATAGTTTACTTCCTAGCCCAAACCTCCCGCAGGACGACGGGGGATGGAAGCGGGCAGGATTTGAGCCCGGGACCATCGATAAATCCAAACGACAGTCCAGCGCGAAAACCGCACGACCAGGCAGCAATCCACGATCTTGATTTCTTAATAATCACTTTCGAATGATTTCCTTTAGTTTGACTTTGACATATAATCTAATTTAGTAATATTAAAGAAAGAGGGAGAACTTCTGCAAGTTTAAATGAGGCCGTTAAGGTTAGACAATCTTAATTTCTTTTATTTATTGTCACAAGAGTTTAATAACTAACCACTCATTGCTTTCGTGGACAGCCTTCAGTTTAGATTGCAGTCAGATAGCCTATATAGATCTAGGTCTAAGTCAGTTAAATTTTTGCAATGATCATTTTCTTCACATTGTATGCCTACATTAAAAACGCAAAATACCTAGGTGTTATAATAAATGAAAAACTGTCATGGAATCCACATATTGATGAAACTATAAAAAAAAAAATCCAACAAAGCATTAGGGTTTATTAAAAGAAATTTCTATAAATCAAATAAGAACATAAAACTAAAATGTTATTTAACCTTGGTTAGGCCAATAATAGAATATGCATCCACCGTTTGGGACCCATCAACTCAAGAAAACATTAAGAAACTGGAACAAACACAAAATAGAGCAGTGAGATTCATAACAAACGAATATTCACATTTGACTAGAGTAACACCATTAGTAAAATCACTAAATTTAGAAAGCCTTCAGGACAGAAGACTCAAATGTAAAGTAGCAATTATACATAAAACACTGAACCATAATCTTCAAATCCAAAAACAAAACTTAATAAAATACTCTGAAAGACACAAAAATAAAGGCACATTCCTCGTCCCATATGCTAGGACAAATTTGTACAAATACTCCTTCTTCCCTAGTGCTATTAGAGCTAGCCAGAAAAACCAGTGACTTGTCAGAATTTAAGTCATTGGTTAATATGCATGACTAAATGCATGACGCGTAGGACGTAATCATCTTCTTTTTTGAAGTAACGTCTGTATTATATAAGATAAGAAGACATTGGAGAAGATTAACCTCTAATTGAGATTTTTGTTTACACTTTAATATAATCAACGAAGATTTGCTTTCAACCCTGAGAAAAAAATGTCTGAGTGATTGTCTAGAACGTCACTTGATAGGTTTCTTGTTACCAGCCTTAAATAAACAAATATGTGACATATAGGCTTGTCATCTTTAAATCTATTTATAGATAATTAGTTTTATATGCTTACATCATGATGATAGTTCAACTTAAACCATAAAATATGAACTATTGAATTCGATTGATGGTCTACATTAGCAGTAAACAACCTAGTCCAGTAAAAGACGGGCATTTTCACGCAAAAGGATGACGCGTCTTATATAGATCAGATAATTATAGACCCTACTGGTCCAAACAAATGGGAATTCAGTTTGACTACAATTGTCCACCTCAGCAAAATCCAATAATTATTTTTAATATAGGCCAGTGGCGTCACTTGGGGGTGCCAGGGGGGGGGGGCGTCCGCACCGGGTGACACCCGTTAGGGGGTGATACCCGAGTGGAAAAAATGCCCTTTTTCAATAAATAAATAAATAAATACCAACTTGAAAATGTGAAAGAAGCAAGATCATAAAGCATAGGAATGTTTGAGAAAAATTATTCTTAATGGGGAAAAATCAATAGCAAGATTTTCTTGTTTGATAAATAGTGGACGTGTCCACAATGAGAAACTCGCGAGAAGACTGAAGAACATTTAGCAGGTTTTCAAATTTGGAACAATTAGGCAGCCGGACTTAGGCAACAAAAACAACTGACAGGAAAGTCATTGCTATGATTGATGTTTAGATGAGAAAACAGAGGAACATCTTGCACTTATAGATTGCTTACTATTTCATTGTTTCTAGCAAAGCAAAAGTTGGTATATGGTGGCGAACTGAAGAAGACCTTTCATAAATAATGGAATTTTTTTTCTTGTGATTGTGGAAATGTTATCCAAATATGACCCAGTGCTAAAATAATAACTGAAAAAAGTTACTTTCCAAGCCTGTACCAAAACTCAGAGAGTTTATACATGTTTTAGCAAACCACTTAAAGGATATACTTTAGATATATTAACAGTAGCAATGTAGATGACTGGAATATTATGAGATATTCCTCTTTAAGTGGACCAAAAGCTGATGGTTGCAGTTCTGATAATTTTAAACTCCTGGAAAGAGATTTATATGATGAGCTCAATGTCAATAATTCATGAAGAAGTGCAGGCAGTATTAATGAAGAACAGAAAAGAAACTTAGCTATTTGGTCAAAATGCTTAAACAGAAAATGCTACTAACATACATTTTTCTTGGTTTTCTAGAAAAAAGTTTTCTTTCTGAGCCGCTTTTACCAATCGATGGGATATTTTAATTAATGAAAGAGTGTCATATGAACAACTCGCTGGTGTGCTTATCGTGTTGCTGTTAGATCCACGAAAGAAAGATTTTATGAAAGTGTGACGGCGAAAATCTTTGCCTTCGCTCTGAAAATACAAACACTAGAGGAGCAGCGCAAAGACAGCTGTCTGTGAATACATGCAAACCTTTCATTGCTTGACTTTCTTGTTGGCAGATGCTCTGAAAAAAAAGTAAACAAAACACAAGAGCACCATCGAATGAAAGTGTTCATTATTGGCCAAGTGGTGGCTAAGCTAGAGCACTTCAACATTTACTCTACGAAATATGTGACACGTTAGCTCACAATGTTATTGAGATTACTTTTGTCAAATCAAACTAGCATGTTATTGCAACAGAAAAAAATAAGTTTTTTAACAATATGAAAATATCAGGAAAGTAATGTTAAGATGGCGGATTCACTATTCAAATAGAGAACAAGAGGTTAATCTTTTATACTTACTTAAGACAAGATATGTGAACTACAAGACACATACAGGCAGCAAAGACGTCAACGAATATCTACCAGCCTTAGATTTAAGCCTAAAACTGTTTCTTGCCAAATGCATGTCTACGTGGCATATGACATGCCTACGTGGCGTCATGTGAAAGAAGCTTTTCAAAACTTAAGTTAATTAACAACTATTGATAACTTTTGAAAAACGAATTTCAAATCAAGCAAATCTGTCCATTGAAAACGAAGTCGCAAAATATATTGAGTTTAAAGTTATCTATAAGTATCCAAATTTGAAATCCTAAAAAGGAAATTTAAGTTTTTATTTTCAAAAGTTATTGTAGACTTTTAAATGTTAAGATTAAAAAATAATTTCTTTTTAAGTTTTTGTACCGATCAACATACTTTTCATTAAGTTGCTTTTTTTTTCAGTAGTCGTCTTCAGGAAACTAACACTGTAATGTTAAAAAGTTTCCGTGAGGAGCTCTTTAAAGTTTACTAAGGAAAGCTTGTTTAGCTGCTGTTTAATTTGTTTCTAATTTAAAAATCTTAGATGTTGATCTATGTAATAATTAACGATAAAATGTCAACGACAACAAAAAAATTCAAACAGAATCCACATTCATTTTAACTTTGTGTAACAGTAATCAACGAACTGTATTGTTGCGCAAAAAAGAACGAACCGACGATAGTTTTTATTGGGAAGAATAAGAGGAACGCTGGGGGGGGGGGGGGGGTTGATGCGACACCTTGATCTTACCGCACCGGGTGACACCCATCCTAGTGACGCCACTGATATAGGCATCGATATTAATCATACATGCGACATAACCCGGACTCTAGGCCTAGGCCTATTATCTAATTTTATTCTATTTATGATTTAAACAGGATACATTTTATTCTTCTATTGGTTTCAAGGTAGGAGACGCGATCTATTATTATATAAATCTAAGAGATGGACGCTTTATATTATAAGGCATATAATAGGCTAATACATAATTGTTTTGTGTCATTTATTTTAGGCTTTTTTTAGTATACCGAAATAGAAAATGTCGTTCAAATTAAAATTCTAATTCTAGATATGAAATATCCAGCGTCTAGACTAGCGCGACATTTTTATAGATTAAGTTCTAAGATTTAGATCCAATAGTCTAAACTTGCGTGTAGCGCTTATATGGATCTCCGTTTAATAGTATTATAGTTAGTTCTAGAATAGTATTATATGCGTAGACGGTAGATCTAGATCTACACCACACACACTTCGTTCCACAACAAAATATCGTATTTCTTGGGGGGCGTGGCGTTCATGCTGAGACTCATTACTCATTAACACCATAAAGGCAAGTCATGCAGTGTCTTAAAGATCTCAAGACCAGAAGTGCTAGTTAGTAGACAAAGGATGCTAGATGTTTAAATTGTTAATGTATTCTAGGTCACAAAAATAGGTCTACATGCATGTTTTCTTCAAATATCTGCATCTGTTATTCTATAGATAGTATAGGGTATAGCTCCAAATTTACTTGATAGATTTTATTACAAATCCTAGAATTATAGATATAGAATAGCATATAAATTATATCCATATCTAGGTCTAGTATTTTGACAATTCATGAAGAGATATTCCAGATAGATATAATAGACTCTTAGATCTATATAGAAGAACCTACATAGACTAGATCTGGCTAAGGTAGGTTACATTCATTGAAGTGGAACATTTTGTTCATTAAAAATGTATCAGTTGTTTATCATTTTAGAATAGCCCAGTGTTATCTAGCTATATTTTATATGGGATTATCATTTCTTATGAAATACAGACATTACTTCAAATAAAGAAGATTATAAATCAAGGTCAATCTAGTCATGCATGTTAATCAATAATTTAAATTCTTCCAAGTCATTGGTTTTTCTGGCTGACTCAGGCAACCCATTCCATGCTCAATTTAAATAGCACTAGGAAAGGAGCATTTGTACAAATTTGTCCTAGCATATGAAACATGGAATGTGCCTTTATCTTTGTGTCTTTCTGAATATTTTACTAGGATTTGTTTTTCTATTTGAAGATTATGATTCAGTGTTTTATGTAAAATTGCTACTTTAGTTTTAAGTCTTCTATCCTGAAGGGGTTTCTAAATTTAGTGATTTTACTAAAGGTGTTACTCTAATCAAATGTGAACATTCATTTGTTATGAATCTCACTGCTCTATTTTGTGTTTGTTCCAGTTTCTTAATGTTTTCTTGAGTTGAGGGGTTGCAAACAGAGGATGCATATTCTATTATTGGCCTTACCAGGTTAAATAACATTTTAGTTTTATGTTCTTATTTGATTTGAAGACATTTTTTTTTAATAAACCATAATGTTTTGTTTGATAGTTTGGTAGTTTCATCAATGTGTGGATTCCATGACAATTTTTCATTTATTATAACACCTAGGTATTTTGCGTTTTTAGTCTGTGTTACTGGTTTACCATGTATAAGATAAGTGGTATTAGTGTTACTATTGTTACTGGTGTTATTAGATGCATGAGAATTATTTATAACAATATTTTATAAATCTAGTTAGTTGAGAATAAATCTAGACTAAAACTAGGATCAGTGGCGTAGCTAGGGTTATATGATGACTTGTGCGGCAGCTCTTATTGATGCCCTTAAAAAAAAAAGAAATAAAACAGAGAAAATACTTTTTTTTTTTTTTTCAAAATAATTTGTGTTCCATTGTTTAAGCATTGCTATTTCACAAAAAATCTATTTTACAAAATGTGAATCTTACAAGCTTTCAATGCTGGCAAACTAACAATAATTTTATCGAAATCAATTTTTTCAACTAGCTTTTGCCCAATAGACAAAATTGACAAATCGGTGAGTCATATATTTGTTATTACTGCTCACAAGAAATTCTTAAGTAAGTTTGAAAAATTTTGCTTGCATTCTAGCTACACGTACCACAATAGTAAAAAAATATGTGAATCTAGATGGCGATATTTGGGGACAGTAATATTTATTTTTTATAATACTTAAGAGCTGAACAGATTCTGGTTTCTGAAGTTTGGAGGCTTCTGAAGAAACTTTGACAAGTTGTTGAAGCCTCTAGACAAAATTCTTTATTGTCTTTGTTGCTAGGAGAACCATCAAGATGACAATTCAATTAAAGCCACCAAAATTCATAATGATCTGCCACAGCTTGATGTTTTTCGAATAGTGTGATTATTTCTTGAACAATACGGAAGAAATTTCCATCAGCAGCTCTTTCTTGTGTGTTAATATAGAATCTACATCTCTTTTTGCTTGACATCTTTTTCTTTTGGCCAATATGCCTATCTTTAAGTTTCTGCACAATTTTATTTTTCACTTTATTATTTTTTTCAGGTAATGCTAATTTTATTTTAACGATCTTCTGTAGGTCTTTCTAATATTTTCTATCATAGTTTGTATGTACCTTTTGGTATATGTTCTTTTTTTTAAGTGTTTGCAAGTTAAATATAAATAGGTCTATTATGTGTTTTTTTTTAGTTGCAATACATTTATTTTCCGCCTGAACATATTCATGTTAGAACAAGATAAGAACATGTCTAAAAGGATATCATGTGTAACAGTCTTTTGAAGGTCAACACTGATTAGAAAGACAAACAAGAAGGACTAAGGATGGATAGAGTAGCTTCTTATGATTCTAATATTGTTCCTGTAAGTTATATATATATATACAATGCTTTTTTTGTAAAAATAAGTGCTGGCACTCAGTGATGGATTGCCTAACTTTTAACTACTAATTAATTAATAGGAAATGTTAAAACACAAGAAAAGTAATAATTTTTTCCCTGCATTGAAAAAGGTGCCTGTATGCCATACCGGTACGTACCATCACAAAAAAAGCACTGTATTGGATTGAAAAAAAGACTTCATAAAATTTAATTTGTCAAAAAAAAATCTTGAAAAAATTAAATTTATTCCTGTAAAACAGGCAACATATAATAATTAACCAATAATAGTAAATTTATATAAGATTCAAATGGTTTACCTGAAATAGTCAGGAACATTGATGAAGTAAGCAATTCCAACTTAGTAATTAGGTATTAAGCTTATCTTATCTTATAAATTATAGATGTCTCTTCTTAGCAGAAGATAATTACATCCTACCTGTATCCATGTGTCAATCTAGTCATATATTTTTATATGAGACAAACTTTAGTAAGTTATTGGTTTTCCTGGCTGGCTCAGTCTGAAAGTTATTTCAGGTCATATTAATCAAAAGTGTAAATAGCAAAATTATTATAGAAATAAATTAACTCTTTCGCTCCTAACTGACAATACCAATGTTGATTTGACCCCATTAAATTAAATTAATTTGTGGCTTTATAAAGTTTAGTTTGTGTTATATAAAAAGAGCATGCATTCTTTTATAATATACCTTATATTACATTTCCTGGTTGCATACAAAAAGTTTTTGGAGTTTAATCAAAACATGGTAGTGAAACACAAATGAGCAAAATGAATAATTCCATCAGAACGTGGAAAATATCTATGGAGAAAAAGAGTTAAAGGGTCTTATAACCCTTATTTAAAAAACAAAAAAACAAAAACAATTTCAAACGCAAAAAAAAGCAATACAAAACAAACATAGATACATATTTGTTTATAGTCAACAATCCAAATGAAACACAAGTTAATTGAATGTATGCCACTGTACTTAAAAAAAAAAAACTATACAAAATATAATTATACTAGTCGACCAGCAGCATAGCATACGCCACTATTTTGCAGGGCCAACCTTAGGCAACTGCGACCTATGCAACTGCAGTGGGCCCAGCACATTCATAGGACCCGCGCTAATTTTAGGTGTATAAATTATTAAATTAAACCATTTTATAACTTATAACAGATTTCCCGCGGCCTCCTGTCGATTTAACAGTAGGTCCTGGAAATCTCCTGAAATTGCAAAATATGCGAAAAAGTCCTGGAAATTATTTTGAAAACTCATACCAATCTCCTGAAATATACAGACGAAAATTGTCTTTTTTTTTCACTCTTTAATTACCTAGGATAGGATAACTCCATCTGTCTGAGTTGCAAAAATAAAAGAGTGATCTTTCCATTGTGTCCAAACTCTTGAGCGTACTCTGTCGCTTCAATAGTTACTACAGAGTAGATTACTCCCCCCCCTTTTTTTTTTAATGTGAGGTAGAAATAAATTTAAAAAAAAAGAGTGATATTGCAACGGTCCTGCCCTGCTATTTTGTGACTACGTGTTCTCCCCCCCCCCCCCTTTGTTTTCTCGTGGACTATCCGCAGAGTGATCTTTCCTTTACTCCTTACTACTCATTTAAACTGTTGAGGGAAGAAGAGAATTATATATTTAGATTAAAGGCATTGGTTAATAGATAGATTTAACTAATCTTCTTTAAAGAAAATGATTTTAAAAAAAGGCATTAGTTCTTGATAACAAAATATGGGAACTACTGTTTTAAAATTCTGTAATGTTTACATTAGGTATTACAAAATCTTAGATGAAGGAAGTGAGCTGAAGTAGTTTAGTGCCTAGCTTTCAAAGATTTAGCAACAGTTTTATTTTGATTAAAAGCTAGCATGGATGTACAGTGAGAAGCGGAGTAGTCTGCATCTGATAGTAACTAGGAAAATTGAAACAACAGCCATAACCCCATCAAAAAGGGAAGATAATATAACCCATAATGAAAAAAAAAAAGTGGCTTTTCCCTTTTCAGGGGCCACAAAAATATAATTTTGATTAGACCAATATAAGAATACCCATCTTCTGGGATTTGGGATTCCTCAGTTCAAGAAAACTAAAGAAATGAGAAAAGATGTAAAATAAAGAAACAGAGTCATTAGGTTTATCACAAATGAATACTTCAATGAATACTTCAATGAATACTTTAATGAATACTTCAATGAATACTTAAATGAATACTTCAATGAATACTTTAATGAATACTTTAATGAATACTTCAATGAATACTTTAATGAATACTTCAATGAATACTTAAATGAATACTTCAATGAATACTTTAATGAATACTTCAATGAATACTTTAATGAATACTTCAATGAATACTTAAATGAATACTTCAATGAATACTTCAATGAATACTTTAATGAATACTTCAATGAATACTTTAATGAATACTTCAATGAATACTTTAATGAATACTTCAATGAATACTTAAATGAATACTTCAATGAATACTTCAATGAATACTTAAATGAATACTTTAATGAATACTTTAATGAATACTTACATGAATACTTACATGAATACTTAAATGAAAACTTAAAAAAACAATATAATCAATTAATTAATAATAACTAGATTCAGAGACCCTCTATGACTTAGAAATACAAAAAAAAAAAGCTAAAGCAATAAATTTAAATAAACAAAATCAATTTGTAATTGCATGTATTATATATTTTTGTATATCCTGATTTTCTTCTTTGGAAGAGTTCACTCATGTGCATGCATTTTCACTGAAACATACAACTTTAATTTCAATATTATACATTTTTCATTTTAGTAACTTTAAAGAAAATTGCAGATGTAAATGTTCTTTTTTTTTCCAGACTGACCAAAAACGTGTCTCAAAAAAATCAACCCAATTAGAGCTCTCAAAAAAATCTACACAAATAGATGTTAAATCTCTACTTGAGGAGCTACAGGCTATTGTGCCAGTCCCAGAAGAAGAAGTTTATTATAGACCAGACACATTAAGAGGACGAATCTATATCAAGTTGAACTCTCCTAAATATATGGTAATTTAAAAATAATCTTTTGAGATTATTGAATTTTAATCATATTGCATTTTGACAATCAACAACATGACATAAGATAATGTACTTAATAAATAGATGTCTAATGTGTGGAATACATGCAACATGGTCACTTATTTACATAACAACATGAATAGCAAGATAACATCTCATTGGCTTAATATTTAATGCAAAAAAGTTTTGGACACTCATTTGGGGGCCCCCTCAAGTGGACACCCCATGGGATTTACAAATTTGGACCCACTTCCCCCTACCCTAGCTACGCCCCTGATTTACATTAGGGTTGACCAAACAAAGGTTGGTGGGCCACATTCAGCCCATGATGCCATGCTGGCCCACAAAATGGTAAAGGCTCGGCATCACTGACCTAGACGTTTTTGAATTGATAAAGATTTAATGTAGAAATTTAAAAAATGAGTTAATATCTTTAAAATAGTAAAATATAATTATTACAAAATTATAACAATAAAAATTAAGTCATTTCTTTTTTTCAAAACTTAACAGCATGAGAAAAATATTTATATATCCAAAAATTATTTTTTTATTACTGTATACAATTATATGAGAAAGTTTAATCATCACACTGTGAGTAACTAACTATTAAGTTGTTTTTTTTACTGATCCCCTATCAGATTCTCTTTTTCTCTCTTCCATATTCTTATACAATTTCTCACACGTACTTACAATATCTTGGAATTTTTACAAAGCTTACATCAACTCACTCTGTCTGTCTGGTAAAAGTTTGTACATGTTATTTCTCCGATGCTCAATCTTAGATCAAGCTGAAATTATTTCTTTTTCCTGACAACACAAGGATCAATAAAAGTACCTCACTTGTAGATTTGTTAGCATGTTGGCCTGAGGGGGCGTAAGCCACAAGTTTGAATTCAGGTCGTTACTCCCCTTTTTTTTTTGTAAATGCTTTTAAAAACCAATATTGGTCACAAATTTACCCAGATATCCATCCCTTCCTTTCTTTTCTCCCTCCTCCATTTTCCCAACTAGTTCAGATAGAATCATGCAAAGTTTCAACATTTTCCCAACTAGTTCAGATAGAATCATGCAAAGTTTCAACATTTTCCCAACTAGTTCAGATAGAATCATGCAAAGTTTCAACATTTTCCCAACTAGTTCAGATAGAATCATGCAAAGTTTCAACATTTTCCCAACTAGTTCAGATAGAATCATGCAAAGTTTCAACATTTTCCCAACTAGTTCAGATAGAATCATGCAAAGTTTCAACATTTTCCCAACTAGTTCAGATAGAATCATGCAAAGTTTCAACATTTTCCCAACTAGTTCAGATAGAATCATGCAAAGTTTCAACATTTTCCCACTGACAAAAAGTTTTCCTAACTTACCTACGTAAATTGATAAACTAGTATTAAAATCGGACTCAAATAGTTGATGTTGAAAAATATTTTATTTCAGATGGTTGTTATTGTTTTGGTAATTGTAGACATCTGTTTGATCCTAGTGGAACTGTTTTTGGAGCTGGCCTATATGAAAAAAAATCATCCTATGCCTGAAGAGATTACAATGGTTTGTAGATTTCATTTTGCTATGAAATATATTGGAGCCTAGTTATGTATATTGTAATAACTGAAGTGAGGCAACTCAACGAGGCACATATATATTTATTTACAAGACATCACATATACATGTAGAACAACATGTCTTGATCACAACGTCTATATCTAGGCTCTCAACTTGGGTGGAAATCGTTCTCTTCCCTTCCTAATGTTGACATCCTTCTCAGTCTAGTTTATCACAGTGCGCACCTTCTAGTTTAGATGGCGGTGCGCATGGCAGTTATAACAATATTAATAACACTGAGATTAAGCCATACTTGTAATTCAGCTGCCAAAACTTAACTAATCTGTCTGCCATAGCAAACTTCTGGAAGAATTTTTCCAGGCAGGCATGGACTGGGGGCTCCTCGCCCGTAGTCCTTTCTGAAGGTTCCACAATGGCATTAACCATTACTATGATTGGGTCCTGCAATATATTATATGTAATATAGTATACTGCAATATAGTATGTAGTGGAACCTCTGGTCCTGGACCTACTATAAGTGCAAAAGGCAATACAATTATTTCTTTCTTTCATTCTGTGTATGGCGGTTTGATGGTGTAGCAGATTTTTGGACTTTAGTCATCAGGTCTCTTTTTTCATTCCCAACTTGGAACAAAGATTTATTGGATTGAAATAACTCTAAAGTAACAGATTTTGTGTGTGTGTGTTGTGTTGAATATTTCAAAGACATAGCATATGTGATGAATACTCTTCCTTAAAATGTATACTACCAGCTTGTTTAATATTTGTTAAAATTATTTAAAAAGAACTTTTGACTGGTCTAGAAATAATTTGAACAATACAATAGAAATAATATTGAAATAATTTTCCACATATCTAAAACAAGTTGCTGGAACAATAGAAAGCAATCCTGGAATTCAATATTCATTTTTAAGCAATGTAATGACAGACTATGGTAATCACTTGACATAGAGGACTAATCTAAAACTAATAAATATAATTTTACAAAATAATGACATAAGCTAGTTAAAATTTTGCACTTCAAGAGTTAATATCTATATTATGTAGAGTCACTTATTTTAGTTGCTTGCTTTTTTTGTTTAGTTTATATGTTTTGGATGTTCTTTTAGAGTAAGATGATTACTTCCTAGCCAAAACTTCTTGCAGTGCAGTGGGTATGGTGTCAAGTGGGTTTCAAACCCAGGACCATCAAGACAACAGTTCATAGCAAATACCACTCAAATTTGTTAGCATTTGGACTTAGCCAAATTGTTAGACCTCAGATGCTGACTGCAAATCTTGTACAATTCAAGTTATTGAAAGTTTTTTTTTTAACCAAACACAAAATTTGATCTTCTGAATCCAACTCTCTGTCATAGGTTGTAGTTCATTTGTTTTCAAGTTTGCAGTAAAGTATCTGTGGAATAACAATCCTTTTGCAAATCAGAAGTATATAGTGCAATTTTTGAGAATCGAACTTAGGATTAAGTAACTAATACTTACTGCATCAACATAGCAACAGTTTGTCTCCAAATTCAAAAAGCTTAAGGTGTAGACATTAGTGTAGACATACACTGCTAGTGTATACATCAATGTAGGCAGGGCCGGAATCCATTAAATTGGGCCTCGCAATTCGTGAGGCTGGCCCTGACTGTAGACATCAGGGTAGACATTAGTATAAACATTAGTATAGACATTAGTATATTTTCAAGTAGCATTTACTTGTCTGCTTTATAATGTCCTTGAAAATGAGGCATATAAAACCAAATATAAACTCCAACTTGTGAAGAATATTTTTTTAAATAATTTAGTACATTTTCCACTAAATTAATTAATTATGACTTATTGATTAACCAACAGGTAAATTTTTTTTTTATTCATGTGTTACCAACACACATTTAACAATCAAATATGAACATAAAACTAAAATGTTATTTAACCTTGGTTAGGCCAATAATAGAATATGCATCCTCCGTTTGGGACCCCTCAACTCAAGAAAACATTAAGAAACTGGAACAGACACAAAATAGAGCAGTGAGATTCATAACAAATGAATATTCACATTTGACTAGAGTAGCACCTATAGTAAAATCACTAAATTTAGAAAGCCTTCAGGACAGAAGACTCAAAAGTAAAGTAGCAATTACACATAAAACACTGAACCATAATCTTCAAATCCAAAAACAAAATTTAATAAAATACTCTGAAAGACACAAAGATAAGGCACATTCCTCGTCCCATATGCTAGGACAAATTTGTACAAATACTCCTTCTTCCCTAGTGCTATTAGAGCATGGAATGGGTTGCCTGAGCTAGCCAGGAAAACCAGTGACTGGCAGAATTTAAGTCATTGGTTAATATGCATGACTAAATGCATGACGCGTAGGACGTAATCATCTTCTTTTTTGAACTAACGTCTGTATTATATAAGATAAGATAAGAATAATTATGCAAAGTCTCAACTTGATCCAAGAATGTGTATTGGGAGAAATAAAGAGAAATAAAGTGTATAAGATTTTGACCAGGCAGGGTGAGACGTGAGTTAATATAAGCTTGATAAAAAATGTTTATTTTTATATGCTGAAATGTGTAAGATACAACAATATGTTAATAAACCATTTTTTTTTGGTTGTTAAAATCTAGTTTAAATAAATTACAAAAATATATTCTTAACTTCTAGATCATTGGTAAAAATAATCATTGTTTGTTTATTTTTTAAAGAAATTTTGATGCATCTCATGTGTATTTATTTTTTTCAGACATTTCTTCTTTTGTCAATATCAATTTTGATAATATTCGTTGTTGAAATAATTATGCGAATCTATGCTATGGGCTTAGCTTACTTCACACATTTGATAGAGGTCTTTGATGGCACAGTGATTATTGTCTCCTTAATACTAGACCTTGTCACATTGTCTCAGTCAGGGCTGGAAGTGATGGCAGCTGATATGATCATTTTGTTCAGACTCTGGAGGGTGACACGTTTGTTTACAGGTACAAGTAGCTGGATTAATTTGTTTTAATTTTTTTAAAAAGAGAGTCTACCTCTCTGGTATATTATGGCTGCAAATTTAATTTTTTTTTATTCCTCAAATTTCTATAAATATACTATACCAAAATAGTATTTTTTAAAAATGTGTACTGAATAGGAAATCAAAATAATAGGTATTGATTATAAGATAGAGGGCAACAAAAATAATTCACTACCAGTAGGACTTAGGAATAGGATTTCAGTTTGATACTGGTACTTATAGAAAAATAATTATGATCCAGAATAGGAACTAAATCTTGATGTAATAGATAATAAAAATAGATGTAGAATAACTAGATTTATCATTTAGAGGGCATAAGAAAAAAAGCCACATTACCGGTACTGTATTAAGTAGACTTTGGGATTTAGAAGAGCTTTCTCTGATATGGCACTTGAAGTGGTCTTCAAAAATAAACTAGTTGGACAACAAGAAAATGGTATCTTTGTCCTATCAGTAATTGTTGCCTTTCATTGCTAGGAGATTCAAAAAACTTGAAGGTTTCAACAAGAGATTTAGGACTTCTAATTCACATTATTTCTATGGCTTTGTTTAATGAACCACAAGTTCAGAATAATTGTATGCAGTTCAAAGCTATTTGGATTTCCAAACTTGAGGTTACTTGTATTTTTAATGTTTTTAACATTCGGAAGCATACATGACAAACTAAAAGCTCAGCTCAGTTAATAATAGTAATTTGATTTATAGGGCACTGTTAACAAACAAAATGTAAGCTCAAGGCTCTGTGATAACATTACAAACATAAACATGAGAACTAAAATGACAAACTAATCTAAATAAAAAGTTTTAAACAGATTTGTCTTAATGTTCTTCGTGAATGTAGTGTAACATTTTGTCTGTCTAAGAACAATAGGGAGTGAGTGGACCTTTGGTCCATGCACCGAAAAACCCTGCAGACCATAGCTTTTGAAGGAGAAACGTGGCTCCTCTAGAAGCGTTGAGTCCATTGAGCACAGGGCTCTCTGAGGAACAAGAGCATTTCTTATTTATAGATAGACTGATGACAAAGTGCGGCCACCTTGCACTGGAATCTCGCTTTCACCAGAAGCCAATGACAACAAATAATCAATAAAATAAAATTTGCATAAGCTTGAAATTCATAGATAAATAACTATGACACTCAGCTAAGTTTTAATTTTGATCGGATAACGTTCAAAATGAAAGTGAAACTAAAATGCTAAATAAGAAATTGTTGTAGCATCGGGAGTATTCTTTTATAATTGTCAATGTTTCAAAGCATCCATTATAGTTATGTTGAGGCCATATGATTTTTTATCCAATAGTCAATTTAACTTCATCATATACAGACTATACTGTCTAGTACCATACATACTTTACACTAGTCATCCTTCTGAACTTTTTATAACAGTTGTTAGCTTGTTGCCTTTGTTTAAAAAGTAAGAATCTGTTAACAGCTAAAAAATGGAGTCCTAAAAAAAAAGTTACTTCATATTTTAAAATCCCTTCCATGTAGCCCATCTTTCAAGCTATAAACTCATTTCTGGACATGTATGGGTTGGGGGATAAGGGCTGCCTTAGGTGCTCAGTAAACACAACTCAGCTTGAGTCAGGATTCAGACTCAAGCCTCCAGCAGTTGAAGCTATTGTTAGAATCTTATCTTATATAATACAGATGTTACTTCAAAAAAGAAGATGATTACGTCCTATGCTGCATGCATTTAGTCAATGACCTAAATTCTGCTAAGTTAATGGTTTTCCTGGCTAGCTCAGGCAACTCATTCCATGCTCTAGTAGCACTAGGAAAGAAGGAGCATCTGTACAAATTTGTCCAAGTATATGGGACGAGGAATGTGCCTTTATCTTTGTGTCTTTCTATTTTATTAGATTTTGTATTTGAAGATTATGGTTCAGTGTTTTATGTATAATTGCGACTTTACTTTTGAGTCTTCTATCCTGAAGGCTTTCTAAATTTAGTGGGATTTTACTAAAGGTGCTACTCTAGTCAAATGTGAATATTCATTTGTTATGAATCTCACTGCTCTATTTAGCGTCTGTTCCATGTTTTCTTGAGTTGAGGGGTCCCAAACAGAGGATGCATATTCCATTATTGGCCTAACCAAGGTTACATAACATCCCACATCACTATAAACAAACCAGCTGAACACCTCTCCCTGAAAAACAAATATTTTAAATAAAGTAATAGGGACATGGTGGCTTCCAAACCTGGGTTCAAATCTCTATGAAGACTGGGATTTTCAATTTTGGGATATTTAGGGCATCCTAAGTCCACTCAATAATAGGTACCTGACAATAGTTAGGGAAAGTAAAGGCAGTTGGTCATTGTGCTAGCTAGATCTACATAATAAACCTTGCTCATCAATCATTGACCAAAGAAACAGATGACCTTAACATCATCTGCTCTATAAATTGCCAGGTCTGAAAGGGGAACTACTTTTTAAATAAGATAAATAATTTGAAAGAAAAAGCTCATTCATTCTCTAAAAACTTCAGGCTAGACAAACTGAAATAAATGAAGCTTAGTAAGAACATTCAACGTCTAACTGTACTTTGTACATTTGTTCTGTAACATCTCTTTCTTTGTCTGTATTTTAGGGTTCATCTCCTCACTGAAGCGTCAGGCTGCAATCAAATCCATGGAGATAGAGGAGAAAAAAAAGGATTTAGAGAATCAGATTGAGCAATCCAATACAAGTTGTAGAAGGCAAAAAGAGAGAATTGACTATCTGACCAATCTTTTAAAACAAAACCATATTGTCTTTCAAGAATGGTTTGAAGACTAACATTGAACTCACCAATATTGCTTAGAGTATAAAATATATGACATAGACCAGTGAGTCTAGACAATTTGAGCAAGGCTACATTTATAGGACAAGAACTATAAAGATGTGCCATTGATTTTGTACTAACATTTTGTTCTGTAAGGAATGCCCACCCATTCTCAGCTGTGGATACAAACAAAAATGTGTTATCATGATGTGTGACTTACTCTTGACGGTACTTAACAGGTTGTGAATAGTATGGTTACTTTTTTGCTGTTAGCTCTTCAAAGTCTATAATTCCTCTCTTATGCTGTTTACTAATCAGAGAGAGGGGGGTAATTTTTTATCTGTTCATTAATTTCAAGCCTACTGAATCTAGCAATGAAATTATTTTTTTTAAAGAAAATAAGTATTATTTGCATTTAATCTCTATCTTTTAGACAATGAGTTTGATTGTGTTGTGATGACTGCATTTACAATTACTTGGTTATGTCCTCATGACAATGCCTAGAATTGGTTGGTTATGTCCTCATGACTGCCTAGAATAGATTGGTTATGTCCTCATGACTGCCTAGAATTGATTGCTATGTCCTCATGACTGCCTAGAATTGATTGCCTATGTCCTCATGACTGCCTAGAATTGATTGGTTTTGTCCTCATGACTGCCTAGCATTGATTGCTTATGTCCTCATGACTGCTCATAGAATTGATTGGTTATGTCCTTATGACTGACTAGAATTGCTTGGTTATATTCATGACTGCGCCTAGAATTGATTGCTTATGTCCTCATGACTGCTCATAGAATTGATTGGTTATGTCCTCATGACTGACTAGAATTGCTTGGTTATATTCATGACTGTGCCTAGGATTGATTGGTTATGTCCTCATGACTGCTCATAGAATTGATTGCTTATGTCCACATTATTGCGCTAGAATTGATTGGTTATGTCCTTATGACTGCACCTAGAATTGATTGCTTATGTCCACATGACTGCTCATAGAATTGATCAGTTATGTCCTCATGACTGCTTATAGAATTGATTGCTTATGTCCTCATGTTTGCGCTAGAATTGCTTGGTTATGTCCTCATGGCTGTGCTACTCATGACTGCACCTAGAATTGCTTGATTAAGTCCTCATGACTGACTAGAATCGCTTGGTTATGTTCTTGCGTGTGGCTGCGTGTAGAACTGTACTTAAGGGATGTACCTGATCATGTTTAGTTAAATCTTTAGACACTGTTCTTATCTTTGTTTGTAACAATGTATAATCTTAATGAAAAAAAAATTATTTGTTAAGCCCAGGTTGTGCAGAGATTTGTTTTTTCTTTGATGTATCACTCACTCATCAGCAGGTGTCACATACATATTACTCAGGTCTATTTAGTTCTTCAACAACTAGATGTAGCTTGTATGAGGTTTGTTGTCTAAAATGTACCCCAACATGTCTTAGTTGCAGTGCAGTTTAGGAACAACTGAGAACTGTACAAATCAACTACTTGGACATTTCTCTTTTAGACTCACAAGGAAAGTACCATAAAAAGAATGTTCCATTTCCTTGTTGAAGACCTCTCAATGTATATTTCAAAATGTAGATATACAAAAACTAGATTACATGATCATGTAAATAAAACATTTTACGCAAAAATAACATAACAGTTTATTTGTTATTTTAAAAAATGCTAGTTAAAAGACCACGAACATTTCAAACATGTAGTTCTATAGAGGTCTTTATATTGTTATAACTCTTGTCCTGCACATCGCCTCCAGTACAGAAGGTGCACACTATCTTGTGCATGGGACAAAGATTCAATGTTTTAAGAGAGACCAAAGTTTTGCCCAAGTGGCCAGAAGGAAATAACAGGCCTGTTGACCTGCAGCAGGAGAAAGATGCCCTTAGTCTATCTGTTCTGTTATTATGGTGTGACCTTAGAAATGAAGTACAGTTGTGTTAGGGCTGTAGTAACAGCGGAGGTATACAACTCAAAGTAAGAACTGGTCAGTGGTGAAACTGAAGATGGACTGCAAAGGCTAAGTTAATCCACACAAAGAAGTGGCCAATCAGATAATTGGACTAAAACGGTGCACACTGTTTTAATAATTTCACTGCAACAATTTTTAGTATTTAAAAATTTATGATTTCTAAAACAGGCCTACTTGTAGATCTAGTCGTTTTAACATTGTGTTACATCTATTGCTACACATTGTCACTCACTACAGACTTTACATTTCAAATTTTCTCATACAGATGTTCCATGTTCTTTGTAAAAACACATTGGCTGGATAGTTGAAGGGACAATCTAAATCAAAAATTTCTTAAGATAGTTAAAGTTTATCACTTAACTGTTTGTTGTTTTTTAAATTATGGCCTGTCAACATTTTTTTAGTCTGTACTTAAAAAAAAAAAAACTGTGTCAATGACTGGACCAGTGCTACCATTAACATTTCCAACATGCATGCCAAGGGCCACACTACCACTAGAGATTATGGAGCCCACTGGAACATTTGCGAGCCTATGATGTATGCGCACAAATGGTTTAGACTAAAAAAATAATATAAAAATGGCATTTACAAACATGACCTGCTGTCGAGATTATATTTTGAGATTGAGAGGATTTGAGCCAAGAGCTAACAAGGAAGTCAGCAGAGAGAAACATTCAGCATGTAGTACATTTATTTGTTTTCTAGAGACTTGCATGTCTTGATCAGGAAGATCTAATGAGTTATTGACACTCAGTCTGAAAGAAGGTACACGCTGCTGGACACATTTCATAAACATCAGATCATCACTACACAATCGATACATTATTATGAAATCATGTCAAAAAGAAAAACATTTTACACTACAATTAGCAATCAGTTTGTTTATTGTTTTAAAAAGTTATTCAAAAGATCAAATGTACAAAAACAATGATCATTTGAGATATATATATTATATGCACATTATAACTGAATATGATAAAAATGATTAATTAAAACCACATTGATAAAATCTTTAGTTTGGTATAAATGATAGATTGAAGATTTCACCCTGTAGCATAATCATTATGGGTTCAGGAAGTGCCAATGTTATAAACACTCCATGTAAAGAAGTGTTAAACTATAAAAATTTCTAATATAGTTTGTCTTTAAAAAGAATTATACACAATAGTGAAAAAAATCAATATTGACACTTTCTACACAAAATTATTTTGGTTAAAGCAGAACCCATTCACCATAAGTGAATATCTTGGTTACAGTACTTGAATAACACAACTGACTAAACACTGTAAGGAAAAACCTCACAAATAAACTATTCTATGTATATCACCATAAACCTTGTGTTAAAAGAAACACTAGCATTAAACTAGTCATCAATAGGACTTACAAATCATACATATTAAGTGATGAGACATAATTCAACAATTGTTTAAAATATCCAAAACTTTGACACATTGATGAATAGATTTCTCATATAGACAATAACACAACCCTAATATTTAGATCTTCTAATTGCAAGTTATGAACTTAGTCAAGAATACTTCAAGCAACTCTGAATCACACTATTTGAGTTGAGTTTTCAGACATCATTGAGAGAGTGTGGTGTTGCTAATTTCAATTGTTCCTCTCATTATGTTTAGACTTCAACCTCAAGATCAACCAGTGTGCTTCATGTACAACACCACATAATGAGATAGACCAAGAGAGATAATGTATACTATACAATTACCTTTGGCATAGTAAATATGCATAAAATACAAAGCAGATTGCACAGAAATCTTGAAGAAACTTAGAACAAACTATTTAGCTCAATCTTGTAGCTATGCGATAGTTCAATTTAGTGAATATTTTGTAAACTATCACATGGGTGTAATAGGATATTCAGGCGTATACAGAGATGTAATGCAAATTGTTTTATTCCTTAGACTATGCAAGCTAACTTTGCTTCTTCACATGACTTTAGAACATAGTGCTCGCTCAAGTGTTATCAACAAGTTTCCTAATAGGGGGAGATGCACATTGGTTTCAAAAAACATGAATCCAATGACTTCAACAGGATTTCTGATTCTCTGAACAAGTCAATGTGGTCAGAGAAAATAAACTTGCTGGACTTGGAGCCTCTCTGTTAAAAAACAACAACAATCAATGTATTCTTTTGTTCATGAGTAGAATAGTAGAGTTAGTGGAATCTCTTTGTTATGCACATGTCACTAAGCATTTCTGTTAATGAATAAAACATGGATAAGACATGCTTAGCAAGTTTATAGTTGAATAAATGAAGGCCACAACATAGCTGCATCTTGTACTGACCTAAAACACTTGGAGCTCAAGGAGAAAATTATCCTTTGTTGCTATTAGTAAATAAAAAAGATAAAACCCAGTTGACATACGAATGAAAAGAAATGTTTTCAACAAAAAATTGTTTGAATATCTTGTTCAATATGAAATCTTCAACTTATATTTTCTTTTTAAAATGGTAAGAAATTACTGTTTTATGTAAATCAGTGAACTAAATATCTATTGCATCAGATATATTAATGATTAAACAAAAGCCTAAAAAATGTAGGCATCAGAAACCCAACCAGTGGATTATGGTGTGTTGTTTCCAGAAACAAACTAGAAAAAGTGTATCCATTTTTAAACCCTAATGTAGCAGGCCATTAATCATAAATTTGGTGAAAACCATGTCTTTACAGGCTTAACATTAGAATAATGTAATATTCATTAAAAAAATTACATAAAATAAATACTGAAAAAATGGTATGAAATTTGTAGACTATAAAAAATGGAGTTATTTCACATAATAATGAGCTCCTGATATCGTTGCAGCAATACAAGAGATGTGCAATAATACAAAACGGCGCGTCAGAAAACATCAGCAACAAATACTTGGGAAAGTTGGAAAATGCTTTTACTCATTCTTAAAATACTTGTAAGCATTAATGTGATTAATTTTAAACAAGCCAGTAGAACTGAAACAGCAACATAAAAAATATTATGTACTGTGTTTAACTCTCAACATTTGAACTACTATTAAATGCCAGGCTGACTGAGCTGCCAACAGTAACATCTCATGCTCTAATTCTGCTGGAGGCTAGAACTTTTGAACAAGACAGAGATTTGGTAGTCCACTCAAGGGACCACAATCAGGGATTGAATGGAATATAGGTTAAGATGTTCCATATATGTATGAGACGTTTTAGTATTTAGATAAAAGAACAAATCAATCTCAAGTATGTGATTGCAATTGAAGAAACAGGAGTTGTCATTATTCTAAGTAGTTAAGCATCCCTTTAGGCACTAGTATATAACTCTAAGCATACTTAAGGCATTAGTATGTAGCTCTGAACATTTAATATAAAATTTTTTCAATAAAACTACTAAATGAATGGAATTTATTAAAGAAATCGACATATTTTAATCATGTCTACCCTAATTATGTCCTTGTATAACCAAGTGTTGCAGCTTCATAGAGAACCTCAGGGCAGTGAACATCAGCTGGGAAAAGGTTGCAGACTGATTTCTATGGAGACAGCTTGCTGTCTGATGCGCCAAATGGCACTGGAGGATCAAAGTCTAAGTTTGCCCTAATGCAATTTCATTGTGGTAAGACACATTGAGGTTTAATCTTGTTAGGTGGAACCAGTTGTAAATTTGGGAGTGAAATATTTAGAGTATAAGTCAGGACGGAGAGGACAGACCAGAGATATGCAATGCAACAATTCAAGAATATACATTTCAAAGCAAAATAGGTTTTAGTCTTTGAGCAGCAAACAATTTTATTTTGTCACTAAGGTCTATTTTAGTGAGTTCGTTACATGGGATGCTTTCTTACAAAAGTAGTAACAAGGTGAAAATATCCATTTTAAGAATTAATTTAAAAAATAGGAGATTATTTAAAAACTAATACAAAGGGGAAAGAAAATTCATGTACTAAATGAACTGATTGTTTTTTTTTAAATGTTGAGAGAATGTACCTAAAAATAATTTTAAAATTTTATTTACAAACAAAATTGAAAACGAAACCCAAAAAATCAATAAGGTAATTTAAAATAAGTCCACAGCTAAACAAAACATGACAAACTGTTCTCCATCTAAATAAGACATGACAGTTCTACGGCTAATTTAGACATGACAGTTCCATAGCTAAATAAGACATGACAGTTCTACGGCTAATTTAGACATGACAGTTCAATAGCTAAATAAGACATGACAGTTCTACAGCTAATTTAGACATGACAAATAGTTGCACAGCTAAATGTAAAATGAAAACCTGAAGCCTATTCTGTAAGTAAAATGTTTCTATGTCTTCAGATGTCATTATAAATGTTCAGATGTATACAAAACATTCCTTGACCAGCTTTCATGAACTTGCCCAACAAAAGCCCCTTAGGTGATGCAACAGCAGAAAACTATGTTTCATTGAAGTATAAATCCATGAAAATAAAACTATTAGTAGAACTCTCTAGTTTTCAAAGGAATACAAGAATTGAGCAAATACATGGCCTTAGAGTCAACATTTTCAAACAATACAACACACATTTAAGGTTGGAACATTTCCAAAAACAATTGTACAGATTCAAAAATTTAAAAAGAAATATATATATATAGATGATTTATTTAAAAAGCAAGTCAAAATGGAGCCATGCCATCATTAAGGGAGATAATAAAAGCTAAATTATTTAAAAAAAATATATATAATTGAATGTTTTCTGAAGATGCAGTTTAAAAGCCCTGAAACTTGTCTGGGAATGATAGTTTCAAAAGTTTGTCTTTGCCATTAAAGTAACAAAATTAATATAAGAAATTATTTATTTCAACAATTCAACAATACCTATAGGCCTATAGGCCTAGAACTTGATTTTAAAAAAAAATCATTTTGCAAAATTAATATTTAAAATTTCAACAATACCTATGTGCCTAGGACATTTTACAAAATATTTTAAAAATTCAACAATGCCTAAGCCTCAATAAAAAAAAGAAATTAAGCTCTATTACTTTCACAATAATAAAGTTGCTTTTTATCTTTCTTAAAGGTGATTCTTTTCTGAACCACTCACTCTGAACTTTGAGACAAATCATAAAACAAAACAGATATCGAAATGTAAACTTTAATATAAAGAAGTCAATTTTCATCAAAACGTTAATTTCAGACTCATACAGTAAGCCCAGGTTGGATTGACTATAAACAGCAACAGTATGCTACAAACTGAATAGTTTCAAAACTCATTGGTGACCTTGGAGTAATAGAAACAAAGATATGGCAGTTGAGATCAGACACTAAGTGACCTACTTTGCCTTCAGCATGAAAAGTATTATCCTTGGACTCATCTTGAAGAGTTACCTCTTCTGCTATCTTCAGAAGTTTTAACATAACGTTATCTAATCCAGTAGACATCGTCCATAGCCTTGGTATCATTTTCCCTCAGCACTAATTATTCCAGATTCTGTTAAAGAAGAAGGTGAACTAAAAATGTTTTCTTTAATAAAATAAACTTTATAACTTATTAAACTATAATAAAACATACAATTATTTATATTACAAAAATGTGTGAATATCAGGCCTTCAATACACAATGGCACAAAACAAAGCAAAAGGATGACAAAGATAAAAATCAGGCAACTATTATAAGCTCAATGAATCACTTGACCTACTAACCTATTAACCTCTGTCTTCTATGTATTGACGCTCTGGCCCATTCTGGTGTGGTGTCTTTGGTCTTTTCGGGTTCGACTAAACCAGCCATTGAAATAGAATTATAGTAGCTATTATTACAATAGTAAAGAGATATTAACGTAGTATGCAGCTTTATAGAATGTAATTGTGTTCAGGAAATGGTGTCATTGTTTGTAATTAAAGAAATAGTATTTCAGAGACTAGAAAGATGAAATAGTTTTTATCTCAAAAAGTTGCACACAGATAGGAAATGATGTAATAGTTTTTATCTTTCGATAGGTCAGTTCAGAGACAGGAAATTCTTCTTCTTCTTCATCGTTCTCATAGTTATGTTGGTGTGTTCATATGACTAGACCAATACATGAGATGAACTGCGCAGTGGTTTCCAAATCAGGGAGCTCTCCATATAGTTTTCTTTCAATTGGGGTGATTTGGAGCCAATGCCTTATACGGGCCTCTTGGTAAAGAGAGCAGTTTTGGAGGACGTGGTCGGCATTTTCTGGTGATACTCTACATGGGCAGATTTCACTGGTTACAATTTTGAGCTTCCAGTTCATGTATTGTCGCATTCTGTTGTTTCCGGTCCTAAGTCGAAAGATTAGACGTTGGTCTTGTCGGGATAGCTTATAGTAAGCGTCATCTTTCTTGTGATTTGGATGGGAGCTCGTCCATTTCTCATTTATTTTATCTACAATTAATTTCTTCATTTCTTCTGGATAGAGTGCAGAGTTTACTTGTGAGTTTGTTTTCCCAGCCTTCTCATTTCCTGCTAGTTGTATATGAGCTGGTATCCATTGAATTACAGTTTTTTTGCTGTTGTTGTTGAGCTTTGTAAGTGCTGTTCTGAGGTTTTAAATATAAGAGGAATTAGAGTTTTGCAAGCTTTGGAGGGTTGTTTTCGCGTCTGCTAGAAAGACAATCTGACTGTGAGGGGAACTTGGATGATTTTCTAGCATGGTAGACAGGAAATGATGTAATAGTTTTTATCTTTCGATGGGTCACTTCGGAGACAGGAAATGATGTAATAGTTTTTATCTTTCGATGGGTCAGTTCAGAGACAGGAAATGATGTAATAGTTTTTATCTTTCAATAGGTCAGTTCAGAGACAATAAATGATGTAATGGTTTTTATCTTTCGATGGGTCAGTTCAGAGACAGGAAATGATTTAATAGTTTTTATCTTTCGATGGGTCAGTTCAGAGACAGGAAATGATGTAATAGTTTTAATCTTTCGATGGGTCAGTTCAGAGACAATAAATGATGTAATGGTTTTTATCTTTCGATAGGTCAGTTCTGAGACAGGAAATGATGTAATGGTTTTTATCTTTCGATAGGTCAGTTCAGAGATAATAAATGATGTAATGGTTTTTATCTTTCGATAGGTCAGTTCAGAGACAGGAAATGATGTAATGGTTTTTATCTTTCGATAGGTCAGTTCAGAGACAGGAAATGATGTAATAGTTTTTATCTTTCGATGGGTCAGTTCAGAGACAGGAAATGATGTAATAATTTTTATCTTTCGATGGGTCAGTTCAGAGACAGGAAATGATGTAATAGTTTTTATCTTTCGATGGGTCAGTTCAGAGACAGGAAATGATGTAATAGTTTTTATCTTTCATTAGGTCAGTTCAGAGACAATAAATGATGTAATGGTTTTTATCTTTCGATGGGTCAGTTCAGAGACAGGAAATGATGTAATAGTTTTTATCTTTCAATAGGTCAGTTCAGAGACAGGAAATGATGTAATAGTTTTTATCTTTCAATAGGTCAGTTCAGAGACAATAAATGATGTAATGATTTTAATCTTTCGATTGGTCAGTTCAGAGACAGGAAATGATGTAATGGTTTTTATCTTTCGATAGGTCAGTTCAGAGACAATAAATGATGTAATGATTTTTATCTTTCGATGGGTCAGTTCAGAGACAGGAAATGATGTAATAGTTTTTATCTTTCGATGGGTCAGTTCAGAGACTAGAAAGATGAAATAGTTTTTATCTCAAAAAGTTGCACACAGATAGGAAATGATGTAATAGTTTTTATCTTTCGATGGGTCAGTTCAGAGACAGGAAATGATGTAATAGTTTTTATCTTTCAATAGGTCAGTTCAGAGACAATAAATGATGTAATGGTTTTTATCTTTCGATGGGTCAGTTCAGAGACAGGAAATGATGTAATAGTTTTTATCTTTCGATGGGTCAGTTCAGAGACAGGAAATGATGTAATAGTTTTAATCTTTCGATGGGTCAGTTCAGAGACAATAAATGATGTAATGGTTTTTATCTTTCGATAGGTCAGTTCTGAGACAGGAAATGATGTAATGGTTTTTATCTTTCGATAGGTCAGTTCAGAGATAATAAATGATGTAATGGTTTTTATCTTTCGATAGGTCAGTTCAGAGACAGGAAATGATGTAATGGTTTTTATCTTTCGATAGGTCAGTTCAGAGACAGGAAATGATGTAATAGTTTTTATCTTTCGATGGGTCAGTTCAGAGACAGGAAATGATGTAATAGGTTTTATCTTTCGATGGGTCAGTTCAGAGACAGGAAATGATGTAATAGTTTTTATCTTTCATTAGGTAAGTTCAGAGACAATAAATGATGTAATGGTTTTTATCTTTCGATGGGTCAGTTCAGAGACAGGAAATGATGTAATAGTTTTTATCTTTCAATAGGTCAGTTCAGAGACAGGAAATGATGTATAGTTTTTATCTTTCAATAGGTCAGTTCAGAGACAATAAATGATGTAATGATTTTAATCTTTCGATTGGTCAGTTCAGAGACAGGAAATGATGTAATGGTTTTTATCTTTCGATAGGTCAGTTCAGAGACAATAAATGGTGTAATGATTTTTATCTTTCGATGGGTCAGTTCAGAGACAGGAAATGATGTAATAGTTTTTATCTTTTGATGGGTCAGTTCAGAGACTAGAAAGATGAAATAGTTTTTATCTCAAAAAGTTGCACACAGATAGGAAATGATGTAATAGTTTTTATCTTTCGATGGGTCAGTTCAGAGACAGGAAATGATGTAATAGTTTTTATCTTTCGATAGTCAGTTCAGAGACAGGAAATGATGTAATAGTTTTTATCTTTCGATAGTCAGTTCAGAGACAGGAAATGATGTAATAGTTTTTATCTTTCGATGGGTCAGTTCAGAGACTAGAAAGATGAAATAGTTTTTATCTCAAAAAGTTGCACACAGATAGGAAATGATGTAATAGTTTTTATCTTTCGATGGGTCAGTTCAGAGACAGGAAATGATGTAATAGTTTTTATCTTTCGATGGGTCAGTTCAGAGACAATAAATGATGTAATGGTTTATCTTTCGATGGGTCAGTTCAGAGACAATAAATGATGTAATTGGTTTTTATCTTTAGATGTGTAGCATCTTGTTTTAAAATTTTTCTAAAGGAAATGTTTGATAAATCATTGTGATTTATATTTATTGAAAGTATCTAAATATTCATTAACACATGCCAGTAGTTGAGCAGCATAAATATATGCTTGCTATTGAGACTGGGGCTAGCTATTTGGTGACAAGTTAAAGGACATGCATGAACTGATTGCCGTCATGGTTTATATAAAAAAAAATTTACTAGTCTGTCAAAAGTTGAAAAAATGGCACTTAGATTGTATTGCCTATAAGCTCCAATTCACATTAATTAATTATATACTTGATTACTCAATAATAATTATAAATTAAAGAATCAACTTGTACAAAAAAAAACACTTTTGGACAAAGAACTTAATTCTCCAATGGGGTCTCAGGACCTTTTATTCAAACAGTAAGTAAACTAGTAGAGTTAATTTGTCAGTAAACTAGTAGAGTTAATTTGTCAGTAAACCTGTAAAGTTCATTTGTCAAAATTTTGTTCCCTGTCTATGTTCTCAGTTGTAATGATCTAGTCAGACTTATTTAGTTGCAATGATAAATTTTAGTGGATTCTTTGACCTCTATGACAAGAAGACTTCAAATAAATTAACCACAGAACAAGTACGAGAACAGAAAATTAAAATTCTTTATTAATAAATCAAAAGAGCAATCACACACATTCAAATCACTTAAAATGTATTTGTTAAAAGCTTTCATATTAATTAATTAAACAGACTCTCAACTTCCATCTTTTTTGTAGTCTTACAAACCTATGAGATCAATTTTAAATAGAATCTTCCAGTCTAGTTCTATTTACTCTGATAAAATTAAAGCACATGTTTTTTTTATCATACTAATAAAGTTTGACTATATTAAAACCCCAAGGCTTATGGCATAGCTCTTTTACAAACCTCGACTATTTGTCATGCTACGACGCTTTTGTGCCATCTGCTGCCTCCAGTTATTAGGTGAGTCATTCTCCTGTGTACTTGTTTGAGGCTCTGGGGTTTTCTCCTGTAAGCATCAATGTAATGTACCAACTAAGTTCATGTATGTTTATTTTGATTCCTACCTATATATTATATATTCAAATAAACAAAAAATGCACACTCATATTAATTTTATTTTAAAAGAAAATGTCTAAATACAAAGTCAATCACATAATTGAATTGGATTCTGTGCTAAAAGATCAATTTGTCACAAAATGATGTGATCCTGCAATGAAAAAACAAAAGGAGTCAGGGGAGAATCTGAGTGGATGGTATCAAAGGTGTCAACTGTTATTTCTTCTGTATAGCAGCATAAGAAAGATCATGTGAAAGAGTGAACACAGGCCCACCAATATTCAAAGAGATTATTACAGCCTACAAATAAAAAAAAATGCTTATACTTAAAGCAATATCTCTTCATGGTTATTTTAGTGGTCAGCTACAGAAACAAGTTAACTTTACTACATCTTCCAATAGGTTTCTAGGTGTAAGGAAAACTTGTCTTTTTAGTTTAAATGACAGTGAAATAGCTGACAACCTACATTTGTGAAATAGTTGACAACTTATTAATTGAAATGAATAAAAAAAAATACAATTGAAGACAGTAGTGAGGACAAAGTTGGCAGAAATAAATGTTTTGTTTGTTTTGTGATTGCTCTAAAACAATAGGAAGACATCAAAGGCAGATAACTCATTCATTGGTCTCACTTTTTTCTCCACTTTTCTAAGCTGAACTTTCCAAGGAGAGGCCTTCTCTTGAGTACTGCCACTTTTACTAGCTGGAGGTGCATGGAATGGGGTCTTCACTGGCGTGAGGGATTCTTTGGACAGTTTGGCCTGGTCTCTAATGAGTTTGTTGGTTTCATTAGTAACATCTTTCTTTTTCTCTTCTACAGGGGGTGCAGACTTGAGGTCTGGATTAGAAATGTAAATGTGAATGCCACTGCTAGCACCATCTGTCTTAAAGGATTATTAGATATAATCAACTCAGTGACAACAATAAGACAACAATAAGAGGGACCACACTTACCTTCAGAATGTTTAACAGAGATTGCAGTTGTCAGGGATGACCTGCCAATTGTGTTAAATGAACCATTTCTTAGCCTTGGAGCCTCAATTCCATTGGTAATTTCTTTAGCAGCTTTCACGTCTGTGGAGGGTGCAGTTACCTCTGTAGTACTAGGTGTTTCATCTGACACAGAATTTGACCTGGACTTGCTGGCCTCAGTGTCAGTGCTGGCCACCGATGGCCTAAAGCCAATAGGGTTATAGGCACTTCCAGTGAAGCTGCCCCTTCTTGACCCATTAGTCTGGCTCTTATCTACCACCGAAGGAGACTTGACAGAGCTGACACCACTTATACTTGATTTTCTTAGCACAACTAGCTCCTCCTTTGCAACACTAGAAGGCTCAGACTTTTCTATTGTCTCAAATGAATTACCATCTTTACCACTGACCTTCTCAGTTGTATTAAGTGTCTCAACATTTGACACTTTTGTTGGATCTGCATCTCTGGTCTTGAACTTAAACATTTCTGTATACCCAGGTGCTCTTAAAGATGATGCTCTTGTGATTGTAGTGTTTTTACTGATATCAGGCTCAGTGGTAATATTGCCTAATGTTGAGCTTATTTTGGATGCGGCTACTGGATTAGTCTTGAGGACAGAGTTTGAGTCTGTGGTTGCAGACTCAATTTTGAGATTACCATCTGGTGAATCAGTAAAATCCAAACCTTTACTATGGGAAGTAAGGGAAGGTAAGGCACTCTTTTTGCTCATGCCAGGTCTGTCAGCAACACTGAAAGATGCAGATCCAAGCATAGTCCTTGCAGGCTTCAGTGGTACTGATGGCTTGCTAGGCACTGGTGGTGGTATTTTTGCTGGAGGCTTAGCTACCTCCTGTTTCACTGCAGGTGTTGCAAGGTTAATGTCAGGTTTAGAAGGCAGCACTTTGTTGGCACCAAAAGACAACTTGGTGTCCCTGCGCTCTGGTGCAGTGGATGACTGTTTGTCCTTTTCTAAGAGTCGAGTGGTAGGGGATGCGTCACTCACTGTGCTGTGATTCTGAGTTTCTTTCAGGACCTTAGTTGCAGGTTTTGGTATCACACTGGGTAAAACACGTGGCAAGACAAGTGGCTTAGATTTTATCTGGGGAGCTTGATCATTGTCAGAAGCCTGTATTCTCTCTGCTGGATTTAGAACTTTACTGTCTGAGCATTTGTCGGTTTCCACTTCAGTTTTCTCATTTTTAGTGAAGACCTTTAGGAAATTAAATAAATGATCAGTTTTTTTCCACACACTTTTAGTATCTGGTATTAAAGGTTAGCATGGAATAAAAAAAAAACACTTTTATTATAGTGGTAATCAGTATTATTAGCATTTAAATATATTTTAAGTAATTTACATAAATTGCTGGCTATTATGGAAATGTTTTTTACAAGCATACTGATGATCTACTAGATTTAGTAATCTATAAATCTAAGCACTATCATATCTGATCCTTTGAAAAGAAAGCTTAAGTTCCAAGTAGCTGCTTTTCAAATGGTGCATTTTGAAAGTAACCTCTTCTCATAAGACAAGTAAGAATTGGTAGTTTAAAATTATGAATGGGAAATAGGTTCAAAATTAAAGAAGCAGAAGGCAATGTTTAAAACTGACCTTATTTTTACTGAGTCCTTCTAAAAGTCCAGGGATTTTAACTCCTCCAAAACGTTTACCAGGGTCACTAGGCAACTTGTCTTCCTCAGCAGCAGGTATAGGAGGCAGAGGGGAATCAGGCTCTTTGACCTTGGAACTGGTGCAGCCATCAAGGTCATCTGTCTTCACTGGTTTAGACTCTAAATCAAAATTCAGAAGCAATCAATTTTATTCTCTTCAACAATACTATTATTATTATTATTATTATTTTTTTTTTGCAGTCACTGAAATCAAGGTTTATTATGTCCGCTTTGAAAAGAAAGTCTTAACTGTTGATATGGGAATGATGGACAACTTTTTTTTCTATAAAAATGAATGTGAAGTCCATTCAATCCCTTTGGTTGCTAGGATCACTTGTCAGAGACAATGTTTGTTTTGTTTTTCTTTGTACAGTATTAAAAACAAGTAAAATGTGAATGTAAAAGATTATAGTTGTTTTAACAACTTTGGTAAATGGGAAAAGATACATTTTACTTCAATCAACCAATACAATGCTGAATCTTTTTCCTATTGGGAAAACATAAAATGGAATATTGTTTAAACAGCTTTAGTAAAAGCTCAGAAGGCCCTATACATAGAACAAAATAAAATTAATAAATGTTAATAGATTTGTATGTCTGTTTCTTAGACATAAAAAAAAAATAACAGGACTATCTACTGTTTCAACAATCTAACAAAAATGTGCAGTTACTGCATTTAAATGTAGATTGTCTCCCTACCCTGCCTATATAAAATTTATAAATTACCTGACGAGTCAATAAATATTCTTTCTTCATTGTCACTGGGTAGGATGGCAGCTCGTGTTGGTTTCTTTCTGTTAGCAATGGATCCCTTCTGGCTGAGTGACCTCTTGTGTTTGGACACTTCAAAATTTAAAAGTGACATTCCAGGCTGCTGTAGAGTTACACAAATCTAAGTAGTACCGCTTAGCACCTTACTATCTCAATAAGTAGCATCTTACTATCTCAATAAGTAGCACCTTACTATCTCAATAAGTAGCATCTTACTATCTCAATAAGTAGCATCTTACTATCTCAATAAGTAGCATCTTACTATCTCAATAAGTAGCACCTTACTATCTCAATAAGTAGCATCTTACTATCTCAATAAGTAGCACCTTACTATCTCAATAAGTAGCATCTTACTATCTCAAAAAGTAGCACCTTACTATCTCAATAAGTACCATCTTACTATCTCAATAAGTAGAAGATTCAGAAAAGGAAAACAATTTATATATATTTTTTATTTTGCTATTTATTTTTCAGTCATGTGTCTCAGACTTGCTAAGAGTCAAATGTCATCCAATGGAAGCTAACCAATTGTAGTAACATAGAAACATGATCTTATTTAATTATCTGTGCTATGGTTATAGATCAGCAGGCCTTGAAGGGAAAATATTTTTTTGTTGCTTTCAAAGCTCATAGCTTAGTTCAAATTACTGGACGTAATCATCTTCTTTTTTTGAATTAACGTCTGAATTTTATAAGAAGAATGATGCAAGAAGTAATTAAATGATATTTTCAAAATATTTTAAACCCAATTACCTTAAGCAGAGAAAAATCAAGATCATCATCATATTTGACTGGGATGCCATCCACCTGGAAAAAAAAAAAAAAAGTAGAAAAGTAAGAAATCTAAAATCTAGAACAAGTATATATAGATAAATAATGTGCAGTTATTTTGCAATTATTAAGAACAAATTATGGCTTAAACATGTTATATGTTAAGTCTTTTACTTTGTCCTCATTGCTGGATGTCTCCATCTTTTCTCTCTCTCCATTTTCAGCCTGCTCTTTCACCTTATCCTCCTCCTCCTCCACAGATATGTCCATACCATCCTTAATAACTTGAATATCTACAGAAATTTCTTTATTTATGTCAGGGACAATGAGCTCGATAGGTGGCTCCGTCAGAATAATTTCATCCTCCATAGTGGAAATCTGGTTCAGAGAAATCAGAGGCATAATGACGAAATGTTATGTAAGGATAAACCTAAATATAACAAGGTGACAACAATAATATATATAATACCAATAGAGACTATCAATATATGTAATACCAATAGAGACTATCAATATATCTAATACCAATAGAGACTATCAATATATCTAATAACAATATCGAAGAGACTATAAATATATCTAATACCAACAGAAACTATAACAAGCAAAATACAAAAAAATAATTTTTTTAATAAAAAAATCTTTTATTAAGTGTATCAATTAGTTTTGATCAGTCATGTAATTAAAATTGTAATAGATCTAGACTAACAATAATAAATCTATGCGATTAGAAATATTTTACCAATTGTTTTTGTTTATACTGATTTGATCCTTTAAGTTTTCTCAATATGCTATCACTTGTCTGGACCAGTTAGAAAGGGGTGGGTGGGAAAGAAAGGGGTATCAGGGTGATCGTTTTTTAAATGTATTTATAAAAAAAATAATTAATGACCTGAATTCGAACTTGCGGGCTAAAGGTTTCTCAGGCTTCTCAAGCCAACACGGATTGAATAATTATCTATTGTTTCTATTTCATGTTTATGTTCACTAAGCCTCAGATGATAACCTATAAAGGGGACTAATTCAGCTTATACAAGCACTTCAGTCAAGTACTATTTCTTTCCATTCTTCAAGATACCAGACAAAATAATTAATTACCAATAGTTTATTAACTAATTGGTTAATTTTTTTTTTATTGATTATTGTGTTGTCATATAAAAGAAATAATTGTGAGAAAATTTCAGCTTGATCTCAGATTGTGTGCAGAAGAAATAATGCATACAAACTTTTTAAGAGACAGACAGACAGACAGAGTGACTTGATATAAGCTTTGTAAAAATATCTAATACCAACAGAGACAATAAATATATCTAATACTAACAAAGAGAATAAAAATATCTATAATAGAGACTATCAATATTTTAATACCAACAGAGAACATCAATATATCTAATACCAATAGAAACTACCAAAATATCTAATACCAATAGAAACTACGAATATATCTAATACCAATAGCAACTAGCAATATATCTAATACCAATAGAAACTACCCATATATATAATACCAATAGAAACTACCAATATAACTAATACCAATATAAACTACCCATATATCTACTACTAACAAAGACAATGAAACAATGAATGTGTTGTTGTTGAGTTAAACTTGATTGCATGTATCAATGATTTTGGGGAATTCTTTGTCCTTTCTCAAACACTACACATTCCATAGTGAATAAAGCACAGAAACTATTTCATGAATATTAAGTTCCAATACTTTAATTGTTACACCCAAACAAGAAAAACATTTTTAAAAAATACTTTTTAAAAAAAAGACAAGACCTCCTTTAATATAAATAAATAAAGAGTGATTATTTTTCTCTTAATAACTAATGAATGTTAGATTTAAAAAAAAAAAAGGAATATTTTTTAAGGCGCTATGACAAACATAAATATGAGAGTTAAAATGGCAAACTAATCTAACAATTTATGAACAGATAGGTCTTAATATTCTTCTTGAGTGTATGAAGCATGTTGTCATTTAATTTTCAACTTATTTGTACTCAACATTATTTTACTAGGTTCAAGTCCCCACCTGAGTACTTACTCATGAATGTGAAAATCTGAAACTATGTGAATCACAGTAAGACACTTTGTGGGATTCTATGGTGAAAACTATATGAAGCCTTACATATGACATTATGTGTTTTGACATCTGTTTTGTCAAGACAATATCAAAGTACTAAGGACTTATTCATTAATTCACTTACAGTGGCAGGTGCACTTCCACAGCCAAGGTCTAAAAAATCCAGAACATCTGGAGGGTTGCTCACTCTGACATCTGAGATGGTTTCATCAGCTTTAACATCAACAGCATCCACTCCAAATAGCAAATCCACATTGGATGCAGGAGTGGCATTGGAAACTGGAGTTTTCTGCATTGAGAATCATTATGTAGAAACATTTAAGGAGAGAAATTAAATCTCAAACTAGTTTACAAGTTAAGACCAGTAGTTTACAAGTTAAGATCATCAGTTTACAAATCTAGGATGATTAGTTTACAAGCTAGGGTGATTAGTTTACAAGCTAGGGTGATTAGTTTACAAGCTAGGGTGATTAGTTTACAAGCTAGGGTGATTGGTTTAGTTAGGATGATCTGTTTGGTATTTGTAATTGTCCATGGAAATAAAATCAATCTTCAAGTAAACTTTGAAAAAACACTAGATTTAGAGTTTTAAGAAAAACAAGATCTCCTTTCACATAACTGTATACTTAGTTGTATATGGATCACACACAACAATTTTCTATTTACTTTGCATCTAGTGAGTTTTATCTGATTGCCAATTAATGAGAAGGAAATAAAATGGATAGTGGTCATCAAGGAAGTAGCTTGTTCAAATTTAAAAAAACAACATATATATATAAAATATATATATAACATATATAAAATAACAAATCTTGAAGATATAGATCCAATGTTCCAATTGGTTACAATTGTTCAGCAACACATGACTAAAGCATTTATAAAATGGTCTTCTTCAGGTAAATAAAAATTGTCTGATATGCATAAAGGTCTTCTGCAACTGCAACTTGTAAGTGGGATGTCTGACAGACCAGAAAAGTGGTAATACATAGACTAAATATGATGCTGATACAGAGTGCACTGAGACAGAGTGGTGATGCTGATACAAACTGGGTGCACTGAGACAAAGAGGAGAAAATGATACAAACTGAGTGCACTGAGACAAAGAGGTGAAGTTGATACAAACTGAGTGCACTGAGACAAAGAGGAGAAAATTATACAAACTTTTTGAGTGCACTGAGACAAAGAGGTGAAGTTGATACAAACTGAGTGCACTGAGACAAAGAGGTGATGTTGATACAAACTGAGTGCACTGAGACAAAGAGGTGAAGTTGATACAAACTGAGTGCACTGAGACAAAGAGGTGATGTTGATACAAACTGAGTGCACTGAGACAAAGAGGTGAAGTTGATACAAACTGAGTGCACTGAGACAAAGAGGAGAAAATTATACAAACTGAGTGCACTGAGACAAAGAGGTGATGTTGATACAAACTGAGTGCACTGAGACAAAGAGGTGATGTTGATACAAACTGAGTGCACTGAGACAAAGAGGTGATGTTGATACAAACTGAGTGCACTGAGACAAAGAGGTGAAGATGATACAAACTGAGTGCATGGAGATAAAGAGGTGATAATGATACAAACTGAGTGCACTGAGACAATGAGATGAAGTTGATACAAACTGAGTGCACTGAGACAAAGAGGTGAAGTTGATACAAACTGAGTGCACTGAGACTAAGTGGTGATATTGATAACATGACAAATTCTAGAATTGTATCATGACAAAGTCTAGATTAGTCTGAACTTGTATCATGACAAGCTCAATTGTTTTCTTGTACTGGTAACTTATACCCAACAATCTTCTAAAGCAGTTACTTTCAAAATTTTAAATTATTCTTTTAGCTTCAGCCAGAGATGAGTCCAAGTTTATTTAAGGGTAGTAAACTAGCCTGCATGAAGCAGGGCACACAGCCAAACATACAGTACACTCACACAGTTCAATAGTTGTCCAATGTAACCTTCAACACATAGTTTCTTCACTGAATTCCCAACCACACAAATGTATGGCATTCAAAAGAAGAAGATGGTTAATTCAAAGAAGACTTCATACAATTCTGTCAGTTTGAGCTAACACACACACACACACGCCTTCTTCTCCATTTCTAAACCAAGTTTTTTTTTTATACTTTTCTAATAAATAATGTTTACAGGATATAGTACAGATTAAGTCTATGTTAGCTTATTTGCAGATATAGAATGATTAGGAAACACTCTAGACATAGAACAAAAAACTATGAAGATGGTTCATTTACAAATAAAGCATCTTTCATGTCCATTTTAAATTCATGATGAAGCTATATAAGTGGCTCTCGGGTACGCGTGTTCGCATAGAGAGCTCAATGCCAGTGTAAATCCTGGCAGTAGAGACCCCCCCCCCCTTCTTGTTTTCCCCCAGTCAAAGAAGATTGTAAGAAAAGAACGAGGTCACAACTACTCACCAGATTATCGAATGTCACAATGACATGAAGAGAAGAGAGAATTATTATTATTGTCAGGAATGCTTGAATAGTCTCCCTTTGAATCTGGACCATGTCACAACGTAGCCTAAAAATACTATCGATCCCTTAACGGAATTACAATATTTTGCTAGAGTTTGTTCCCAACAATGATTCCTACAGCCGAGTAGTTCGCGTGGTAAACGGGACCTCGAGAAGACAGAAATAGGAATGAATGCAGTCGTAGTAGGTAAAGTCTTATTTGGATTTCTTTCAAGTGGGGTTCCAGTAATAAAAAAAAAAGTATTCATTCTCCATCGGCTCGCCCATGGAACCGTGTTTTGCTGGTTAATTTGTTAGCAAAGCTTTGACCCATGACACAGTGGACAGACGAGCCAGAAGCTTTAACCCGTGTTTCTCTGTTTTGTTTGTTTGCATGCTAGTTAGTAGATTATTGTTAAGAAGTGTAGATGTGTTTCAACCCGCTAGTGTAAAGCCGCGTTCTAATTGTGTGTGTGTGTTTCCTTGTCATGTTACATTGAACGTATTCTTTCCATGAATACAACTTCTCGGGTGTATAAGTTTGGGTTGACAAAAAGCCTACCGGGGGAAGAGACAACATAAAGAGGGTAAAAAGACAAAACACATTTCCTGAGAACTTTGACGGTTCTAAAACGAGAAAGACGTGGGGAAATCGCGTTAAAATGTCAACTGCAGATTCACATTTTCATTTTGCGAAATATTTTGTTTTATTTAATGTAATTTTACAATGCGATCTTATACCAATAACACCAAAGTGAGAAACTTTAACCCATGTGACCAACCGTTTTAGCTCACTCAAGGTATCACTCAGGTCTAAGCGTTTAATTAATTTATTTGCACGCTATCAATCATCAATTTTACTAATTTAGCGATCAAGCGCTAAAAACACAGCCACCCCTTTTGGCATCGATGTCACATTTTACTATCCCCACTTTGACACGTGCCACACTAAACTCTTGACAAGAGTACGCTCCCCTTTTCCTATCTTGGCAAACATCCGTTGACCCCCTCCCCCTTTGTGGGGAGCGGCTTGTCACTTCAAAGAGCCCATTCAACTCTACACCTCGGGAGGCGATGTCTCCCCGATCGTCCAGCGCTAGCTATCATCAAGGTATAATCTCCCTTGATCTGGCCGAGCTCTGATAATCTCCCCTTCATATCCACCTGACCAACTGGGCTGATTTCCTGGACTTTCAACTCGCGCGGGGACCTCGCTGGTAAAGACGACGGATAGTCTAGACCACCTTTGCACTTATCTCCTGCCTCACCCCCCTCTCCACGTGTATCGTCCGATCGCATTCTCGCTGGAGAGCTGACAGGGAGCACATCTATCTCTTGCTTGAGCTCTGGACTATTTTCATTCCCTTATTTCACTTTGGATTGGTGGTATGTAACTTAGTAAAGTGCTTGAGAACCATTTTACTTAGTGTGACATAATGGGGAACTAACTATGTTTGATAACTTGTATAGTTAGGAGTGATTCCCCTTATGTAGTTTATAAAAGGCCTTGCCAACTGTGCTTAGTTGCCACTTGCTCCTGAGTTACCAGCTTGACCACTTGACCTGTGTTGTGAATAGTATTTTTTTTCCTGATAGTGGTCGTGTGTCATGGGGTACTCGGAGAGGTGTGCCCTGCTCTGGAGATCTTTGGGCTGAGTATATCTTTACTATTATTGTATGTTATATAATGTATTTATTTGTAGCTATAGCCCAAATGATTTCCAGGCAGTATATTTTTACCCTAATGTTCTGCATCCTGGGAAACTCTCAAACGTGACATATTATTGTAACCTTTCTCTGAGGGATTCAACCTGTATTGAATCATCAGATGGACTACATATTTTTATAGCATTGTCTCTGAGGGATTCAACCTGTATTGAATCATCAGATGGGCTTTTTAAACGGATGTCTATAGGTGGGATTCTATGAAGCTTGTAGGCTCATAGGTTTCCCTGAAGCCTATAGTTCATCATGACCCTTTTTTTTGTGGCTAAAACTGGCTAGTGTCAGCCTGATGCTTGTAACCCCAGAATGGTCAAAAGTGGTCATGTGTTGACCTGAGGCCTGTGACCTTTATTTTACTCATGTAAATGTGTATTCTCCAGAATGTGACGATAATGTAACATATGACTAGGGCTGTGTGCCATATTATTTTTGAGTATCTTTTGTTTACTTTTTGTTGTGTCGGTCTGTGAATTGATGGCCATTTATTTACACATTTATTTTACTCATGTAAATAAACTTTGTATATATGTTTACCCGCGACTTTGTAAAGTCTTTTGTTGCATACATTAGTTAAATTGTAATCCTGGAGGTTATACCTATTAACCTAGGCAGTATAAGAAGGGACCAGTATACCTCTGGACAAACGTGCCAGCGCACTTTTAACACTGACCTTTTGATCTAAATACCTAAATCTAGCTATAATTCTAATTGAATATTTTAGCTATACCCGCTAATAGGTAAATTAATTGATCAAAATTTGTTATATTGAGTGGGGTGCTCTTTTAGAATCAATCCCCATTACTATGTAACATGGGGTACTCTTACAAGCAACCTCATTTCATTTGTAATGTATATATATATATATATATATATATATATATATATATATTTGTGCATTTATTACCACATTATTTGTGTATATATTTGTGCATTCTTATCATGGATAATGTAAGTAGATTACTGTATACTTATATTTTATATCATGACTTTTGTGGCTAAATGTTCAAGCCATCTGGACTAGAATTTATTAACAATTCTTACCAGATGTATTTAGCTCTTTAACTATTATTAATTTAACTCTGATATTTTAGCGCTCAGCACGAGCCTTCAATATATTATCCTTGATTAATTCCTTGGCAGGGAATTAGTAAGACATTTATGTAAACATGTCTTATCACTAAGTATGTATTTACTGATGCTCTGTTTACTTATGTGAGAGCCTGGGCGAGTATCAGTCGTTGATCTCCATGTATGTACTTGCTATTCACTGTGACTGGTGGACATCACTTGTATTACTTATCACATATCACTTATTACTGTTTGTAATTTCCCTTTATGGGAGTCCCCATTATTATTGTTATCTCCCTTGATGGGGCGCTATATTCATTGTTAGTTCCCTTTGATATTTATGAAACTTGCTTATAGTTTCTCTACATCAGTCTGAAGATGTCCTTCACGGAAAGGCATCTACCTCCCAGTGTTATCATTATGACTAAACCAACGCATACATCATATCGTTGCAGCTTTTATTTATAGGCAACATCCGCCTGAAATCTTAGCAACCTAAAGCTGATACCTGAGATGAACTCCTATTGAAAAATCAGAGCAGGAAGGACTAATCCTCCCGTAATGCTCTGGCAAGAAACTTAGCCGTCCGGCGTAGTGCCTCATAGCTACCATACAGTTCGAGTGACTGCACAGACAGGTCCCCCCTTAGCTCGCGGAGCTGGGGACACTCGTACAAGACATGCGCCACTGTTTCAGCGCTCTCTCCACAGTGGCGGCATCGGGAGTCAAAGTTCGTTCGGAACCGGGCAAAGTATGCCCCTATAGGACAGTGTTCCGTTCTGCATTGTGCAATGATCGATTGCTCTGACCTCTTCAGTCGCCACCATGGATCGTCGCGATCTGGGTGACGCATGTGCTGCCAGACACTACGTGCTCTGTCGGATTCCTCCCAGGACTTTAACCACTTCTCATGAATGAGTGCTCGGATTTGTGCCGTTGCTTGTAATTACGTGCTTGGTGCTTCGAGGTGTGTGGCTGCCATTGCACCCTCCCTTGCGAGGGCGTCTGCCGTTTCATTGCCCTTCACGCCGCAATGTGAAGGCGCCCACTGCATAAAAACGACAGCTCCAATAGCCCGGCGGATGTTATCTGCGGCGCCGACTGCCTCTTCTATTACGGGTGACCCACCCCCGCCGCCACCCATAACTAGGAGACTGGAGCGAGAGTCGGTGACCAGCACCACTGTAGTGGCGCTAGTTTCTTTTAGGAGCATTCGGGCCCTAATGGCCTCGAACGCTCTAGTTATCCCTGTAAGTTCGGCATCCATGGAGCATGCAGCGTAGCTGCATGGACCAGAGAGCCTGTCTTGTTCAGTCCGGTCGGGGTACACTATAAGGGCCCCATACCCCGATCTATCGGGGTCCCTCATTACCGACCCATCAGTGTAGCAGAAAATGGCATCCGATGGGTAGGATTTTATTGTCGAGTATGCCAAATTTTTTAATGTGGCAGGTGGTAATCGCCTCTTGGTGGCTCCCTCTTGCCCTAAAAGGGACAGATTTATTTGTGGGGCCGGCAATCTCCTCCACGGGGGGCACGCACTAATCCTCCTAATGGGTATTCTGTCGGTGGAGAGTCCAGCTGTTTTTGTCAAATTGGCCGCTATATGGAGGAACGATCGCATTTTAATGCGGTTCCTCTCTCTCCACTGACGCACTAAGATTGAGGTGGGTAGCCTAGAGTCGCCCCTTTTATAGCGCTCGTAGGCCATGAGTACTGCCCTCTCCCTCCTAAGATATAGGGGCGCCACGTTAGTAAATATTTCAGCAGCGTTTGTTGGGCTTGTCCGAAAGGTGCCACTAATGAACCTTAGAGCCTGTGCTTGTACTCGGTCGAGTGATTCGAGGGCAGTCTTGCTAGCGTATACTTGAACTGTATAGCTATATTCGATTTGTGATCTGACTGCCCCGAGGTACAATGTGCGTAGCATGTCAGCTTTGGCACCCCACTTTGTGCTGGCCAGCTTTCTTAGTAACGCTAACTTCTCCGAGGCTTTTCTTTCAACATCCTGGACATGCTGGAGCATTGACAGTTTTCTATCTAGGGTAACCCCTAGATATTTTGGCGTATTTTCACGTAAGAGTCGCAGCCCACCGAGTTGAAGCTCGAATGGAGCCTTGAGAATGTCGATCCCTAGGCTGAACAGGGACCAGGTCGTTTTGGCAACGTTTATCAGAATCTGCCATTTGTCGCAATACGAGGATATGGTTTGGAGGTCTGCTTGAAGTGCCGCCTGAATTTGGTCGGCTTTCTTCCCGGTTGACCAGAGGACAATGTCATCAGCATATAGCAGCTTTTTTGACCTTAGTGAGCTGGGCAAATCGTTCAGAAAGGCCATGAAAAGTGTACAGGACAGGGCGGAGCCCTGAGGCAGGCCATTTAGTTGTTGTTTTGGCTTGCTAAGGGAGTGCTGGTATCTTGTACGTGTGCTCCTCCCTGACAGAAAGGATTGTATCCAATTGTATATCTTGCCCCGCACACCCATGGCTCTTAACTTTAGATAGAGGCCTTGCTTCCACACACGGTCGTAAGCCTGTTTTAGGTCTATGAATACTGCATATGTGCTCTCGGACCTCTGGAACCCATCGGCCACTTCCTGTGCGAATGTTGTGACCTGGTCGATCGGGCTCAAGCCTGCCCTAAAGCCGGCCTGCTCTGGCGCCAGGATACCGGCACTCTCAAAGGACCACACTAGCCGCTCGTTAACCATTCGCTCAGCAACTTTGCCAAGCGTTGAGGTTAGTGAAATGGGTCTGTAGGACTCCACGTTAGTCGCGTCTTTTCCTTTCTTAAGGACTGGTACAATGATAGCACTCTTCCAGGCCCCGGGCAGTCTGGACTCTGCCCAGGTTCGATTCATAAACTCCAGGAGTTTACCTCTTGCAATGCCCCCAATGTGTTTTACCATCTCGGGGGTAACCTTGTCTGGCCCCGGAGCTTTTCTGTTTTTACACTTTGCAATCGCTCTATCCAGCTCAGCACGACAGAAGGGCGCATTGCACGTTGCTTGGCTTTCAGGCTCATCTGGCTCCCTCTCGAGCCTTTTACGTTCTTTGTTGAGGGCTTTGGACATGGCTGACTTCTTTTCGGGCTTGCTGATTTTAGCAAAATATCGATTCAACAAGCCGGCCATTTTGGTTACCGTAGAGACGGGCCCTCTGGGTGACAATAGAGGGGCAGCCGTCCGCGCTGTGTCTTTGGCCTCTAGGTTTCGCAGAAGACGCCAGGCTTTCGAGGAGTCCCGAAGATCCATCCCGGCGCAGGCAGTGTTCCAATGGTCCGACCGGACACGTCGGGCCAATTCACTCGTGGCTCTACAGAGCCGATTGTACTCCCGCCGGATTTCAGGGGTACCCTTCCGTTCAGCAAGTCTCCGGGCTCGCTTACGTCTCAGGACCAGCTTATTCAATTCCTGAGACCACACACGTTTCTGCCTTACGCCGGGGTAAGTCCGCGGGACAAACCTCTTGGTCGCACCCAACATAGCTGCTGTTAATTCGCCGTATATGGTATCGACGTCGCTATCCTCCACTGCTAAATTCATAAGGGCAGTGTCGACTGCTGCCTCGTACGCTGGCCAGTTCGCCTTGGTGTAACTCCACTTCCGCGGAATTTTTGGGGTTACACCACTGGCCTCTGAGAGGGCTATTGTGACTAATATGGGTCTATGGTCGCTCCCAATGTCGTCCAGGACTTGGAATTGTGTGTGAGATTCTAAATTAGCTGTAATTAAGGTAAGGTCAGGCCTAGATTGGCTGCCATTTCCGGTGTGATATAAGGTTGGAGGAGTATGTTTATTTTGCAGACAGAACAAATTAGAGTTATTGAGGAGTTCATGGACTTTATGTCCCGACGAGTCAGTTGAATCATAGCCCCACTGTTGAGACTTTGCGTTGAAGTCTCCTGCGATGACGTTGTGAGAGGTGATATTGGTACAGTCATATTCGAGACTTATTTCGTGCTTGGGAGGGTTGTACAGATTTGTTACCGTGAATTTACGCCCGAGTTTTGTGTATTTCGAGGGTGATGGCGTCGGTACGCCCGTGCACTCGTGGACCGGGGACTTGTGTAGCAATCAGGTTGTTGCGTACATAAGTTATGATCCCCCCGGCAGTCTGTGCATTTGCACTTAAATGCTGTATAACCGGTGATACTGGCATTACGTTTGCCCGTAAGAGTCTCTTGCAATAAAGCCACATCTATAGCCCTCTCGTGGAGGAGTTTTGAGAGCTCTAACACCTTGGGTATTACCCCACAGATGTTAATTTGTAAGATCAGGAGGGATCTAGTGTTAATGGGCCTAGTCCCTGTGGTGGGTTGGGTCCCACTAGTGTCAGTTTGGGATGTTTGGGGGCCGGAGGCTCCCGTCACTATTTCGCTTCCAGTCATATTTGCCTGCCGTGTATCTGAGTCGGCAGGAGGTTGTGGCAGACTTCCATCAACCTTGTTCGGATCGGACCTCCGAAGGAGGTACGAATGCAGTGTTCGTTGAGAAGAGGACTTTGGTGGAGGAATTTTAGCCAATTTTTCACGACCTGACAAATTCCCCTTCATCGAGGCCGCGGGGCGACTAGTAGTGGACTTTTCGTGGCCGGGCCTGACGCCCGCTACCCGGCGCACGGAGCCTGTTCGGGTCTGCTCGTGCCCGCTTTTTCTCGTGTCTGTGCTTATCATGATTGTATGGTTAAGGCCGTTGGCGGCCTTAGTTACTGCTCTAATGCAGCAGCGTGCATGGCCTGCACTTGTGTCGCCACTAAGGACAAGGTAGGAACCTGTCCAAGCAATCACCACCACAGTTTGGCATATAAGTTTCCTGCAAGGCAGGAGTGGGGTGGCACGCGTTTCTCGATATTCCCAGTGTCAGAATTACCATTGGCTGCGGCGGTTTCCTCCACTAGCGCACCAGGGAACGGGCTAGATAGAGCCTAGCTCGTGGGCGCCAACCAGTCCGTCCGACGCAGCCCGCTAAGGCCGCGCCAGTCAGTCCAGTCTTTGCCCAAAGAGAGACCCGCGAATCAGCCGAGTCCCAGGAGAACCCGACCAACCCTCGAGTTGGTGTCCAGCGCTATCCGCTTTTCGGAGAACCCGTTAGGTCTCTTACTCACCGTTGCCCCGGGGCCCCACAGGGGGGGGCTGGACATAACCCCTTTGTTGATACCAGATCTGCTGGCACCAGATCTGCAGACATCAGTCCTACTCATCCTTCAAGAGTCCAAGTAACAACGCTAGCCACACACTCGTCACTGGCTTGACTGAATGGTAGTCGTAGCTTAGCTCTGCAACCATACAACGTTGGACGGCAACCGGAGCCTGGATCCACTACGCCATCCCACCAGCAGACAGCATCAGTACCAGCCACACCCGTCTCATTAGTGCAGCACCGGACCCAAAGGTAAGCAACCAGCTTAATGACACTCAGACCACTTGGTTCTCAAATCTAATGATGATAGACTCCTACCTGTAAATACGCTAGATCCCATCCTAGCAACTGTACAGCATTTCACCTTTTTATTATCTTATTTTGTATAATAAACTGTACATAATTTTACATCTAAATTGTTGCCTGCATTATAACGCTGTGCTGTAGTTTATATGTGCAAGTGCGGGTTCTCAAACTATAAAATCCCATAGACACCCAAAACAGCCAAATCTTAATCCAACTTGTCACAACACACACACAAACGAATTCGAGTCCTTCATATCAAGTAACGCCCTCATGAGAGTCGCGCACTTCAGATTGAGAATCATGGTACTAGAGTAATACGAAAAACAAGATTAGCAGATCAAAGCTGTTACTCGGCCTATAGAAAGTTGTCAAGTACAGCGGTTCTAAAAAAATCTTATGAGATTAGATGCAATAGTTAGTTAGTGGCTAACCTCTTTAAAAGTAGAGAAACACTGGAGTATAATTTATCTATAACTGTTTAGATTAATTAGTTTAGGCACGCTAGCAATGGATCCCTTCTGGCTGAGTGACCTCTTGTGTTTGGACACTTCAAAATTTAAAAGTGACATTACATAGTGGTAGGTCCTCTTTAAAAAAGAAAAAGACTGACCCCGACGAACGGAGAAGAATGATCACTTTAACTAGCTAGATGGTTGAGTTGTATTTTAGTGTATAGCTCTACAGAGATAGAAAGCAAATCCATTTAAACAGCAGGTAAATTTTTTTTAGATAGCCAGTAGAGAGTGAGAGATCGTTTTTTAAAGATTCCTGATTGAGTATTCACAAAAGTAGGCCCCCAATTAGATCTAAATTATTCTAGAAACAAGATGCAAATTGTGTGCTAACCCAGACCGCCTCCCACGGCACTCCAACAAGCGAGGCCCAAGGCCGAGTAACCCGAAGAAGAAGAAGACGAATGTTCCTAAATATGCTACCTCAATAACAAATGACTTTCCTTTTAAAAGTATGATTAGTCATTTAGCAGCATATTAAAGGAATAAGTGTTTTAATGTACATTTACTAAAGCTTACTGAAATACAATATAGGCCTTTGTAGTAGTCTTTTTTTTTAAAGGCATTAGAGTAACAATATATAGGTAGATCTAGAGTCTATTATTAATTTGAAGAACAATTTTCTTTTGATTTGTAATGACACAATGAAGCGAACGTAGATCTAGAACCTAGCAATGCTTCAGTTTGATCTGTTAGTAGACTAGATCTTGCAAATAAGTAGCACACATTTTCTCTATGGATCAAACTCAAAAACAAGAATAACATTAAAAAATACTTTTAAAAAACAAAAAAGACAATACCTTGAATAAACAACTTATAGAGCGATTATTTTTCTCTATTTTCTCTTCTACAGCCAAATTTAAATGTATTTTATAGATATTTTTTTTTTACTTTGAAAAATTATAAGTCAGACTGAGTTTCCCACTGTGGCAAACAAGTTGGTGATTCTTTTCACAGCAATATACAATATAGTCTACAACAACTGTTGAATTTCTAGGAAAATCGTTAGAGCCATTTTCGAGATCCGTGTCCGGGAAGATACGAGTGGAACTAAAAGGCGTCAATGAATGTTAGAAGTTAAATGTGTTAGATCTAGCCTAGATTTCGTTTTTTCATTGTCTGTGTCTGCTTGAATATTTATGTTTTAAAAAAAATATTCAGCTTAGAAAAAATAGCAGACGAATTACAAAGGTTGAAGAGCAGAGTCAAGGTTAAGGTCATGAGAGACTTCATTCAGCAACCACATTCCTGGGTAGCGTAGATTTTGAAGTGAGTAGAGCCCCTTGACAGCTGTGCCAGTAACATGAATAAAATGGGAGATAACGCTACGCTCACGCATCCAGAATTCTAACAAGTTATCGAAGTTGAAACACGAGGGGCACTTAGACTTCATTAATCTATCAAGAGAGACTTTGTCCACTAAGAAGTAAAGACTCGTGTATTTATTTGCACTAATATTAAACATTATAATTTGTTACCATTCTGTTCAAATAGATTACATTATTAGACAACATTTTCAGTAGATGATATCTAGAGTTACAAAGTACAGGAAACAACGATGGTAAGCTAATACGTTCGACCCATTACCAATTCTCCTGATATGATAATATAACTGATATGAATGTGTATATAATTGTATTTGATGGATATAAATGGCTTTAAAAATATTTAAACACCAACATTGACTTGCACCTATCATGCCCCAATAAGTCAACGCAGTTGGCAGGTTATAGGGAACGAGCTGAATACAGAAGTCTTGATGTGGATCACAGCCTAACGCCAAGGTCCAGGATGACGTACAGACCGGGCTACATCATCCAAACAATCACTTCGATACTGCGGGTAGGTAACAAGGAAGAAGACTGGGCTACATCATCCAAACAATCACTTCGATACTGCGGGTAGGGGGAGGTAAGAAGGTAGAAGACTGTGAGGAAGCGAACGAGAGGGATACAGAGTAAATCGCAGAGATAACATTCTATTAATGCCACACACACTCACACACATCTTCTACATTACGCATTATAGGCCTACTACAAGCAAGCACAATGCAAAAAAGAATATTAAAAACATGAATAAAAAGGCAAATTGATATTTACCATAAAAAGAACAGTGATAGCTGAGTGCATAGAGTTCGATCCACGGACCTACCATTTAGGCAAAAGACGATACAAACAGATCATCTTGACAACGGCCATTAAGTTTTACGATTCCCTTTTACATTCCAGATCACACAACTAATATAGTGCAACAACTTACCAAGTTGCGATTGTCAGTCATACATACATTAGACAACACACACATAAACACAGCATACACAAGCTACTTAGATAATGAATTGAACCACACACACGCTATGAAAGCGTAAACCAAGGTCCGAATCTAAACTATGCGGTACACACACCCTACCCAACACACACACACACACCTCAAACGCAAAAATGACAAGGTACCTATTACATTTTAAAAGACAAGCGCAAACAAAACAAACACACACATACACCAAAAGCACATATTCATGAAGTGCAACTTGATTCCCTTTATATTTTTATATAAAAAAAAAAAACAACGTGTTTATTCACATTTGAGCGAGAGAGATTTAAATAACAAATGAAATGGGGGAGGGGGGAGCAAAGTGAAAAACTAACCAAGCGTGTCTTCACACTGTCCCATAATGCCATGGTCCGTGTCATAGAATGTCAACAGCGACAAAACTTTTGTAAACCCCAGGCTCCCACACGATGCAAGAAATAGATTTGCGGGAATCGTTATAATTCTAAACAGTAAAAACCTAGGCCTAGCTGCCTAACTCAATGACTGTGCATTCATTCAGGGAAAAAGGTTTTTACACCAAGCCTGTAAAAATAGAAGCCCTATAGCAGAATTCCAACAGATACACAGTATACGAAGCGAAAAGCAGTTGTATAGCTAAACTCTATTTTCATAGTCGATGACAATACACGAATCAATAATAAAAAAAAAACAATTATTTAATCATTTAGGACTAAATGTTTTTTTTTAAATATATCAGAAAGGGATCTAAACCCTGTAATTTTCATATTAATGACAGTAATTGGCGGTTCTTTCCCTTAGATAAGCTTTGTTTATACGAAGCATTCTTCCTTTTCTATAGCGTGTTTAACAAGTTTGTGTGGACAAACAACATCGGAAGGCCCTGGAGTGATCCACTAAAAAGGAAAGTTTCAATTTGTTCATCATATATGTCAGAAGCTATGAACCACAAACTATCAACAATTACAAACCATCAAGAACCACAAACTATCAACAATTACAAACCATCACCAACCACAGCTCTTTCCTCCTCCTATACAAAAGAGACGCGTGCGTGTTGTATTACCGGTAGTGTTGTATTGTTGGCCCGAGTGAGGAGACATTGCTACTCTTCCTGTGTATTCAATGAACTGATTCAAATATAAATATTAGTCAACGTGAGCCTGGCCTAACGGATGTTACTGCATGATGATCTCAAATCTAAATGCTGGTTGCTGAAAGGAGAACCTCTCATCATATACCTAAACAAGTTTTCATTTGCATTTGGTTTAGTGTCTAAAGGTGCTCTATATATTACGGTGTGGCCTCCACTTGTAATAAGTTCTTCTAAAAACTGCTTCAAAAATGTTGTTTTTGAAATATCTTTGATTTATATATATAACTAAATGCATTTTTTTTCTATTTAAAAAACAAAAATAAACATTGCTTGGAAATTGTTCGTAGATTGTAGAACAGAAAACATTTATTTCAGCAATACTAATACTTTAGAACAATGTTATTTAGAATGAAAAATATGTAAACAAATTACCCCCCTTACTAAATATAGTCTCCCCTAATTTTTTAAAATATGAAAAAAAATGTTTTACATAGTTTTTTTTAAAGATTCCAATTCATAACATAAACATTAGCCGTTGCAACAGAACTTCGAAATGTGCAAATTATTACGGCATGATATTTTCAACATTTTCTCTAGTTTTTTTTTAGATCTAAACTGGACAGTCAGTCAGACGGACGGTCGGTCGGACAGACAGACCACATTCAATTAATAGCGGCTTTCCCCCTTTAGGCGGCCGCTAAAAACGTAACTTTCTAAATGTTTTGTATTTCTTCTCTATCGTTTCAATAACTCCAATAACATTTGTCCTAACATTTGTTTCCTTAAGTAAAGAGGGATATATTTCAATGTCATCGTTCTCGCTATACAATGTGCTTTTGCAAAGAATGATATCAATAGATTACGGGATTTTGAAAAAACAGAATCAGTAGGTTCTAGACTTGTTAAAAACTGTGGAGATAGGTTTGACACTTGTCCTCAAATCTACCTTTATACAATATAAAGCAATAGAACTTATAAAAAGATGCGGGCATTAATTTTGATATATCGAACGAGTACTTCTGAGAAAGATAAAATTATTTTATACATGTTTCACACATGAACTCGTAAGAAGCCGCTGAGGTTAGGTTTTACTCAAACATTACATTTCACACAAACTCACACACAAATTGTATTTACAGTGGCGACCTTGATTTAACCCCAATATAATCAATATAAAACTTTTTTAAAATCATTAAATATACTTCATAGCTGAACAAATTTGTCTTCTTTTGGATGTGAAAATTGCGGTGATTTATATTTTACATAGCTATTGAATATCGCGGACTGCCCTTGTTGTAAAAATGGTTTATACGTAAGTGCATACATTATTTTTTGTTAAGACATGCTTAGAACGGGATTCCAACATATTTGATACATTTTGACATGATGAATACGATACAAAGATACAGAATGAGATACCACGCATAACAAGATTTCAAATATAATGAGGGCGATGGGTGAAATCTTGATATTCAATAGTGCGTTTAGTTTTTGACATTTCAATGTCACAAACAGATAACACACACATATGCACATACACACACATGCACATACACACACATGCACATACACACACACGCGCACACACAAACAAAAAACAAAAAAAGAAAGCATCTTTTTCCTAAAGTGACCGATTACGCATGAGTTAGATGCACCAGCTTTCAAATGCATAGTCACACTTTGTTCGAACTCTGCGCCACTGCAAGAGAGCAGCTGTTTAGTGATCTCTGTGTGTGACAAACTGCTAATTCATCTTCATTATGGATCAGATGTATACATCTCATTTTCAATCAAAATAGCTGGATGGAGAAACCGTTTTGTTTTGTTTACACGAGGTTGAAAAGAAAATAAGAATGATATGCCGATATTTCTGGTCTCTATGATCTGTGGGCTAGTCGGCTAAGCACAGGGCTGATTTGGTCGAGTGTTCTCAATAGTAAACAGACCGTTATTTTGAAGAGAAGAAAACAAAACGTGTCTATAATACACAAGTGCCTGAAATACAGTTCCTTAACATCTAGTGGGGCGCGACGTCCTCTCCATGGGTAGGGGCGCCCTCCTCATTTCCAAATGCCGAGATGCGAACTTACGAAAAGCGCTAGCCACTAATCTAGCAGTAGGATTCAAACCTTGGAAGTCATGTTAAACGACAAGACATCTATCACTCTGTCACCCAAATGCCTACATTCAACAATTTATCCAGTTTTGAAACTAAAGGCAATTTAAAGGTTCGTTTGACTACGCCGATCACATGACAAGTTCAGAGGTCACTACAATGCTGTACACAAACACACATCTATCAAAGTACTCATTATGGATGAAAACTAATTAGTTTATCGACCCAAGTATCGTTACGTGCTGAGCGTTAATCTATTCCAAACTCGGAACTAATGGGATTAACACAGAACAGTTCACTTCTTCCCCTAGTACTTTCCCTACCGCCCCGTCCTATATTTGATCCAGTTTAACACTCAAAGGTGTTGGTGACATTTGTTTCGCTATGATGAAAAAGGTGCGTTTGTGTACAATGAACAGAAACTGTTATCATGGCAATATTTTAATCTTTATTGCGAATCCTCAAGAAGAGCAACTGTTTTAGAATCAATGCAAAACTTAAAACGCCAAAACTCTATTGAAATATGAACTCTTCTTCGTCAGAAAAACAAAAATGTTCTTCTTACTTTGTGATTCCGTATGGATGAGGGAAGATCCACCAATCACAATATGACGTGGCGCGGGTAAATATTCACAAAATAAATATTTCGACTACATATTTTGGATTTAAGCAGAGTTTCGGCAATTAGCTTTACTCTAAGAAAAAAAATCTACTCTGCGTGATTTCTAAAAGAAAAAAACAACAACCTGATATTAAAAATAAAAATTGAAAAACAATTCATTTACCTGATACCCAACTATTTAGCAAGGGGTGGTATTAAATGATATCGCAAATGCCAAATGTCATAAAAAGATGAAATATACTTAATTTTCTAGGACCTGTGGCATATTACATCTCCAGAAACGATGTTTTCCCTTTGCAACTTATCATATCACTAAAGAGGCCAATCCTTAATACACAGCTGCGGTCACAGGTTGGGCATAAGTAATCATAAGACGCTGTAGCACTTTCACCCTTTATTATACTTCTGGTGTGTACGCCATCTGCAATCAAGGTTCCTTTCCTTTATGCTAGCTCTCCATCGGGATCTATCCAGTGGCTCTTTTTTTCCCAACTGTTGGCGTCATTTTGCTTACATCAGGACACCTTAAAAGTAGACGACCAGCAGGTCTCATGCCTTTTATTAGATCACCAGGCAGAATGTCTTGTGGTATTCTGTGAACATGTCCAAACCTGTCAAGGCGTCTGCTGCTGATAACAGCGCACCCTGCTCTTCACAAAACTTCTTTATTGGTTATTTTATCATGCCACCATATTTTAAAAATCCGCATTAAGCACCGGCGGTGGAAGATATTCAGCTTTTTTTCCTGCCTAGAGTAGGTTGACTATGTTTCACTATCGTATAGCAGAGAGTAGGGCTTTGGTATTAGTAATCAGCAAGGTATTGGCACACACTTTTTTCTGCAGCCGTGACATGGTGCCATTGCCTTGGCTATTCTTTATCCAGAAGCACATCGTTGGGTATGATGGAGCCAAGATAGCAGAAATGGTCAACAATTTCAAGAAGTTGGTCATTAATGGTCACGTGAGGTGCAGTGTTTGTATTTTGAACTAGTATTTAAGCCAAATTTCTGGCTTGCAGCAGATAGTCTGCCAACTAGGGTCTGAAGCTGAGTAGCAGATTCAGAAACCATAGCTGAAACATCTGATAAGTACCAAGTACCTTTGTGTTTGCTCCCAATCTGGATACAATTGAAGAGTTTTCCAGAGAATATTGAATGGAGAAGTACACATTCGCTGATGTTGTTATAAACCTATTGTAGCAGACAGAAACAGACTATACCAAACAGTGAATGATATCACGTATTCATTGTATAAGTGATCAGCACAGCTGGTAGCTGGGTATCATAGAAACAGCACGCATGTCTATTTCGGGTTACATCGAAGAATGGTCAAGAACCAAGTTAGAATTATTATCCCTAAAACTAGATCAACATTTAAAAAGGAAATTACTAAAAAAACTGACATTTCGCACAATTACTTCTTTTACATGCCAACACAAGAATTAAAAAAAATATATCAAGCAATTAGTTATAAAATATTGGTAATTAATTATTTTTTATTTTGGTATATCGAAACAGATAAAGAAATTTTACTTGACTGATAAGGTAGTATAAGTTGAATTAGTCCCTTTATTGTTTATAGAAAAGTTCATAAATAACTATAAGACCTATTTTTCCAGACAGAGTGGTTAGCATGTTGGCTTAAGGAGGCCTTAGCGCTCGAGTTCGTATTCAGGTGGCTCCCTATATATATATATATATATATATATACATTAAAAAAGAGATCATTCCCTTTTTTTTCTGCCCTGCCCCTTCCTAAGTGGTCCAGACAAGATCATAGCATATTGAGAAAGCTATAATCATGAAATGCGCTAAACAAAAACTATTGGTTAAAATATTTCTAATCGCAGATATATTACAGATTAAATTTAAATTACATGGCTGATCCAAACTAATAGATACAATTACTCTATAGAGGTTTTTTTTATTTAAAGTATTGTTTTTTATTTGCTTGTTGTTTATTTTGAAATGGTTTATTTGTAACTGCATTCAAAATACATATTTATTTCTCTTTGCTTTCAAAATACATATTTATTTCTCTTTGCTTTCAAAATACATATTTATTTCTCTTTGCTTTCAAAATACATATTTATTTCTCTTTGCTTTCAAAATACATATTTATTTCTCTTTGCTTTCAAAATACATCGTTATTTTCGTTTCAAGTATGTTATTTCATGAGACTAACACTTGGTGCATGGGAAAGACGACTTCGTTTATTTCATCCAAAGGCATGTCACTCACTGGTAAGGACAACATTAAAAAGCTGTCATTTCGTCACTGATAGATGACAAAATTCGTTGGTCAACAGAACCTAACAGGGCTAGCGACCATTTTTTTTTCGGCAAACATTTCGGTGCCCAGACCAAACAGAAAGGGAAAAGCCCTGCCGATGGACCCACAAAGTCATTACGAAATACGTAACTTTCACAAAAGAGAGCTCCAGTCTTCTTGGTTTGGGCTCCAGTAGCTTATAAAGTTCATGAACACATTCATTGTCCATGTTTGGCACATACAGAAGATATCATTCATACAGAAAACTTATTCAACCAAACAGACTTTCGAGTAAAAAAAAAAAAGCTGTATTGCTTTACAACTAATACGAGTGGATCTCAAAAAGGGTATCGAGTACTCCCGTGGTACTCGATACAAAAGTTACAACAAAGAAATTTCAGTGATTGGCGGGATAAGCGGAGTAAAACAAATTGGTAAAAGGAACAATGGATTAATGTTACATTAATGAAAGCAGACGTGTACACATAATGTCCACGTGTACAAAAAGTTGAGAAACACTGTCCTATTTAAAGCATACGTTAGATCCACCTATATCTTTGGGCAATGAGCCAATACGCTATTGATAACCCCAGCCGATAAGCTCCTTATTTTTTCCTACAACTGTATTCATTTATCTGTCACACAATCAATATACAGACAAGAGATTTCACGGTAAATGGTTTGACGGTCCAACACATAATTTACACCCCTTTTAGCCGCCCCAAAAAAAAATGCATTGATCATGTCATCAGTGGCTTCGGCCAAATGTAACCATTAAAAGATGCTGAAATGTTTACCTTGACATTTGCCTGTTTTCTTTGAACATGAACAAAGTCCAATGTGTTTTCCATCTCTCCTGCCTTGATACAAGTGTATGCTGATACAGTGGAACCGTAATCAGTGGATAGACCGTTTTGATCATGGGAAAAACGTTTCATGGATTTAAGCGACATTTTTAATTTTTTGTTAAATGCAATGGAAAACCTTCAAGAGTTGAATGGCATTTTGTTTATACTTCCGTTTGACTTTGTCTTGAGCATCAAATATCACACCTAGACGATGAGATTTGGTGAATTTGTTATGGACTTTGATAACATGCTGATATAATAACGTGCTGTATCAAAGAGAGAGATATCAACAGACTTGTCATGTAGCACTAGATAGATCAACAGACGTGTAGTGTAGTACTAGATGACGCCAATATTTCGGTATATAACATGAAGCGGTAGCCGTTAGAAATGTGGGGGTCTTATGCGAGGCCCGCATTACGAACTGAGGGGCCCAATTTAATGGAAGCTTGCAAGGCCCCTCTTCTAAATGTGTTGACAATAACAACAATTACTATGAATTAGATAATTATATCAATATTTGTTATACAACATGCATGGGAAGTAACTCAAAGGCGCCATTAGTACAAGTTAAAGTGACGTCAGGTCTACACGAATTGTGTTGACCTTTAAACCCTACATCTTTAGAGGCCTGTGACAAGAGCCATGACTGTTAGCGATATTCTTAATGTAAATTGCACGGCCAATGCCAGGCGCGGGGCCCAATAAGAACAATCGGTAAAAATCGGCCTTAGGTCGGCCCTGGTCTTACAAGCGTAAATATCTTTGCGAAACTTGAATTAGAGAAAGTCGTGATACAATCTGCATTGTGATTAAGTAGACAACATTTGAAATAAGAACAATCCTATAATGTTGACTAGCTGACTTCAAATACAAAGTCTATTCTAGCAACCATATTAACAAATAAATTCAAAATCTATCATAATAATCAAGCTAAAACATCGTGTTTTTTTTTAAACCGTTCACTTTTTATGTATCCATTAAACGTGACATCGACCTATGACCCACCCGCTGGGTCGGGAACTATAGCCACCAAACTTCCTAGCTCTTTTACGCCTTAAACTTGAGATACCTTTGTGCCGGGGGGGGGGGGGAATTCCTGAACATTCTATGGATTATTTTTTGGTAGTCTCTATCAAGTAATTCCACCCACTTAATTTGAAGGGAGTGGGTATAACGCTTGTAGAGCACTGTATCTACACGTCTGTAGTGAGAATAATTCATCCTTTAATGTGACTAAGTGTGAGGTAGTATGTAGGTAGTAGACTGGATAATTAGGCAATATTTTAAGATGTATACATTAGAACAGTGTTTCCCAAACCGTGTTCCGAGGAACCCTAGTGTTCCTCGAGACCTGAATAGGTGTTCCAGGAACAGTAGACCACCACGTGAACTAATCTCTAGAACAAGAAAAACATGATTAAAAAATACTTTTTAAAAAAAAAGCTTATATTAAGTGTACATGTATCAATTAGTTTGGATCAGCCATGTTATAAAACTATAATGCGATTAAATTAGACATAATAAATCTGTGCGATTAGAAATATTTTCCCTAATGGTTTTTAACTTTTAGCTTTCCCAATGCGCTATGATCCTATCACTTGTCTGAATTCAGTTGTGGAAAAAAAGAGAGAACAAGGGGGGGGGGGGAAGAGAAAGAGGTATTTTGGTGAAAGTTTACATTATCCTTTTTTTTTTTGAATGCATAAAAAGAGTTTTCAAGGGTACCACATCTGTCAAGTACGATTTCTTTCCCTTGTTCAAGGTACAAAACAAAATAATTAATTACCAATAGTTGATTAACTAATTGGTTATTTCTTTTTATTTATTCTTGTTTTGTCAGGTACAAGAAATAATTGTGCGCTATGTCAGCTTTATCCGAGATTGGGTGTGGGAGAAATAAAAAGTAGGAACTTTTTACCAAACAAACAGACAGAGTGAGCTTTGTAAAAAATAAGCAAAGTGTTCCGCTGAATAATCAGAATGAGCGAAGTGTTCCGTAAAGGGAAATAGTTTGGGAAACACGGAATTAGAAGATCATGTTCAGTTACAGCCAGACTTCGTAATACATAGAAAAGCTGGCCATTGACAAGAGAAAGTTAGATCTAGATCTCAATCTTAGATCTTATTCAGTTTATATGGATCTACAACTGTATATAGACCTTGTTCTAACCGTTACACTTTGATATAATCTAATAAAATATAGATCTAGATCTAGAATATTTGCCAACCGTATATAAACACACACAAAATAGAAAATGACACTCATAGAAATAAATAAATAACTTACCAATCGAAGATAAGATTTGAAGATGTATCCAAATCTGCTATTTTGCCATAAACACACAAAATTTACTTCAAACACAAATGCAACAACAAAAAGTGTAGAAAATATGCACAAATCCTTCCCCTAAAGACAAAAGCACACCGCTACACGTGTGTAAGTGATCGCGAGCTCATAGCCTGTGTGTAATCTGCCAACAGTATGTGTAAAACGTACAACACAATTATGACCCGTCCAAAAAAAAAATACCACACCGATCATGGCGTAAACTCGTAGTACGAGTGCCTCGTTCTCAGAAGTCTTTCCACACAAGTTGTGTCAAGTTCAAGGCGCCGCCGTCTGCAAATATTCCGTTCACTTCTGAATAGGAACATCACGTCATTAGAGCCGTGAATAGCATGTACAGAAAGAATAAACACACATTTTAAAAAGGATGAAAGAGAGAGAGAGAGAGAGAAGGAAATACTGAATGATACAAGAATCAAGAAAGGAAAGGTTGATAAAAAAAAAAAGCTGAGAACTAAAGAGAAAAAAAAAACACATTCATTCGGGCATATGGATGGATGGGTGCCATAGATTAACGGATGGACGGACAGTTAGCCTACAGACAGATACAAAGACAGGTATAAAGACAGACAGATAGATAGATAGATAGATAGATAGATAGATAGATACAGAGACAGACATACTGATAGACAGACATACTGATAGACAGACAGACTGATAGACAGACAGACTGACAGATAGATAGATAGATAGATAGATACAGACATTAGACAGACAGATAGATAGATAGATAGATAGATAAATAGATAGACAGACAGACATTTAGATAGATAGACAGACAGACAGACAGATAGATAGATAGATAGATAGATAGATAGAAAGATAGATAGATAGATAGATAGATACAGACATTAGACAGATAGATAGATAGATAGATAGACGGACGGACGGACAGACAGACAGACACACAGATAGATAGATAGATAGATAGATAGATAGATAGATAGATAGATAGATAGATAGATAGATAGATAGATGGGTGGATGGATGGATGGATGGATGGATAGATAGATAGATAGATAGATAGATAGATAGATAGATAGATAGATAGATACAGACATTAGACAGACAGATAGATAGATAGATAGATAGATAGACGGACGGACGGACGGACAGACAGACAAACACACAGATAGATAGATAGATAGATAGATAGATAGATAGACAAAGTGTGAAAGAGAAAGCAAAAAAAAAAAAGGTCCAGTCAGAAAAGTGAAGAGAAATGAGGACCTGTGACGTCATACAATGAGGGCTTGTGACGTCAGTCAGAGAAGACCTTTGACGACAGTCGGAGAAGAGGACCTCTGACGTCATACAATGAGGGCTTGTGACGTCACTCAGGAAAGAGGACCTGCGACATCAGTCAGACATAAGGACCCGTGATGTCAATCAGAAAAGAGGACACGCTCAGTGTGTTTCAAGTTCTCACGGTCCAATTCAACTACAAATATTGACAAGACTTTACGCTTGCGTTCCCATTTAAACCCTGTTTAAAGAATATGAGAGAGAGGAGACGTCCCCATCATCAAACACTCCGAGTATTTTGGGTTTCAGTCAATTGTTCCATTCATAAGAAGTGACTTTGTTGGTGAACTCTACGAGCTGTCACATGCTAAGGACACTGAATTCAAGAGCATGTTCGGAGCCAACGAGACCTCATTACGACACTAATTAGGTCAACACAGAGGAAATCTTCTGGAGGAGTAGGAATATGTTTAACAGGCAAACCAAAAAAGAATACTTAAACACTAAGGTTATCTAAGGGTAATAACCGTTAATTACCTCGTACCATGTAACAGGATTGGGCTCCTTTTCTACTAAATAAAACGAAATTAATTAATTACAACCAATTGATTAACTAATTGGTTAATTTTTGGGTTGATTCCTTTCTTGTCATCGACTGTGAATGATTATGCAAAATTTCAACTTAATCCGAGACTGGGAAGTGGGAGAACAAAATCGTGACAAAACGTAATAAGGGCAATAATATCCGTATATATATCTCTCTCTCATTAAGTGGCATTTATTCCCCATGTTTCGAGATCAAACACAATAATTGTTTACTTTTTTATTCTTTCATGTTTTGTCAAGTGCAATGAATAGTTGTGCAAAGTTTCAACTTGATCCTGCCTGCTGCAGTGGACTTTTTCTGTTTTATAAGCAGGCATAAACCGTCAAAAAAGTGGATTTTCATTTTTACTTTTACTGAAAAACTGAAGCAAAGGCCTCAAGGATTATTGATACTCCAGTACCACTAGCTCACAATGTTTAAACACAAAACTAAATATGAAAACCAACTCTTAGAGATTTAGTGACTATGGAAGTAAATAAAATCTTACATATCTGCCCAAGGGCTGAGAAATAACCAAGCAAACATCGAGACCTTAAATACGCCAGATTTGTGTTATTTGATGCTATTACTGCTGCAGACCTGCCACATCACCAGAAAATACCTCAGTGGACAATGATATGGGGACTATACTAAATTGCGTTTCCGTTTCACGAATCCCTGTCAGTGCCAGAGTATGACACTTGGCTCATGTTTGCTATAATATCAGTACTAAGAGTGAGGGTGTGGGGTGTTAGACATCTCAAAGACTTCGGTGCAGAGAGATCGGAGACTCAACAAGAAGCGGGATTCTCGTCATGTGTTTTAAACGGGAGTTTCTATCAGGTGTAAAGAGATAGCAGCGTAGTCAGGTCAGCTATTATCTAAGCTGTTTGTAACATGCTGATAGTAGGCCTACATGGGTAAGCTTGAGTAGGCCAACAAACTCAATGTTGGATCATAGAACAGAGAGCAGAAGTGTCTTAGAGCTAGTGGGATGAAAGATGACTGCCAGGCTCATTAAATAGAAAACGGGCAGGTCGACCAGTGGGCAATGTCCTATAGCATTAAACCAAGCAAAGACCAATGCGCTGACCTTGATGTCTTAAAAATAAAAATGACCTTTTCAGCAACGTTTAAACCGAGACCAATCGTGACGTGGCAATGAGTTATTGTTCTAAACTGCCCAAAGGATGTGACGTCGCGGGTCAGTGTGAAGGCCTTCTATAACGAATGGTCTGGTAAAATCACGTCCGGGTGTGGAAGGTGCGAGCCTTGGGCTTATTGATTTGACGGGGCACGTGGAAGCTGGCACGGCATGACAATAATACAAACAATACAAATAATACAAACAATAATAAGGGATTTAAAATTTCAGAAAAAGTGAGAAAAAAACAGCTGTGACCCTCTACTTGTACCACACAAACTGGCCAGTTAGACTCTAGATGTTTTCTATCAGGAAGGGCTGCAATCACGCCAACGGTCTAGTGCGTGGCCATCTAGAGCATGCACATGTTTAAGGTGTGTATGAATGGCCTGTTAGACGTGTTAACAAAATGACACTGTTCAGTAAGTATATATATGGAGCAAATATTTGTAGACATTTGAAACGCATTTGTCGACGACGAAGTTTTACAGTCAATAAAAGGAAATCCTGTGCAGATTTGTAAACCTAGAACTAATGATGTGTACAGAAGGTAATCTGGAATAACTTCTTTCTATCAAGACATAACTAGTAACAAAACAATCGCTAGAAAATATAGACTCACACGAACGAAGACAAAGACCGGCCCACCGACCTACGATCGACAGCGACAGACAGAGACAGACAGGCAGACAGAGACAGACAGAGACAGACAGATAGATAGATAGATAGATAGATAGATAGGCAGCAGACAGACAGACATACAGATAGATAGATAGATAGATAGATAGATAGATAGATAGATAGATAGGCAGCAAACATATAGATAGATAGATAGATAGATAGATAGATAGATAGATAGATAGATAGATAGATAGATAGATAGATAGATAAATTGGTTGATTGATTGATTGATAGACAGACAGACAGACAGACAGACAGATAGATAGATAGATAGATAGATAGATAGATAGATAGATAGATAGATAGATAGATAGATAGATAGATAGATAGATAGATAGATAGATAGAAGCTAAGGTAGACATCACACTATGAACAGATCGAAGATAGGAGACAACGACCTAAAGAACTCACTTTGTCAGGGCATAGACAAATGTAAGAACATAATCCTCCTGTCAGAATGTCCCTCTCTGCCAAATACCTCTCTATCCTTATTCGCCATTCGGTCTTATCACTCCAGAAAATGTGAAGAGAAGATAACTCTCCGACAGTCTTACTTCTGGCAGACGTAGGGCAAAACCTTCGCCATGTTCAAAATACAAACTGGCAAACGATACTAACGCCAGACCAGATGCGTGCCAGGGAAGTGATGCCAGTCCACTGGGGAGACATCAGCGGTGAATGAAAGAATTGGTTGGAACGCCCAGGGGTCAGCAGAAGTGAAAGGAACGACTTCTACTTCTCTGTACTTTCTTTCCTTACAAATTCCAAGACTCTTTCTTTCTGCTCGTATTTTTCTCATTTGTCAATATTAAAACTAAAACAACCAAAATATTAAACAAAGCATATCTAAAGAGGAAGAACTCCGCTCTTAAAACTATATCTACCATAATGTACAAGTTATTGCCCTTATTCGATATCAAACAAAATAATCATTACCAATAATAAATTCACTAAATGAGTATTTTTAACATTGATTCATGTTTTGCTAGGTCGAGAGGCCAAGTGCGCTTGAACTTGGCTTGGCTTGGCTACCTAGAAGGGGCACGAGGTTTGACACCCGACTCGAGCAGAGTTGTGTTTACTGAGCGCCTAAAGGCAGCACGGAAAACCAACTCCTAGATACCCCCTCCACCCCACTGGTCCACAAATGAGATTGGACCAAAAGCGCTCTGAGCATACTATAAGCATGAAAGTAGCGCTATATAAAAGCTATAATAATAAAAATACATACATGTAAAGTATTCACTTGATCGGAGAATGCGTGAGGGAGAAATAAAGTTAATAATTATTTAAGGGGACTTAACCCAACAAATTTATC